>VDFB02281492.1:548263360-548297740 GCA_007258455.2 Sequoia sempervirens
TGGTGTTAATACTGTCTTGTTAATGTTTATGCATGTTTCCTTTTGTTTATTTGTTTTGGATGCTATTAAAGCTTAAATATTGTTGTTGATAGTTTAAGATCTGATTTCAAATTCAAATATTGTGGAACACTGATTCACCCCCCTCTCAGTGTTCCTGGTGTCCAACAGAGTAAGCTATCAACTTGAGAGATAGAGTTTCTTTGTATATTCTTGAGGAGCTTAACAATTATCAAGTTTGCTCGGGTGTTGGAAAGTGTTGCATTACCGCCATTTGTTTTACAAGCAATAACAAGCATGGGGATTCTTCTTTTATTTCACTTTAACGATATGTCTTGCATGTATGGTTGAGTTGCCTTTTCTAGTGTGTGCATTAGAGAAACTAGAAGTGTATTCAAAAGGAAATTGAAGTTTTCATGTGCATGCATGGTTGTCATTAAATGTTTGGAATCACATTATCTCATCATGACAATTTCAGGGTCGATTAGATTAAGACTCGAAAAAAAAAAGTTGGTTTTTTTTTTTGGTGTAAAATTTTTGGGCATGACAATATTGTCCTTCCATATCACATTATAAAGTCATTAAACATTATGACTTCAAATTTTACTATGTCTTCAATGTCTTTAATTTTCTCGTGTGTTTTAAACACTATTTGACCTCATGTATGATGATAGAAGTGGAGGAGGAGCATGTAATATGATTTGAGGGGATTATCCCTAAACTTGCATGTTATGCTTCTCTCTAGCATTTTAATTTATCAAGTTGCAGCTTGGTAAATGCATCACTCCATCTCAATTTCATGGCTATATTCTATCATGTATTCTTATGTTTGTATTGTTCTATATCATTATATGCACCATATATCTAAATGCAACAATAACCATTAAGTTGCCATATTTTTTAATGTACTATTTTGCTTATGTTGAACTAATTGTGTGGGTTGTTGCTTAAATGATAAGGTTGATTGTAAATAAAAATTCTCTCATCTCCTTATGAACACAAAAAAAATCCTTTCTGGGTTTTACTCTACTCTCTAGCTTTTCAAAACATTTTAAAGTTTTAAATTTCATTAAGAAATGTGAATTCTATGTTTTTTTTAAAATTCAGCCTTGTTTCATTGAGAATCAACATGTTATAGGAATCTAGTGAGATTAGTTGTAGACAAAATTACTCCTAACCAATTGGGTTATTTGAAAAAGTTTTTTTTTAGTTTTATCCCTTCTTCCAACTTTAAGAAACATTTTGAATTTTTAAATTTGGGCGAGTAAAATGAGACTTATGAGTGTTTAAATGCTGCCCCTTTTTGTGGTGTTAAACAAACTAAAAGTTGTAGGGTGATTATACGATTGAATTATTGTCAAAAAAAAATTTAGAGAGTTGAACTTGAGTGAGATACATTATTATTTTCCATCAAAGTATGTGCTAATTTAAGTTCAAGTATTCAAACTACGAAGCCTCTACACGTCACATAGGCAAGGACATCAAAGATGAGCCCCCAAGACATAGGTTTAGCCCTTAGGGCCTATATTCCTATAACTATTTGGAAGAAAACTTTTCTGAGTTAGTCATGTGTTTGTGATTGAAATTTCATATTTTTGTCATTTCCTTAACTATATTTTGGTTGTAAAGTGACGAGATGAAGACATCTCCAACCCATGTTTGGGAATGCATTCTAGTACTTTTTTTATTTCACTAGACATACTTTGAGGATACATAATCCCCTAAGAATGAGTCTATCTAATTGCTAAATTGCAATACCTTCCAGGGTTCGCAGAGTGATGATTCATTTTTTCATATTTAACAGTTTGAGGATGGATATGAATTCTAATTTTGGATGGTTTCTCAGAGTTTTCAAATCGTGTGTTTTCCACTACAACAATATGAGACCAATAAGAGGATGAATTTAGAATTAAATTGTGTCACATGACTTAGACTTGGCCAAAAACTCAAAAAAATATACTATGGTACATAGGCCTTATATTTTATGTTATTTTAGTGACCTCTTTTCTATTAAGTTATAGTAGGGGAAGCCTATAAAATAGTTGTTTATAAGCTAGGTCAATCTCATTATTTGCATTCTAACTCCTAATCTATATTTTGAACAAGTTGCTCTTCCCCTCTTCCTATATAGCAGGTCAAACCTTTCTATCTTGCGAATAAGAGACTCCGCTAATGTGTCCTTCATTAGTACAAGGGAATTTCTTAGTCTAAATTTCTTTTTTGTTTTCTAAATTTTTGCTCCTTTCCTTGATCTTGATCCTGTCAACTTATGGGAACTTAGGAGTCAAACACAACTCATGCTTTATGCACATTTTCATTAAGCAACATATTTCTAGATAACAAAGAAATATTATGACTTGTGCATTCTCAAGTCTACACAGCTACAGTTTTCCTTCCATCTTGAACTCGCGATTTTTTTTCCATCTTGATTGTAATTCTGTGGGAAGTATTTTCAAAATAAATAAAGAATAAAATATTTTATAATTTAAGTAGGTGGTGTTTTTTTTTAATATCCCTTTTTGGGATTGCCCTAATCTTTCCCTAAAATCATAAGTTTCAATGTAGTTAGGGTTATAAGTTACTAATTAAATGCTTTAAGTATGATAAATCTTGGTTTAGTTCCTGTAATCATGTTAGATAATACTGGAATATAATTCATATGATCAAACATATATAAATATTTGAACCATAGCAGGATCACTATGGAAAAAATAGGCCCTTAAGTGGCAAAAAAATTAGAAAAATTAGAGCTAGGAAACTTGACGTAAAAATTTGAATAAGTTATCTATATTATTTCAAAAATATGTAAGAATAGAATCCAGAGAAAATTGAATGTAGTTTCTAAACTACTAGGTTTATTTTTTTTAAAAAACTATTTGGTGAAAATTGAAATTTCAATGCGAGTACTTAAATTTCGGGAAAATAAGTAGGTACGTCCACCCCAACCACAATAAAATGATACTATTTTTATAATATTTTAGATATAAGTAGAAAAGACCCATGTCTAGATGTATCATATTTTTGTAATTTTTTCCAAGTAAATAATTAATAAAATTTTTATTACAATTTTTGAAAAATAGGCTGACCACCTTAACCTTATCAAACCTTGAAAACTAATTTTTTAACCCAGTATGAAGGCATAGAATGTGACACATGTTTCAGATTCAAAAAAATGTGATACGCTGTTTGAAAGCTATAGATATTTTCAACCAATTTATCAATCAGACTTTATTCATAATTCAAATAGAAAATGAATAATAATTATTAATTAAATTCAAAGTAAAGCACAATTTATATTGGTGAAAAGCTGAGAATATCATTTAAAAACCCTTTTTGTTTCATCAATTTTGGGTAAAAAAAAATCGCTAGCCACATACCCATCATATTGCCACTTTTTGGCCAATCATGATCCTGCATGTAGCCCCATGTAAATATATAACTGGTGCAGGAGCACCTAGGCTAGCCTCCAAGTTGTTTGTCATCAATTTTGGCTTGTACCTGACCTTAGCCAAGTCAGGGTGTTTGTGTGTTTAGTTTGGACCTTAGAAGGTCTTGTTAGTGTGATGAGTTAGTCACTAGGACTTAGGACATCCTAGTTTATTCAAGTTGTTAAATGTTGCTTTATTTAGCTTTGGACAACATATGTTAGAATATAAAGCATTAAATGAGTTATAACCATGTGGTCATTGTTAGAAGGTGCCAAGAGACAGTTAAGGGAGTTGTTGGCTCGAGATCAAGGTGTTAGAGGTCCTAAGATTTAGGATCATGACACAATGATGGAAGTTGCAAAAGTTGTAAAATTGCATGGCAACATTTTGTGTGATTGCATGCAACTTAGTTATATTGGATTTCCTTGAAATCAGGGATGTGGAGTCGAGCAAATTTCCTTGAAACATGGTAAAGGCTTCAAAATAGGTGTGGTGGCTCGTAGAGAGTAGTTAGAATGCTTTGTAATCAAATTTTGGTTTGAAAGAAATAGAGGATCTCTGCATTTTCTGTGTATCCCGTGTGCTTTGATGTGACAGTGATATCTAATGGTTTATATGCACTGATTTGGCATTGGATCTAAGTTTGCACAACATATTTTAGCATTCTTTCTTTTGTAAATAGGTTCATTTGATTTAGTTTAGGTGTCTTGTGTGAATAAAGCAGAGTTTAGGGTGTTTGCTATCTTCTTTTGAGCAGTCAAGTTTTTAAATGGCTCCCCCATGAAATCTAACCACGATGTTTCCTAGAGATTGGATGGAAATGATAGGGGAGCCAGTCTTTTGTACATATTTAGAAGTAGGAGTTCCAAAGAGCCAAGCAAATATTTGTAATCTCAAACCCTAGGCAAGCTAGGACTGCCCGGTTAGGAGTTTGATAGAGAAAAGTTGAGAACTTAGGCAGGGGAAGGAACTACTGTATGGAAATAGTACGGTTTCAAGTAGGTCTTAGTCACATTTTGACATGTTGAAAAGGATTGAGGCTTGAACAATCCACTGGTGTGAGGAATCAGCAAGAAATCCTTGAAACCCTATGAATTAGGTCAATTAGCCCTTTCTACCCTAGATTATAGGAATCCATTGTACGGATGATACAGGGGTCTGACACCCTGTGAAACATTTAAAGGATTGAAAAGGGTACCTGGAAGTGATATTTATTTACTAGGTTGTTTGACAAATTTAAGCAAGAAAAGCCAAAGAGTGACTGGTAAGGGCTACTAGGAAATAGGCCTCACCAAGGCAAATACTTGAAAACGGGTAGTTTGAAGATTGAACACTAAGCAAGATGGACCTATTTGGATGTGAGAAGCATGATGACAGTACCTCTAGCTCCCCTGCAAGCAGTTCAAGATTGGTAAGGAAGATGGCACTTAGATCCTTCTAGGTGTTGGGAAGAAGATTGCAATTTCAAATGGTGTTGGTCTACCTAAGTTAAGTACAAGCGGAAAACTCTTGGAGAAGAGTTGGAGCAGGACTTGGTTAATCATCCAAGCCCAACAAGAACCCACTAGAAGCAGGTTCCGGGAAGGAGACAGTGAAAAGGTCTCTAAAAGATTGTGCAAGCAAGCTTTGGTTCACCATACACCAATAACTATTAAACTACACCATATCCACATTACATAGTGGGAGTTTAATCATAATAGGAATTGGATGAGAAACATGATAAGTTCGCCTGAAGATATCCCAACTAAGCCCAAGAGCGTGTAGCCTCTAAACTAAGACAACTTGCCCCTTGGCCCCAAGCAGAAGGAATGCCCAAGCTAAGACAATTCCACCCTCAGGGTGGGCTACTTAGTGGGTAAACTTGTATCTGCATTCCCTATCCATGTTTCCTTATCCATTCTCCTTATGATTGAGACTCCTTGAATCCATCCTAACAACTAGTCATAATTTGGCTTGATAAGAAAGGATTGAAAGGGATGCCGGTAAACTACTCAACCCATCTAAGCCAAAGAGCACACAACTTCCAAACTAAGACAACTCATCTCATGGCCCCAAGCAGCATGAACATTCAGACTAAGAAAATTCCACCCTTGGGGTGGGCTACTTAGCATGGGAGAGCTCATAAACTGCATCTCCATAACTTGCTTCCTTCATGATGCAGAGACAAAGGTTCACAACATCCATCTATTAAAGCAGCAAATACAAAAACCCATACTCAAGGCTTGAACAAAGCTCCATTCAATGAGGGTTTGTAGAAAGTATGTTTTCTAAACCTCATACCAACTTGCCACACCTTCAATCATACTGGAATATGTCTGCAAAAACTCAAACAATCATCAAAAATTGCTTCCCCAAAAGATTTCACACTTTTCCATCCTTGAACCTCTCAAATTCACCCAAAGCATGCAATTTTAACAACTAGGGCAGCCTAGGGCATCACCAAAAATATATCAAACCTTATTCAAATTCTCCAAAACCTTGGATATAGTAAGAACACCTCAAAATGAATCTTTCTACAAATTTTTAGAATTTTCCACCATACAAATTAGAAGAAATCACATTTTTTTGTATGCAACCCCAAAAACCCTATGTTCATAACAGTTTTTAGGAAATGACTTGTTTGACCCCTTAAATGGCATTATAAAAATTACTGGTAAGAATAAAGTTTGTCCACCACATCAATATATTTCCATATATCCAAGTTTTAAGTCCGTACTAACATGTTTTATGAACTGCAATTTCTGAAAAACATTTTCTGAACTGCCTGCCTACACAAAAATCATCATAACTTTCTTATTACTCAATGAAAATGAGTGAGAATTGAACCAATGGAAATATTATTCAATAACCTACACAATAAAACTACTTTCACAAAGTTTCTAGGCCGTACTAAGCCGTACAAGGCCTGGAAACAGGGAGAAAACTGTGAAAACTTCAAAATAGGGTATTAAAATTGACAAAATTGATTCCAATTTACATTGCCCTCCTTTGGTTCACCTCTCCCAGGCTTAAATAGATGCTTACAACATAAATAATTACTGCCCCTTCATTTCCAACTAATTAACTACCCTTTAAAACCAATTGACCCTTCATATTCTTGCTTTTGTTCACATTTTGCACTTTTGCAATTTTACATGTTTTGCAACTTTTGCAATAAATTGACTCAACCAACCCCTTAGTGACTTTAAATATATTAAAATATAACCACCCAAGACCTTTTAAAATGATTTTACATACATTTTACATTCAAAGATTCAATTTTTGAAATTTAGCCTTTTGAAGGCATTTGTGAGCAAGGTGCTCCTGCACCACTTCAACCTTACGTTTGATTGTTCATAGGATAAAGACATAAAATATAGATATATAATCTATTCATTCTAAAGGAATATTAATCTATTACAAAAATACTATGATATATGCATGTGAGAGAAATCAAAACTTATTCATAAAATAATTATTGCACACTATCTCTAAAACTCATACCAAATCCTATTTGTTGTATTAAATTCCTACAATTTCTTATATTAAATCTGATTGATATATTTGATTTATAGAATTGCCCAACTTTCAAGTAGAGGATGATAGAATTCTTATTCCCTTTTTCAATGATCCCTAATATTGAAATCACTTCTTATATCTATAAATGGCTAATAGACACCCCCTTCATGATATTTACTCATCCATGAGGCATGTCCATCTGTTAATGATTATCGTTTAAGGGATAATAATATTTATTATTATTATTATCAAATTTTTCATTGATCTGCTTGTTCTTAAATTAATCTTTACAATTGCCTTTGTTAACTTATTTTAAATATTATCTTTACACTTAATCACAACATTCCAATCATTTCCTTTATGATAGATGTCTGCCTTTTGTTAGTGTTTGTAGCTTAGAGAGATATTTTCTCCTAAGTAAAAATTAAGATAATTTAATCTCCAAGGCAGGTCGGCCTTTTGATGAACAATAAATATTTTCTATTTTCTATTTTTATTAGAGGCCGACCTAGATGAAAATTCAACTTGCTTTGTATATATAGAAGGTCAAGTTCATTCATTCAATCCATCATTCACTATCTCTTCAATTCACATTTTGACAGAGAAAAAGTTTTCCCTTTAGCAGCAGATTGCCATCTTTAGAAGCATATCAGATTGCAAGGAGTTTTATATTTAGTTGTATCAAGAAGAGATTTTCATCATTTATTGTATCAAGTTCGCCCTTGAAAAGGGTCTGATTGTAAAGCCGATTTTTGCTCTTATTCGTTCTATATATAAGAGAGATCATTTCTTGTTGGGTTTCTCTCCCTCGAGTAGGAGGGTTTTTCCCAGGGTATCTTGTTGTGTTCATTGTCTATGTGTTGTTTTTTTTCTGCTTATTACATTTTTTATCCTAAAACTAACATGGTATCAGAGCGGGTTTAAGACAAGACCTAATCAGATTTGTTTAAGCATAGTAGAGTCAGTGATCTTGAAGATCGACAAGATTTATATGACCATTAATATACTTGGAGAGCATTATGAGTAATGCATATGTTTCAAGGAGTGTGGTCCATGTGAATATTATTCTCAGGCTAAGTTCGTGAATGCTAAGGCGTTTGAAGACAAAGATATATATATTAATGTGAATGTTGTTGAAGTTATTTGTTACTATGATCATGGAGTCAAGGAGGACGTGTTTCTTCATTAGCCCATATTTCACCTGCACACCATTGGTACTATGGTTTTAGTCTATATTCAAGAGTGTCAATGACATTTGAGCTTCCTACCATAAGATTTGAGTCTGCTTCGCGAGTTCTAGTTTGAAACATGAAAGAAGAGAGTAAAGTGACAATAACTAGGATGTGGAATTTGCTTTCACCTATACCAGCTTATTTGGACAGAATTATTGAACATAGGATGTGACTATTATTGTAGTGAAGGATCAAGGAATCAATATCAATCTACTAGGTTATTATTGGAAGAATTTAATTTGGTGTTCAACAAATCAATATTTGTTGTTCTCTAATTACTGTGGTTGTTAAGCAATTTTATTGAGCCCATAAATGTGAAAGAAATAATTCTTAATGTTGGGTAGTTGTCAAGAGGTTATCCAAGTTACTAGAGCTCAGTGGACATTCTAGAGATTGAATAAAATTTTGGGGCTGAGTCTTCATTATCAGCTAATATGAAATCAGGATGAGGGTAAATTGATGGCAACATTGAGTGAAGGTGGCAAAGATGAGACATAACTACAGGTCTAGCTCAATGGTGTACCAACATAAAGAGATAAATATTTTATGCTTGTACCCTTGAATAATGTTCATGAATTTTATGTAGTTATTAATTCATGCAATAACATTGAATAGTGAATCATGCATGCTTCTAGCATTGGTATTTCTCTTTGATTCTATGAACTATTATTAATCTCTCTAAAATGCTTCTAGGATGGATTGAGGAGCAAAAGGATGATGAGAGATTGCTTGATGCATCCTATGATGAAGTCACATAGGCTGAAGAAATGAACAAACATGGAGACATAGCTTGCTACCTTGAGACTGAGTTGGTGGCACATAACTTCATTGGAGACATCTCTCAAAGAGTAAGAACCTATACAGATTGTGATCAGTTTCTTAGAAGAGGAGGAAATAACATTCAAAGGGAGTCTAACAAACCAATAGAGGCAACCTTGGATGAAGAGGTCAGGAGGTTGATGCAAGTACTTGGAGCTTCAAAGGGAGTCACATTGTCATGAGATTTGTGTAATGTATATTTCTCTGAGACGAAGAAATATGAGGTGAAAGCCCTTGTAGTGTATATTTCTCTAAGACAGAGAAATATGAGGTGAAAGCCCTTGTAGTATATATTTCTCTAAGATAGAGAAATATGAGGTGAAAGCCCTTGTAGTGTATATTTCTCTAAGACGGAGAAATATGAGGTAAAAGCCCTTGTAGTGTATATTTCTCTAAGATGGATAAATATGAAGTGCAAGCCCTTGTTCATCTCTGAGACTGAGATGAGATGTCATGTTGAGAGACTCCATGACAACATCACGTTGAGAGACTTCACGATGGACCCTTGTACTAGTGTTTTCCACAAATGGGAGTAACCATTATGGACGTCATGTTGAGAGACTCCATGATGGCATCACATTGAGAGACTCTGTGATGAACACTTATACATATGTTTCTTTCCACACATGGGAGTAGCCATTGTGGACGTCATGTTGAGAGACTCCGTGATGAACTCATGTACATCTTTGAGACTGAGATGTGTGTGTAGCCATTATGAGCGTCATGTTGAGAGACTCCTAACGAGGATATCTGGAAAATGCATCCCTAGCTAAGAGGGAGTGTTAGTGTTTTATAGCTTTGGAAGTTATTTTCCCTTTGTTTAAGGTAGGTTGGCCTTCTTGTAACAAATAATATTTTATATTCTTTATTTCCTAAGGGGTTCAACCTAGTGGAAAGGTCACCTATCCTTGTATACAATGAAGGTGATTTCATTTCATTTATACATCAATTCATTCTTATTCCAATTCACACCTTCAAGAATAAGTTCTCATTTTAGCAGCAGATCGTCATCTTTAGAAGCATATCAAATTGCAAGGAGTTTTATATTCAGTTGTATCAAGAAGAGATTTTCATCATTTATTGTATTAAGTTCACCCTTGAGAAGGGTCTGATTGTAAAGAAGATTTTTTCTCTTATTCGTTCTATATATAAGAGAGATCATTTGTTGTTGGGTTTTTCTCCCTCGAGTAGGAAGGTTTTTCCCATGGTATCTTGTTGTGTTCATTGTCTATGTGTTGTTTTTTTTCTTCTGCTTATTACATTTATGATCCTAAAACTAACACCTTTAAATTGTTGCATTTTATTAATCATAATCATTTTCATTTTTTCTTTGAAATACAATTGTTTTCTAGAAGCAATAAATGGATGTAGTCACCACTGCTCTCATTACATCATAATAACTGGATATATTAATCCATTCTTTCTCCACTACTACTCGAGCAAGGGCATGTCATTTTGTCACATGTCAAATTATGTGATATTTTATTAAGATTAAATTGTATAGATTTTTAGTTAAAAATATATATTTTAAGTAGCAGGTGTCAAATCCCATGCCATCAAAACGTCTTGAATGGTAGTTAACAACAGTAATGGCATAAGTATGGATGCCATGATAGGAGAAGCTGACAAGGATATGAGCTTTCAATGCAGGTATGTGAATGTACGTAAAGGAGAGAGAGGGTGAGGAGACCATGCATGCATCAAGAAAGGGTGACCAAATATGAAGCAGAGGTTGCACAAATAATGTGGAATGGCACCCCTAACATTTTCCTCCAATGTCACATGAAGGTATGGGCATCCCTTCTTCTGCATGATAAGACTACAAGATGCAGGAAAAGATATGGTGCGTAGAGGAAGGACTTATGACCCACCATAAAAGAATGTTTTCAAGTAGTTTGGGGATATTATTTTTCCCTCTTAAGACATCAACAATAGAGGTTTTTTGGAGAAAAAATGTGAGACAAAGGTAGATAGAAAATAAATTTGTAGGAAAGGAGAAGAAAATTACTTGGAAGATGATCGAATTGGGTGAGATGAGTTGAAGTATGAAAATATTAACTCAAGTAAGCTGAAATTCCACAAACATTACCATTGTTCTCCCCACCTAAGTGAAAATGAGAGTTTCAAAACAAAAATATGGATGCCGAACAAAGAATAATAGGTAGATGTTATCATAAAAGGAGATATTAACATAGGAAGAGAATAATAGATGGGATTGGAGTGGTTGTGTGATTGGAGAGTAGGAGAAGATTGGATGTGGTGTTGGCGCGACTTATAGAAGTATTACGCCTCATCACAAGGGAGCCAAACAAAAAAAATAGGTTTTGAAGGGCACTTGAAATCCACACAGAAAGTAGAGAAACAATGGATTCAACTAGCTCTAGGCCACCAAAGGGGGCCACACCAATCATGGAGGTTTGAAATTGTGTCTGAACAAAGAGCTCATAAGGGGAGCTTGATCCAGATGGGTCAATCCAAAAGTCTTGGAAGAAACAAACTCATTCATCCTAACAAGAGGAATATTATCCTTGAGAGGACTTCCCCTTAGGACATTAGCAAGATCTTCCACTTCCAACTCCTTAGCCACAGGGTTCATCAAAACTGATTTATCAGAAATAATAGAGAAGCCCGAAACCTTCCCAACAGAACAAGTTTTCACAAGATTAAAGTCTTGACAAGAGCAAGAAAAATGACCAACTCTAAGGCAATGAGAGCACACCAAAGAGGAAGAATCAAAGAGAATACTTTTCTCCCACACACCCATCTTGGAATGAATCGTAATTTTATTTTTTAGAAGCTTACCAGATTCAACCAAAACATAAAATCTAGCATAAACTAAATATTCCATGTCTTTTGTGATCTTATCCATGCCTAAGAAAAAACCAAAACTCTTACCAATACCATGAAAGACTGCCTCATCCCAGAACTCCAAAGGAAGTGATGGGAGTCTCAACCAAATAGGGGACCAATTGAAGTAATCCTTGAAAGCCACAAATCCCACAATCCAACATTTCAAAAGGAGGACAAAATTACCAAAGAACCAAGGCCCTCCATGTAAGACATCCAAGCTTTGTTGAAGGAGTTGGAAGGAAAAAAGAAAGAAACCTTTAGGAAAAGTAGTCACCTACGGCAGACCAGAAGCCTTCCATTTAACCAGAGCCCAACTATGAAGAACATCAATATTAGGACGAGGGCTAGAGAAATTCCCATTAAGAGAATTTCCAACAAGAGCAATACACTTATCCACCACAACATTTGAAGCCTAAATGACTAGAGTATCAACATCTCCCTCACACAAAGGGAGGGGTTCCTTAACAACATCCAAACCCCCAGGAGAAGTTGTATCCAACTCACCAAAGGAGCCAGAGGATAAAGGGGGGTTAACCAGTCCAACCCCAAAGCTAAGATCCTTCATAGGCATCTGCGCAACATTCAAACCTTCAGATATGGGAGCTAGAGACACACCCAAATTTTCATCCAATCCAATCTGAACACCCTGCACATTGCAATCCTGTTGAGAATGAATCAGGGGATTAAGAAAACCTTTAAGCAGCCTAGAAAAAGGAGCACCATCCTCCTCTTTCTTCCCCACTTTCACACATTGATGAGACATCCTACGAGCCTCCAACAAAATATCAAGAAGGAGCTCTTCTTCCTCTTCATCTGAATCAATAAACCACTCATCATCAATCCCATCTTTATAGAGAACAAAGATAGATCCGACATAGGGAGCAAGATCCCCCTCATCAAACCCCTCCATCGAACCTCCAAATTCAACCCTCGCCAATGATTATAGATCTGACAACAACCTCTAAACTGTCCACCACAACGTCCTCAAAGCCAACAACTCTAAAGGAAAGCTTCAAACCGACCTTCTCTACATCTTCAAATTCAACATCAACCTCATCCTAGAAAACATACCCAACACCACCTGTGCTGGTAGGGGAAAGAACGCCCACTCCTGTGAACTCCAAAATCCCATTGCCATCATCATCTGCATCTTCATCCTCACAAGTGCCTTCAGATTTCAAATCTCTGTGTGTGCCCAAATCTGTTTCTCTCTCCGCTCATCTTCATCTTAGAAAAAAAGGATAAGAGGTAAATAATGTTACTTTGTAGCTGTACTGGGTTTTGTGTGGCCTAAGCATAGATATTGTTGGAATAAAGGATCTTTGAGAATTTTATGTTAAGCTAAAATATTTAGTTGTTGAATTACTTAGTTCAAGTTGTTGATTTGAATCCATCTTATTCAAGAAGGTGTCTACATATATTGTTTTCATTGCATGATTATTCAATGTGTTAATAAGAATGCTAGTTTAATGCAATAAAGCATATGAATTATTATACTTTAAATTTATAAATCTCTTAGTGTATAATTCATAGCATAATAATTAGCTTGACATAGGACAACCTTGTCTTTTGGGAAGTATGTTAACCTCTAATTTTGGAAGACTTGTATGGTCTTTGTGACTATTAATATTACCAAATTTATTGGGTGTATCTGCATATGATGATCCAACAAGCACATTATTTCCACTATCCTGAGCATGACTTAGATTTTGATTAGGCTTAAACATGTCATAATTATTGTTGTATGCCTTTTAATAGTTGGATAATGCACTATAGTTTACATGATGTATTTATCTTGAAGCCAATAGCTTTAAAGACTATGATAATGGTATCTTATATGAAGTTATTTAATAAGTCTCAATATAAGGTTAGTGGATGAGTTTTAAACATGAGTTCCCTATATTTGGTACCTATATCAAAAGACATTATGATAGGGTTGGTATCCTAGCATGTGGATATATGCAATTATAGTAGCAGTCAGTTACAAATGTCAAGTACAAATATTATCTAGCTAATAACTAGGCTATTACAAGGATAATGGGTTACACCATAGGATAAACAAAATTAAAAGGTTAAGAATATTATTACTACTAATATTAAGGAATGCATATCCTTATATGAAGATATAATGATCATAATATTTCCAATTATCTTGAGCATGAATAAAACATCGATTAAGCTTAGCCCAAGTTTGTAATGATGGACACATGTCTTTTAATATTCAAAAGGACATTATGTGGCTAGGGTGAACATTTCATATTTTGTTAGCTATGACTATTTTAAAAGTAATGGATTTCATAAGATAACAAGGGATATTAAGAGATTAATAATATATATTGGATACCGATCCAATGGATATGTTGTTGTCAACCATCTAGAGTCGAGTTACATATCGAATTCGCTTAGCGAAAGTGTATAGCTATTTTGTTTTTATCTTTCAAAGTTTACATAATGTTTGTATGGCCTTATCAAGGTATAACACATTCTAGCGGAGATTGATGTCATAAATTAATAAGATCATGATTCTTGATCATATTAGTTGAATATCATTTGAGTCATATTGGGGCTTCACATAATTGTTGCATTGTGAAAAGATCTTGAGTATTACTACTTTTACTGATAGTACATTATTTATCCTAATTGAGATATTTATTCTATCATGTTATCCTCTAATATGAATGTTTAAGAGGTTTCTTATTACTATAATATAGAGGTTCAAGATATCAAAAACCAACACTTGTGATATATAAGATTACTAAATAGCTTTGTCGCTTATCACATTCTAATCCTAAATAAATAAAATCTTGTAGTATAAACTATCATCAAAGTACCAAGTGTTGAATGATATCCTTGATAGGTGGGTAAATGCAAGAAGTTGGGTACACAAAGAGGGGAAGTTTCGGCCAAAAAAAAAATCTCATAGAAAACATGTACGCATTATTAAAAAAATGTGTATGTGTTATACTTCGGGTACCTGAGCCTAAAAAAATGTGTATGCACTAAAAAATTCATGTGTTATAACATGTACGTGTTATATAATGCCTATTCATTTTATAACACATACAAGTCATTTATTTTAAGAAATAAATACCTTTTAGAAATGCGTATGTGTTTTAAAACGCATATTTGTTTTGTAACTCAAGAGACATACGTGTTTTAAAATGCATACATGTTTTGTAACTCAAAACGCGTACGCATTTCTAAAAAGTTTTTTTTTAAAATAATCAAGAAAATAAAGAACGCGTATGCATTTTGTAACACATATGCGTTTTTAAAAAATGTGTAATGCATTTTTAAAATTTTGAATTCCCAACCCACATGTTGCCTCGGTTTTAGGCTCGGGAAAGGCTTGGCAACCTGACCCTTAGCCTTGGAATTGCAACTAAAAAACTAAGGCAGATTGAAAAAGAATTCCCAACTTTGGCAATATGGCTAATTTACTTTTTTTCTGAATCAATCTATAAAATTAAAACCCATTAGAGAACACGATGTCTATTTTTCAAATATATATTCTTTATTAATATTGGATTATGTTTGTTATTTTTTAATTAATTTCTAAGAAAACTAGTCCTTAAACTTAAAATATTAGACTTTTCTTATTTTTTAATAACTTTGTTTTGGTTAAGTTTGTTGTAAAAAAAATTATATGGCATCAAACTTCTGACAATTCTCTACACAATGAAAAAATATTCAAAAAATGTTTAGTTTAGGTCCAATTATGTTGTTCGTACATGTTGATTTTTAAAAACAACAATTAAGGCCAATAAAAATTCAATAAAAAAAACATTCAACAAAAAGTTACAAAAAAAATTCCACATCAATCTTTATATTGTTAGCTCTCTTTTCCCAAAAGGAATTAGCAAAATACTTTTATTTGGGTCAAAAAGTGGTGTCTATATACGTACTTGGTATGGTAAAAAAAAGGGACTTTTAAAAAGTGGTTTCTATAGATCCTATTGAAAATTTAATTTTTATAATCTGAGTATTTGAATAATTTACATATTTGGAAACTAGATTCAAAATATTAAATTTCATATTACTAACTTTTTTTAAGATTCATTGTGTAAGTACCTCAAATTTGTAGCCCAAGTGTGACAAATTATGAAAAACAACAAAAACACTTCCACTTTTTGAATTTTTTGTGTACCCAACTTCTTGCATTAGCCCAGGTAATTATAAGAGATTCTAGGATGCTTTTTTCGGAACATGTATAATAAAGGCGGTGAGGTCTAATTAGAGATCCTAATTTAAGCTAGCTAATGGGGAAAGGTGTTGAATTCCTTGCTTGTCATTAAGGACTACTAACTATGGGAATCACTTAAAGGAAACTTGTTGGATTAAGATACAATAATTAATGAAACCCCTGATTATGGGAACCTATGTGTAGGTCCTTGAGAGACCTTGTGAGGATTCATTTGAAAGTGGGTATGTAGGCAGTCCTTAGGTGAAGGATGCCTCTGTGACCTCAAGTCCATAAGGGGAGGGTCTAGGGGGAACAACTCTTAGATTTTTGGGTTGTTCCCAATTGGCTTGACCTTCTCTCTTTAGTAGGTTTTAAATGAGGCCAAAATGGGGGTATCAAATGGTTATGGAACAGTTAAGAAAATATGATAACTTGTCTTCAATACATAATGTGTGCCTAAACAATAAGCTGAAGGAAGGAAATGAATTGGACTACTTGGTAGTGGTTACATGTTGCATTGAGCTCACCTCATGTTGGTACTAAGTGATTCTATTTCTGTGTTATAAATATTAACCTCATACTTATATGACTATGTATAGGCTTGTAAATCAGTTGATTGTGATCTACTTATTCCAAATTAGGAATCTCTCTTCCAATTATAGTGCTAAGTTTGGTACAAGCGCTCACTTTTACAGCAACGGATGGAGCAGGACCCTATGAGGGTATAAGTTGAGGTGGTAATCATTTGACACGTAGGTTATTCCTATCCATCCTAGGTGATCACCAATGTAAAATCCTATGACCTGCTTAGAGATAACCTTATCCATGCTTGTGATTGACAAAAGTAAGAGAAGTAATATTAATAGACAATGAATGAGATAAATAGATATAAAAAGAATATAATAAACATAAAGCAAGAGACAACAAATAAGGGAAAAAATGAACGATTATGAAACAAAAATAAAAGGAAATTATAAAGGTATTAAGAGTGAAAGAATAGAAAAGAAAAAGAAAAGAAAGAGACAATTGAACCAAGAAAAAAAGAAATTTGAAAATGAGAGAAAAATTAAAAACACTAGAGAAATCAAATTAAAAAAGATGAAAAAATAGAAATATAATTAGAAAGACAAAAACTAAAAGAAAGAGGGAAAAACAATATAAAGAAATAAAGTACAAATAATTATAATTTTATAATATATATTTATAAATATAATTTATGTTTATATAAACAGGTATGATTTTTTTTTTCTTTTTTTTGTTGACCTAGGGGTATCTCTGTAACCCAGCCTAACACCTAACCTGCCTTACCTTGGTCTTACATTTTTCCAAGTTGGGGTCGAGAATGAATATCATGCTGGGATGAGAGACACACAAAAGATGAAACACACAAAACCCCTTTCAAAGATCATAAAAAGGTATGAACTTCTCTTTCTTCTTTTTTGTTGACTCAAAGGTATCCCTACAACCCAACCCAACACCTAACCCACCTTACCTTGGTCTTACATTTTGTTAAGTTGGGGTCGAGAATGGGTGTCATGCTTGAGTGAGAGACACACATAAAAGAAAAAGACACACAAACCCCTTTCAAAGACGATAAAAATGTATGGACTTCTCTTCTTCTTTTTTGTTGACTCAAATGTATCCCTGTGACCTAGCCCAATGCCTAACTTGCCTTACCTTGGTCTTATATTTTTCCAATTTGGGGTTGAGAATGGGTATCATATTGGAGAGACACACAAAAGAAGAGACACAAAACCCCTTTCAAATACAATAAAAATGTATGAGCTTCTCTTTCTTTCTTTTTTTTGTTGACTCAAAGGTATCTCTATAATCCAGCCCAATGCCTAACCCACCTTACCTTGGTCTTACATTTTTCCAAGTTGGGGTTGGGAATGGGTGTCATGTTAGAGTGAGAAAAAAAAAGACACACAAACCCCTTTCAAAGACAATACAAATGTATGGACTTTTTTTTCTTCTTTTTTTGACTCAGGGGTATCCCTATGACCTAGCCCAATGCCTAACTCACCTTATCTTGGTCTTACATTTTTTCAAATTGGGGTTGAGAATGGGTGTCATGTTAAGGTGAGAAACAAAAAAAAGAGACACACAAACCCCTTTTAAAGATAATAAAAAGGTATGGACTTCTCTTTCTTCTTTTCTTTTGTTGACTCAAAGGTTATCCCTACGACCTAGCCCAATGTTTAACCGGTCTTACCTTGGTCTTACATTTTGCCAAGTTGGGATTGAGAATGGGTATCATGCGAGGGCGTGAGACACACAAAACCCCCCCTTTTTTTTTTGAATCAAGGGTATCCCTATGATGCAATCGAATGTCTAACGCACCTTACCTTGATCTTAAATCTTTCCAACTTGGGGTTGGGAATGGGTGTCATGCTAGAGTGATAGACACAAAAGAAAAGACACATAAACCCCTTTCAAAGATGATAAAAATGTATGGACTTTTCTTTCCTTTTATTTGTTGACTCAAGGGTATCCCTGCGACCCAGCCCAATTCCTAACTCGCCTTACCTTGGTCTTACATTTTTCCAAGTTGGGGTCAAGAATGCTTTTCACACTAGGGTACGAGACACAAGAGAAGAGACACAAACCCTTTTCAAATACAATAAAAAGGTATGAAATTCTCTTCATTTTTTTTTGTTGACTCAAGGTTATCTCTATGACCCAACCCAATGCCTAACTCGACTTACCTTAGTCTTATATTTTTCCAAGTTGGGGTTGGGAATGAGTGTCGGGTGATCCCACAAAGCTGGTTTACAATTTTTGGGAGACTCTGATTTTTGTTAAAATTACATAATTTTTGAAATCAAACTCTTTGTTATGCACATTTAGAAAAATAACAGATTATCAATTTATTTTTTTGAAAAATATGAGTGCACCAGTTACTAAAGTCGTTGATCCAACAAAAAAAAAAGAATTTCGATACGTACAAAAAAATTTACACGTTATACAGTTGGGCTATGTCTGAATTGTAATTGGTTTGACTTTGAAACTTGATTAAGGAAAAAATATTCAATAAAAAACTATCTAACCAAGTGGAAGCACTAGATATTAGAGTTATAAATATAAATTTGAAAGAATTATAATTTTATCCTTCATGGAAAAAAAGTTATGCGTTATACAGTGAGCATCACTTTTTAAAAATGTTTTCTCAAAAAACTAGTTTTCGAGGGAGATGGAAAAAAAGTGCAATCTGATTCCAAAAATTTTGAAAAAAATATATTTAGAATCTACAAACAAAATTTCACGAAACTCTATTTTGCATCATCTTCAAATTCCTCATGGTTTAGTCACTATTGGTGTCTGAAAGTGAAGATTTAGTTAAAAAATATTATTTCAGTGTCCAGTTTGGCCAAAAATTGTAAACCACTATTGTGGGATCACCCTGCCATGTTGGGGTGAGACACACAAAACCATTTCAAAAATAATAAAAATGTATGAACCTCTCTTCTTTTTTTGTTGACTCAAGGGTATATCCCTGCAACCCAGCCCAACACCTAACCCAACTTACCTTGGTCTTACATTTTGCCAACCCGAGGTCGAAAATGGGTATCATGTTGGGGTGAGAGACACACAAAAGAAGAGATACACAAACCCCTTTCAAAGATGATAAAAATGTATGGACTTCTCTTTCTTTTTTTTGTTGACTCAGAGGTATCCTTGTGACCCAACCCAATGCCTAACCTACATTACCTTGGTCTCACATTTTTCCAAGTTAGGGCTATAAATGGGTGTCATGTTAGGGTGAGAAACACATAAAAAAAGAAAAGAAAAAGAAGGAAAGAAAAATAAATCACAATAAAAAAAAGAAATGAAGAAGATAAAAGAGTGAAAGAAAGTGACCAAAATTCAAAAAAAAGGAAGAATGAAACAAAGTGAGAAAGAAATAATAAAAGAACAAAAGAGGGATGACCAATATAAAGAAGGTAAAGAGGGTGGCATTTGTTGTCTATTAATATTACTTATCTTTATTCTCTTAGGTCCGAGTCTAGGAATGACCTTAACCTTTGGAGCTTACCACACCCATGTGTATGAAAATAAGTGGCAATGTCTAGTTGATGTCATCATGGTAAATGAAGAAGTTTTGAAGTCAGTGCTTCTAAGCTACATGGAGGATGTTCATGGGCAATAAGTTTGGTATTTTTCTTCAATTGATTTAAAAAAGAAAAATTGGTAGCAATCGAGGGGAAATTGTTATAGAAAGTTCACAAGAATATATTTCCCATATCATTAATCATCCACTTAATACTCATTGCATCTAGTTGATACTCAAGAAGGAAGCATCAAGACATTTTTAGTCAATTTCATTGATCCATATTTCATAAGTAGTGGTTCATAAGAACCCATCTCTCATGAACATGAATAGTCTACTTACCACTTATTGAAAAGATAGAAACTGTTGCGCCATGACCTATGCTTTTAGAGTTGCACATAGTCTCTTTTCCTTCATCTACAAGTTTCATTTCTTCCCTTCCTCTCTCTTCCATTATGGTTTATTCATCACTACCATACTCTTCATCATTTTCAAATTTTCTTTTATAATAATAAAAAAAAAAAACCTCATTGGGGTACAATATGATGATAGCAACATTTTTATTTTCTTGCAAAATTCCAAGAAATTTGATAGCACAACTACTACTACACTTTTCTTTTGGTGATGTAGAATTGTTTTTACCCCAAGATGCTACTACATCAAACATGTATAATAAAGGAGGCGAGGTATAATTAGAGATCTTAATTTAGCTGGCTAATGGGGAAAGGTGTTGAATTCCCCGCTTTTCATTAAGGACTACTAACTATGGGAATCACTTAAAGGAACCTTGTTGGATTAGGATACAATAATTAATGAAACCCCTGATTATGGGAACCTATGTGTATGTCCTTGAGAGACCTTGTGAGGATTCATTTGAAAGTGGGTATGTAGGTAGTCCTTAGGTGAAGGATGCCTCTGTGACCTCAAGTCCGTAGGGGGAGGGTCTAGGGGGGAATAACTCTTAGATTTTTGGGTTGTTCCCAATTGGCTTGACCTTCTCTCTTTAGTAGGTTTCAAATGAGGCCAAAATGGGGGTATCAAATGGTTATGAAACGGTTAAGAAAATATGATAACTTTTCTTCAATACATAATGTGTGCCTAAACAGTAAGTTGAAGGAAGAAATGAATTGGACTACTTGGTAGTGGTTACATGTTGCATTGAGCTCACCTCATGTTGGTACTAAGTGATTCTATTTATGTGTTATAAATATTAACCTCAGACTTATATGACTATGTATAGGCTCGCAAATCAGTTGATTGTGATCTACTTATTCCAAATTAGGAATCTCTCTTCCAATTATAGTGCTAAGTTTGGTGCAAGTGCTAACTTTTATAGCAACAGATGGAGCAGGACCCTACAAGGGTATAAGTTGAGGTGGTAATCATTAGACACGTAGGTTATTCTTATTCATCCTAGGTGATCACTGATGGAAAATCCTATGACCTGCTTAGAGATAAGCTTATCCATGCTTGAGATTGATAAAAGTAAGAGAAGTAATATTAATAGACAACAAATGAGATAAATAGATATAAAAAGAATATAATAAACATAAAGTAAGAGACAACAAATAAAAGAAAAAATGAACGATTATGAAATAAAAATAAAAGGAAATTATAAAGGTATTAAGAGTGAAAGAATAGAAAAGAAAAAGAAAACAAAGAGACAACTAAACCAAAAAAAAAAGAAATTTAAAAAATGAGAGAAAAATTAAAAAAACACTAGAGAAATCAAATAAAAAAAAGATGAAAAAATAGAAATATAATTAGAAAGACAAAAACTAAAAGAAAGAGGGAAAAACAATATAAAGAAATAAATTACAAATAATTATAATTTTACAATATATATTTATAAATATAATTTATGTTTATATAAATAGGTATGATTTTTTTTTCTTTTTTTTTTGTTGACCTAGGGGTATCCCTACAACCCAGCCTAACACCTAACCTACCTTACCTTAGTCTTACATTTTTCCAAGTTGGGGTCGAGAATGGATATCATGCTGGGATGAGAGACACACAAAAGAAGAGACACACAACACCCATTTCAAAGATCATAAAAATGTATGAACTTTTCTTTCTTCTTTTTTGTTGACTCAAAGGTATCCCTACGACCCAACCCAACACCTAACCCACCTAACCTTGGTCTTACATTTTTCCAAGTTGGGGTCGAGAATGGGTTTCATGCTAGAGTGAGGCACACAAAATAAAAGACACATAAACCCCTTTCAAAGACAATAAAAATGTATGGATTTCTCTTTCTTTTTTTTTTGACTCGGGGGTATCCCTATGGCCCAGCCCAATGCCTAACTCGCTTTACCTTGGTCTTACATTTTTCCAAGTTGGGGTCAAAAATGGGTGTCACGCTGGAGTGAAAGACACACAAACCCCTTTCAAAGACAATAAAAGGTATGAACTTCTCTTTCTCCCTTTTTTTACTCAGGGGTATCCTTACAACCTAGCTCAACACCTAACCCGCCTTACCTTGGTCTTACATTTTGCCAAGTTGGGGTCAAGAATGAGTATCATGCTAGGGTGAGAAACACACAAAAGATGAGACACACAAAAACCTTTTAAAAGATGATAAAAAGTTATGGACTTCTCTTTCTTCTTTTTGTTGACTCAAAGGTATCCCTATGACGCAACCGAACACCTAACCCACCATACCTTAGTCTTATATTTTGCCAAGATGGGTTTGAGAATTGGTGTCATGCTAGAGTGAGAGACACACATAAAAGAAAAGACACACAAACCCCTTTCAAAGATGATAAAAATGTATGGACTTCTCTTTCTTTTCTTTTTTTGTTAACTCAAGCGTATCCCTGTGACCTAGCCCGATACCTAACTCACCTTACCTTAGAATTAAATTTTGCCAAGTTGGGGTCAAGAATGGGTATCATGCTGGAGAGACAAACAAAACCCCTTTCAAATACAATAAAAAGGTATGAACTTCTCTTTCTTCTTTTTTGTTGACTCAAAGGTATCACTATGATCCATCCCAATGCCTAACCCACCCTACCTTGGTCTTACATTTTGCCAAGTTGGGGTTAGGAATGGGTGTCATGTTGGAGTGAGAGACACACAAAAGAAAAAGACACACAAACCCTTTCAAAGACAATAAAAATGTATGAACTTCTTTTTTGACTCAGAGGTATTCCTACGGTCTAGCCCAATGCCTAACTCACCTTATCTTGGTCTTACATTTTTCCAAGTTTGGGTTGACAATGGGTGTCACGCTAGGGTGAGAGACACAAAAAAAAGAGACACAAACCTTTTTCAAAGATAATAAAGAGGTATGGACTTCTCTTTGTTCTTTTCTTTTATTGACTCAGAGGTTATCCCTACGACCTAGCCCAATGTCTAACTGGTCTTACCTTAGTCTTACATTTTTCCAAATTGGGGTCGAGAATGGGTATCATGCTAGGGCGCGAGACACACAAAACCCATTTTTTTTTTTTAATCAAGGGTATCTCTACAATTCAATCGAATGCCTATCCCTATGATGCAATTGAATGCCTAACCCACCTTACCTTGATCTTACATTTTGCCAACTTGGGGTTGGAAATGGGTGTCATGCTAGAGTGAGAGACACTCGAAAGAAAAGACACATAAACCCATTTCAAAGATGATAAAAATGTATGGACTTTTCTTTCCTTTTATTTGTTGACTCAAGGGTATCCCTATGACCCAGCCCATTTCCTAACTCGCCTTACCTTGGTCTTACATTTTGCCAAGTTGGGGTTGAGAATGCTTTTCACACTGGGGTGAGAGACACACAAGAGAAGAGACACACAAACCCCTTTCAAATACAATAAAAAGGTATGGATTTCTCTTCTTTTTTGTTGACTTAGGGGCATCACTATAACACAACCCAATGCCTAACTCAACTTACCTTAGTCTTATATTTTTCCAAGTTGGTGTTGGGAATGAGTGTCATGCTGGGGTGAGACACACAAACCCCTTTCAAAAATGATAAAAAAGTATGAACCTCTCTTCTTTTTTTGTTGACTCGGGGGTATCCCTACAACTCAACCCAACCCAACACCTAACCCAACTTACCTTGGTCTTACATTTTTCCAAGCCGGGGTAGGGAATGGGTGTCATGCTAGGGCAAGAGACACACAAAAGAAGAGATACACAAACCCATTTCAAAGATGATAAAAATGTATGGAATTCTCTTTTCTTTTTTTTTGTTGACTCGGAGGTATCCTTGTGACCCAACCCAATGCCTAACCTACCTTACCTTGGTCTCACATTTTTCCAAGTTGGGGCTAGGAATGGGTGTCACACTAGGGTGAGAGACACACAAAAGAAGAAAGAAAAAGAAATCATGATAAAGAAAAGAAAGGAAGAAGATAAAAGAGTGAAAGAAAGTGACCAAAAGTCAAAAAAAGGAAGAATGAAACAAAGTGAGAAAGAAATAATAAAAGAACAAAAGAGGGATGACCAATATAAAGAAGGTAAGGAGGGTGGCATTTGTTGTCTATTAATATTACTTATGTTTATTCTCTTAGGTCTGAGTCTAGGAATGACCTTAACCTTTGGAGCTTACCACTCCCATGTGTATGAAAATAAGTGGCAATGTCTAGTTGATGCCATCATGGTAAATGAAGAAGTTTTGAAGTCAGCGCTTCTAAGCTACATGGAGGATGTTCATGGGTAATAAGTTTGGTATTTTTCTTGAATTGATTTAAAATAGAAAAATTGCTAGTAATCGAGGGTTATAGCAAGTTCACAAGAATATATCTCCCATATCATTAATCATCAACTTAATACTCATTGCATCTAGTTGATACTCAAGAAGGAAGCATCAAGACATTTTTATTCAATCTCATTGATCCATATTTCATGAGTAGTGGTTCATAAGAACCCATCTCTCATGAACATGAATGGTCTACTTATCACTTATTGAAAAGATAGAAACTGTTACACCATGACCTGTGCTTTCAGAGTTGCACATAGTCTGTTCTCCTTCATCTACAAGTTTCAATTCTTCCCTTCTCTCTCTTCCATTATGGTTTATTCATCACTACCATACTCTTCATCATTTTCAAATTTTCTTCTATAATAATCAAGAAAAAAAATACCTCATTGGGGTACAATATGATGATAGCAACATTTTTATTTTCTTGCAAAATTCCAAGAAACTTGAGAGCACAACTACTACTGCACTTTTCTTTTGGTGATGTAGAATTGCTTTTACCCCAAGATGCTACTACATTAAAAATCTAGGTAAGAGTTTTGGATAAATGGTAGAACCAACCTTTTGGCTTTAATAACCAAGCCATGACATTCCCTTCCATTAAATTAGATACCTTTGCAAATGATTGCATTTTTTCTTCTTTCACTTCTAGACTCTTGTAGAATAGAGATCGTGCTCCTTTGCCAATTGGTTCTCTTTCTCTTTTGCAAGCTACTTGTGATCTTAGAGGTCCTCATCCACTAAAAACCATTATGGATGATCTTTGTCTCACTCATATCACCTCCTATTGTACTTGCACATAAATCATTACAAATAGAAAGAAAGTTAAGGGAATAAAAATTCCCCACAAGTGTTCACTCCTCTTCTACATTACACCATTTAGACATGCTTTCCATTTCATATTTTGTGAGGTAGTCTTCGTTTCCTAGCTCAGTGTGATCTTCATGAGGTAACTCATTTTTTACATTTATCCTCCTTTATATCACAAACAAACATGTTTTTTCTCTATTAATCATCCACATTTCTTCTACAAGGAAGAGATGATCCATTTAGATTCTCTCTTTTCATTAATCATGGGATTCTCTACATATTCCTCCAGCTGCATACATTCTTCTAGTTGCTTATGGTTGGTTGTGTTCTCTAAAACCAATAGGACTTCATCACATATGGGGCTCAAAAAAAATTCTATCTCTATTGTAGCTTCCTCTCTAATGTGGATTGTTTCCATTCCTACAACATCTTGGGCTTTCCCTTGTGATAGGTTGCATTCCTCTTCATTGTAGTTTTTAAACTCTTCTCTTTTTGCATTGTAATCTTCAATGCCTTCCCCTTCTTTGAGGTAACACAACTCAACAACTCCATCCAACTCATCTACCTTTTCATCTTGATTCCTTTCATCTATCTCTTCTCTCTGAAAACTCTTGGAAAATCATATTTAAAGGTCTTCTACTCACTAATATTTCTACCAAATCCTCAATGGGTTTAATTTTTTCCTATTCTAATAGTTTTATCCCTTGGCGAATCCTTGCCTCTATAGCCATCCTCTTTGAAAATAACTCTTGCTCACAAATGGAATATTTATCCTCACCATTCTTTCCACCTTCGAACAACTCTTCAATTCCTTTGTTGTAGAGATTATTTTTGTTTTCTGTTTTAATATTGCATGTCTCATAATCCTCCAACAAAACCTTAACTCTTCCAACTCAATCTCTAATTTTTGTAACTAGTTTTTTTGGTCTTTTGATAGCTTCTTCCTCTGCCATTGTCTTATCTTTTCTTCCACTTTGGTTATCCTTTTTCTTACATTATGGTATAGTTCCATATTTGGATCTACAATTGTGTCTATAGTCCTAATATAGGGTTACAATTATCTCCTCCTTTTCCATTCTAAATGTATGATCTATTAACCATGTATTGATATTATTTTCCTATTATTCATCCCTTCAAAGAAATTAACAAAAATGTGGGGAGAAGACCTAAAAGTTAATGCTTCATATGCGAGTACAAAATAACTTTAACTCTTAGCAATATTCAACTTAGACAGCTACACTTGGAAACACTAATGCCAATAAGCTTCAACAAAAAGAACTCTCTAATTCTTAGTATATCCTTTCAAAGCCATTATCTCACTTATTATTTATGTCATTTACAACTTTTCTGTAGGAGTCCCCTCATCGGCATGGTATAGTTGAAAATGAAAGTTATTGGGAATGGAAAATTATGCCCAGAGAGAACTCAAACTTCCAACTAGTTTTCATTAATCAAAAACTGCTTCTTACCATTAAAACCTTTGCCAAGTTGGTATTTGGGACATTAATATTCTTAATAAAAAAATTATATTCAGTGCTTGAAATTCCATGTCACTATCAATGCAAATCTCACTAAAATCAATATAGAGATTTTTCCTTGTGCTCATCCCTATTATTTTCCTACACTGCAAACTCTTCTCAATTGAAAACACACAATACTCACAGCTGCTCACTTTCCCTTCGCACTGATATAGTAATAAATGGATGGCTCAACAAGAAATGGAGAGAAAAAATAGAGGATCATGCAATGGCTCATTGGCATAGGAACAATTTTCTCTGGTACCAAACAGATCCAGGCTTAGACCTTAAACTACATATGAAACTTTGAAAATAGCTTTATAGTGCCTTTTACTACTCAAAATAGACAATTAAAAATAGTAGAAGACTCGAGTGAGGAGATTACATTTGATTCAAAGGAAAATGCAAGCTATGTTCCATTACAATGTTTATTTTTATGCTATACTTCTATGAATCATTTACCTTGCTTATCGTGAACCCCCACAACTGATTTTATACTGAAGACCTATGCTTTTTTAAATGCTACAAATTTCATGTAGCAACATGAACAACAAAGACAAAAATATTGAAGCTTGGCCTTACAAAACTTTCTTGTGGAATCACAAATATATTATGGTGTTGAGTCATAACATTCTTTGTGAGTTCATTTTCAATTATGTTAATATACTCTAAGGTTCATAAGATAGGCCATGTCTAATAAAGGTAAATGAGGTTATTAACCAAAGGTATTGCACATAGCCTATTTTCAAACTGGTTTGGCCAAAATAATAATTCTTCCCTACTTTCTTATCAAATGTTTTACTATCAAATGACTTATGGAATTTTTAAGACATGGCATTTGAAGAGGCACACATCATGCCATTGGTACTCTTTTTAGAAGCAAGATCCCTAAAGTTTTGTAGCTTACATTTTTCTATTGAAAAGATAGAAATTGTTGCACCATGACCTATGCTTCCAAAGTTGTACACAGTCTAAGCCTAAAAGGGTAAAACTAGTAAAAAATTCTAGTCTCCAACCCTTACAACTTTAAGTACGTGTGGATCTTTTTAATAAAGGAATATGCAACCCATATTTGGGAATGCATTCCAGTACTTTGATTAAGTTTAGTAGACATATTTCTATCCTCATGATTTTTCTACATAATTCTCTAATGGTGAGTCTCTCTAATCAAAAAATTATAATACCTTCTAATGGCCAATTCATTAGCATATTTAAGAGTGTCAGCATGGATATGAGTTCTAATTTTGAATGGTAAAAATGACAAGAAAAGTGATGCAATGACAACTGCATATGAATAGAGATAGCCTCTTCTACTTCATCTACAAGTCTATCTTCTTCCCTTCCTCATTCTTCCATTATGGCTTATTCATCACTCCTATATTCTTCATCATTTTCAAGTTTTCTCGTACAATAACTACCAAAGAAACTATCTCATTTGATTGTTCATTTCATAGTTGCTCAAACATCTCCACTCTACTCATTACAAGACCTCTCCTTGCAAGAGGCATGATACCATAAACAAAATACACACAACTCAAATTTAGAAGTGGAGAAAGTCACAAATGTGATGAACTCTGTTGCCAATCTTAAAATGAACGAACAAAATAATTAAGATGATTGAAAACTAAATGGGAATTTGGAGATTGTAATTCTAAAAGGAAAGGAAAGGATCAAAGGCTAGATGGTAATTTAGAAAGGGAAGGAAAGGAGCCAAGGTTGGACATTGGATGTAGTTTTGCTAATCTAATTAAACCAAGGAATGTTCCTAAAGCCTTCAGTTTTTTTTATCTTAAGTGTTTGTAGAATGTTGGAAAATAAAATTTTGGGTGCTTTGGTTTTGGGATTCAAAATGGCTTTCAAACTAGCAGTTTAGGTAGACCAATGAAGGCACAAAGTAGTATCATCAATTTTTCATGAACATGCAAATGTCATAGATGTTGAGATGGATCCTCTACTAGCATCCATGGAATACCACCCTACGGATATAGATGATGTAAAAAATGAAAGATAGGCTCAATCTCCTATGTATATGCCAAAGCTAAACATAAACGATGCAAAAGATGAAGGCCATCCTAAAGCTCCTTGAGTGTACACCAAAGCTGAAGACAAAGAAGCACAAATGCCCATCTAAAATCTTAAACCTCCATGTTGTAGAGTAGTGTGCATGGGTTGTAGAGAGGAACGGGCTTCACAATCATACAATCTTTCTAATTGTAATATATCTAGAAGTCTAGTGCGTGTTAATGACATACTACCAAATTATTTGGTGTAATAAGTTTTTTGAGAATTAATCAATAATGTTATATTTAAGTTGAATTAATAGAGAAATAAAATTAGTGAGTTTGATTTTGATGATGGTATCTCTATACCACATTTGGTTGTTCTTCTATGCTCTCTTGGGCCTAGTTCATTCATGCTTTCATTGGGTCCTTTACCTAGATAAGACTATCTACTCTATCCATTCATTCCAATGAGTCTAGGTCAAATAGGCTAGAGAGAAAATGACAAGAAAGGCCCTCACCCTATCAATAGTAGGGTGTTTAATTGAGTTAAAGAGGAATGTGAGATAGGGACAACAAAAGAGTTGTACATTGGAAGAAGAATTGTTGCATAAGAGAATTGAGAAATTGATATTCAAGATGAGCATGCAAACCAATGAATAGAACTTCAAGAGCATATGCCTAAAGAAAAGATCATTAAATCCTTTCCAAAATTGGGTTGTAAGTCATAGATTAACATCCCTACATTTTTTGGAAGTTTGAATCATGAGAAGATGATTGAGAGAATTACATTTAGAAGAGGACACATTTGAACGAATATAGATTGAGACCAGATATCATGGGTCTTAGTGAGGGTGAGCAATACACTTTCT
Source organism: Sequoia sempervirens (assembly GCA_007258455.2). Taxonomy (NCBI): domain Eukaryota; kingdom Viridiplantae; phylum Streptophyta; class Pinopsida; order Cupressales; family Cupressaceae; genus Sequoia; species Sequoia sempervirens. Next base: position 548,293,317 of record VDFB02281492.1, read on the forward strand.
AGATGGTGAAGATAAAATCATATGAAAAAATAAAGGGTAGGATGGATGAAGCTAATAAAGAAACACAATCCTACACTGATATTGCATTCAATAATAGGAAACAATGGACTGTGTCAAAATCAACATCTTCATCAAGCAGGTAGCAAGTAGAGATGGATGGAAGCAATATCAAGCATATTCAATGCTATTGCTCTCCTTGAGATTTGTGTGAATATGGAGGATGTGTTTGAAGCATATAGGAAGACATGAATCCATATTGTAAATTTTGCATGTGGAAAATTGGAAGGACATAAATCCATATCGTGGAATGGAGTACAATTCAAAACAGTTAAAATGAGGAAAGATAAAGACTTGAAATATGACACAATTTAAGTGTTTAGGGAAACTTAAAGTTAAAGGATAGGAATGTGAAAGATTATGGTCCTAAATTCTATAATTGAAGAGACACACAAAAGAAGAGACACAAAACCCCTTTCAAATACAATAAAAATGTATGAACTTTTCTTTCTTCTTTTTTGTTGACTCAAAGGTATCCCTATGATCCAACCCAACGCCTAACCCACCTTAGCTTAGTGTTACATTTTTCCAAGTTGGGGTTGGGAATGTGTGTCATGTTGGAGTGAGATACACACAAGAGAAAAGACACACAAACCCCTTTCAAAAACAATAAAAATGTATGGAATTCTCTTTCTTCTTTTTTTGACTCAGGAGTATCCTTATGACCTAGCCCAATGCCTAACTCACCTTATGATAAATTATTTTCATTAATCAAAAATTGTTTCTCACCATTAAAACTTTTGCCAAGTAGGTATTTGGGATATTAATATTTTTAATTATAAAAAAATTATATTCAGTGCTTGAAATTCCATGTCACTATCAATGCAAATCTCACCGAAATCAATATAGAGCTTTTGCCTTGTGCTCATCCCTATTATTTTCCTACACTGCAAACTCTTCTCAACTAAAAACACACAATACTCACAGCTGCTCACTTTCCCTTCACACTGATACAGTAATAAATGGATGGCTCAAGAAAAAATGGAGAGAAAAAATAGAGGATCATGCAATGACTCATTGGCATAGGAACAATTTTCTCTGTTACCAAACAGATCCAGGCTCAGACTTGAAACTACATATGAAACTCTAAAAATAGCTCTATAGTGCCTTTTACTACTCAAAATAGAAAATTAAAAATAGCAGAAGACTCGACTGAGGATATTACATTTGATTCAAAGAAAAATGCAAGCTCTGTTCCATCACAATGTTTATTTTTATGCTAGAATTATATGAATCATTTACCCTATTTATCGTGAACCCCCACAATTAATTTTATACTGAAGACCTATGTTTTTTTAAATGCTGCAAATTTCATGTAGCAACATGAACAACAAAGACAAAAATATTGAAGCTTGGTCTTACAAAACTTTCTTGTGGAATCACAAATATATTATGGTGTTGAGTCATAACATTCTTTGTGAGTTTGTTTTCAATTATGTTAATATACTCTAAGGTTCATAAGATAGGCCATGTCTAATAAAGGTAAATGAGGTTATTAACCAAAGGTATTGCACATAGCCTATTTTCAAACTAGTTTGGCCAAAATAATAATTCTTCCCTACTTTCTTATCAAATGTTTTACTATCAAATGACTTATGGAATTTTTAAGACATGGCATTTGAAGAGGCACACATCATGTCATTGGTACTCTTTTTAGAAGTAAGATCCTTAAAGTTTTGTAGCTTACATTTTTCTATTGAAAAGATAGCAATTGTTGCACCATGACCTATGCTTCTAGAGTTGGACACAGTCTAAGCTTAAAAGGGTAAAACTAATAAAAAATTCTAGTCTCCAACCTTTACAACTTTAATTGCATGTGGATCTTTTTTTAGAAGTAAGATCCCTAAAGTTTTGTAGCTTACATTTTTCTATTGAAAAGATAGAAATTGTTGCACCATGACCTATACTTCCAGAGTTGGACACAATCTAAGCTTAAAAGGGTAAAACTAATAAAAAATTCTAGTCTCCAACCCTTACAACTTTAACTGCATGTGGATCTTTTTAACAAAGGAATATGCAACCCATATTTGGGAATGCATTACAATACTTTGATTTAGTTTAGTAGACATATTTCTATCCTCGGGATTTTTCTACATAATTCTCTAATGGTGAGTCTCTCTAATCAATAAATTGTAATACCTTCTAATGTCTAATTCACTATCATATTTGAGAGTGTCAGCATGGATATGAGTTCTAATTTTGGATGGTAAAAATGACAAGAAAAGTGATGCAATGACAACTACATATGAATAGAGATAGCCTCTTCTACTTCATCTACAAGTCTATCTTCTTCCCTTCCTCATTCTTCCATTATGGCTTATTCATCACTACTATATTCTTCATCATTTTCAAGTTTTCTCTTACAATAACTACCAAAGAAACTATCTCATTTGAGTGTTCATTTCATAATTGCTCAAACATCTCAACTCTACTCATTACAAGACCTCTCCTTCCAAGAGGCATGAAATCATAAACAAAATACACACAACTCAAATTTAGAAGTGGAGAAAGTCACAGATGTGATGAACTTTGTTGCCAATCTTAAAATGAATGAACAAAATAATTAAGATAATTGAAAACTAAATGGGAATTTGGAGATTGTAATTCTAAAAGGAAAGGAAAGGATCAAAGGCTAGATGGTAATTTAGAAAGGGAAGGAAAGAAGCCAAGGTTGGACATTAGATGTATTTTTTCTAATCTAATTAACCCAAGGAATGTTCCTGAAGAATTAAGTTCTTTTTTATCTTAAGTGTTTGTAGAATGTTGACAAATAAAATTTTGGGTGCTTTGATTTTGGGATTCAAAATTGCTTTCAAACTGGTAGTTTAGGTAGACCAATGAAGGTACAAAGTAGTATCATCAATTTTTCATGAACATGTGAATGTCATAGATGTTGAGATGGATCCTCTGCTAGCATCCATGGAATACCACCCTGCGGATATAGATGCTGTAAAAAATGAAAGATAGGTTCAATCTCCTATGTATATGCCAAAGCTAAACATAGACGATGCAAAAGATGAAGGCCAACCTAAAGCTCCTTGGGTGTACACCAAAGTTGAAGACAAAGAAGCACAAATGCCCATCTAAAATTTTAAACCTCCATGTTGTAGAGTAGTGTGCATGGGTTGTAGAGAGGAACAAGCTTCACAATCATACAATCTTTCTAATTGTAATATATCTAGAAGTCTAGTGTGTGTTTGTCATAAGGCAAAGTATTTGGTGTAATAAGTTTTTTGAGAATTAATCAATAATGTTATATTTAAGTTGACATTAATAGAGAAATAAAATTAGTGAGTTTGATTTTGATGATGGTATCTCTATACCAAATTTGGTTTCTCTTTTATGCTCTCCTAGGCCTGGTTCATTCATCTTTTCATTAGATCCTTTACCTAGATAAGACTATCTACTCTATCCATTCATTCCAGTGAGTCTAGGTCAAATAGGCTAGAGAGAAAATGACAAGAAAGGTGATGAGGGTGCAACCCGAGACTTAGAAAATAACCCACAAACAAGAGAATAATTTTATTATTCAGAAAATGGAGCTTCTTACATGCAGAGGATCTCAAATCCCCAAGTTCTACAACACATGCAAGTTACAGAAAGCCACAAAATCACCCTTTCGCAATATGCGAGCTTGTCCCCCAAAACGTTACCCAAAAATTAGAAACCCGCCCATAAATAGAGCTCATCTTTAGTTTGGAGCCAAAACAACATTCAAATTTGAGTTTAGGTGGTTTGGCGCCGAAAAATTACAACTTGAAGTTCAAATTTCAAAAGAACATTTGCAATTGTATCTTCTAGAAAGTGCGCCAACTTCCCGGGGCCATAACTTTTGATCCGGGACTCGATTCGCGAACCGTTTGAACCGTTGGAAAGGTCTCGAAGTCAATAACGTGCTTGAAATCCGCTATGCGATTTTGGAAGTTTTGGGGCCGATTTGGAACTCTAAGTGCCTCAAATCTAACTCGAAGATTTTTAGGTGCAACCGGGGAAATCCAAAACTCGCAATATCTTTCAACTAGGGAATAGATAATAAAACCATAAATTGGGAATTTCATTATGATGAAAAAGGTATCCAAAAATGTAAAAACATCTAAAAACCGAGAAACTTGAAATTTAACTATTTTTGGGTGATGCAAGATTTCCCTTACACCACTGGATGCTCATGCATCAGACACCCAGGGTAATTTGAGAAGTGACCCGTCACGTCTCAAATGGTTGAGGAAAACCCAACTAGTCAACCGCTGCCTTAGATAGCTAGGATGAATCTTCCACAGGCCTTCCTCTCCAGTTCACCAGATATTCTTCATACTGCCTATTTCTGGTACTCTTTCCCACACGACTATCAAAGATTGCTTCAATCTCCT
>VDFB02281492.1:548301524-548372090 GCA_007258455.2 Sequoia sempervirens
GAACTACCTCACGATCGACGATCTATCCACATGCTCAAGAAAACTCGCTCTGATACCACTTGATGAGGGCGTAGCCCGAGACTTAGAAAATAACCCACAAATAATAGAATAATTTTATTATTCAGAAAATGGAGCTTCTTACATGCAGAGTATCTCAAATCCCTAAGTTCTACAACACATGCAAGTTACAAAAAGCTACAAAATCACCCTTTCAGAATATGCGAGCTTGTCCCTCAAAAAGTTACCCAAAAATTATAAACCTGCCCATAAATAGAGCTCCTCTTTAGTTTGGAGCCAAAACAACATTCAAATTTGAGTTTATGCGGTTTTGCACCGAAAAATTACAACTTGAAGTTCAAATTTCAAAAGAACATTTGCAATTGTATCTTCTAGAAAGTGCGCCAACTTCCCAGGGCCATAACTTTTGATCTGGGACTCCAATTCGCGAACCGTTTGAACCGTTGGAAAGGTCTCGAAGTCAATAACGCACTCAAAATTTGCTACACTAATTTCAGTAAGTTTCAGGGCCATTCTGGGAACTCTAAGTGCCTCAAATCTAACTTAGAAGATTTTCAGGTGCAAATCTGGGAAACTAAAACTGCAATATCTTTCAACCCAGAATAGAAAATAAAAACCATAAATTGAGAATTTCATTATGACAAAAAGGGTATCCAAAAATGTAAAAACATCTAAAAACTGAGAAACTTGAAATTTAACTATTTTTGGGTGATGCAAGATTGCCCTTACACCACTGGATGCTCCTGCATCAAAATGCCCTCACCCTATCAATAGTAGGGTGTTTAATTGAGTTAAAGAGGAATGCAAGATAGGGACATCAAAATAGTTGTACATTGGAAGAAGAATTGTTGTAGAAGAGAGTTAAGAAATGGATATTCAAGATGAGCATGCAAACCAATGAATAGAACTTCAAGAGCATATTCCTAAAGAAAAAATCATTAAGTCCTTTCCAAAATTGGGTCATAAGTCATACATTAACATCCCTACATTTTTTGGAGGTTTCAATCATGAGAAGATGATTGATAAAATTACATTTAGAAGAGTATTTGATATAAGAAGGCTATTTTAGAAGAGGACACATTTGAAGGAATACAGATTGATGCCGAATCTCATGGGTCTCAGTGAGGGTGACCAATGCACTTTCTGGATGGTGAAGACAAAATCATATGGAAAAATAAAGGGTAGGATGGATGAAGCTAATAAAGAAACATAACCATGCACTAATATTGCATTCAATAATAGGAAACAGTGGATTGTGTCAAAATCAACATCTTCATCAAGCAGGTAGCAAGTAGAGATAGATGGAAGCAATATCAAACATATTCAGTGCTATTGCTCTCCTTGAGATTTGTGTGAATATGGAGGATGTGTTTGAAGCATATAGGAAGACATGAATCCATATTGTAAATTTTGCATGTGGAAAATTTGAAGGACATAAATCCATATCGTGGAATGGAGTACAATTTGAAACAGTTAAAATGAGGAAAGATAAAGACTTGAAATATGACACAATTTAAGTGTTTAGGGAAACTTAAAGTTAAAGGATAGGAATGTGAAAGATTATGCTCCTAAATTCTATAATTGAACATGCCACATAGAAAATGATGAAGTTTGGAAATGGTCTATACCTTTCCATCCAAGGTGAATTTGGCATAGTGGAGTTGCATACGAAATAGGATGTAGGGGTATAACATTTAAGGAAAAAGGGAAGTTTCTAAATAGAAGAAAATTGTAAGAGAAAATTGTAAGAGCAATTAGATGTAAGGGTATAGGAAATTGTTGTCAAACCTAAATATGGAGTAAAATCAAACTCTTCTCATATTTGAGTGTGATTAGTTGATTATAATCATTCTCAAGGGAGAAGTTGACTTAAGAGGAAGAAGAGGTTGGTAGATTTTTTATGGTGTTTTAGATGTGATAAGAGATAAATATGGATTCCATATAAAAGGTAGTGGCTTTGGGACTTGTTGTTGGAGAGTCAAGCTTTTGAAATCTCATCTTTAGGATAGCAAGAGTGAAGTTGAAACATGAGTGCAAATTACAAAGAAATGGCCAAAAAGTTCACAAGTCAAGTTCAATGTAGAGTGTTTATTGTTGGAGTGGGGGGTAGAGGTAAAAGAAATGTGTGTCAAGGTAATTCTAATGTAATGGGTTTTCAGACAATAGATGAAGGATATCAAAAATTGTATTTAAAGTTAAGTGGAATTTAGTAGATAAGTAGAAGTGGATTTAATCCTATTGTAAGTGTGTTGAGTTTATATAAACAACTCCATAAGAGAGGAAGAAAAAATGGGGCTTCATTACATATTAAAGAGGAGTGTGAAATAAGATTCAAATAGGGATACTGATTGGAAAACAAAAGGTGGCCTCACATTCTGAGTTGGCCTCACAACTCAACAACTCCATCCAACTCATCTACCTTTTCATCTTGATTCCTTTCATCTACCTCTTCTCTCTGAAACTCTTGGAAAATCATATTTAAAGGTCTTCTACCCACTAATATTTCTACCAAATCCTCATTGGGTTTAATTTTTTCCTATTTTAATAGTTTTATCCCTTGGCTAATCCTTGCCTCTATAGCCATCCTCTTTGAAAATAGCTCTTGCTCACAAATGGAATATTTATCCTCACCATTCTTTCCACCTTCTCACAACTATTCAATTCCTTTGTTGTAGAGATTTTTTTTTTTTTGTTTTAATATTGCATGTCTCATAATCCTCCAACAAAACCTTAACTCTTCCAACTCAATCTCTAATTTTTGCAACTTGTTTTTTGGGTCTTTTGTTAGCTTTTGCCTCTGTCATTGTCTTATCTTTTCTTCCACTTGGTTATCCATTTTCTTACATTATGATATAGTTCCATATTTGGATCTACAATCGTGTCTATAGTCCTAATATAGGGTTGCATTTATATCCTCCTTTTCCATTCTAAATGTATGATCTATTAACCACATATTGAAATTATTTTCCTATTATTCATCCCTTCAAAGAAATTAACAAAAATGTGGGGAGAAGACCTAAAATTTAATGCTTCATATGCGAGTACAAAATAGCTTTAACTCTTAGAAATATTCAACTTAGACAACTACACTTGGAAACACTAATTCCAATAAGCTACAACAAAAAGAACTCTCTAATTCCTAGTATATCCTTTCAAAGCCATTATCTCAATTATTATTTATGTCATTTACAAATTTTCTATAGGAGTCCCCTCATCAGCGTGGTATAGTTGAAAATGAAAGTTATTGGGAATGGAAAATTATGCCCAGAGAGAACTCAAACTTCCAACTAGTTTTCATTAATAAAAAATTGCTTCTCTCCATTAAAACCTTTGCCAAGCTGGTATTCAGGATATTAGTATTCTTAATAAAAAGATTATATTCAGTGCTTGAAATTCCATGTCACTATCAACGCAACTCTCATTGAAATCAATATAGAGCTTTTTCCTTGTGCTCATCCCTATTATTTTCCTACACTGCAAACTCTTCTCAACTGAAAACACACAATACTCACGGCTGCTCACTTTCCCTTCACACTGATACAGTAATAAATGGATGGCTCAACAAGAAATGGAGAGAAAAAATAGAGGATCATGCAATGGCTCATTGGCATAGGAACAATTTACTCTCGTACCAAAGAGATCTAGGCTCAAACCTAAATCTACATATGAAACTCTAAAAATAGCTTTATAGTGCCTTTTACTACTCAAAATAGACAATTAAAAATAGCAGAAGACTCGAGTGAGGAGATTACATTTGATTCAAAGGAAAATGCAAGCTCTGTTCCATCACAATGTTTATTTGTATGCTAGGATTCTATGAATCACTTACCCTGCTTATCGTGAATCCCAACAGTTGATTTTATACTGAAGACCTATGTTTTTTTAAATGCTGCAAATTTCATGTAGCAACATGAACAACAAAGAAAAAAATATTGAAGCTTGGTCTTACAAAAATTTCTTGTGGGATCACAAATATATCATGGTGTTGAGTCATAACATTCTTTGTGAGTTCGTCTTCAATTATGTTAATATACTCTAAGGTTCATAAGATAGGCCATGTCTAATAAAGGTAAATGAGGTTATTAACCAAAGGTATTGCACATAGCCTATTTTCAAACTAGTTTGGCTAAAATAATAATTCTTCCCTACTTTCTTATCAAATGTTTTACTATCAAATGGCTTATGGAATTTTTAAGACATGGCATTTGAAGAGGCACACATCATGCCATTGGTACTCTTTTTAGAAGTAAGATCCCTAAATTTTTGTAGCTTACATTTTTCTATTGAAAAGATAGAAATTGTTGCACCATGACCTATGCTTCCAGAGTTGGACATAGTCTAAGCCTAAAAGGGTAAAACTAATAAAAAATTCTAGTCTCCAACCCTTACAACTTTAACTGCATGTGGATCTTTTTAAGAAAGGAATATGCAATCCATATTTGGGAATGGATTTCAGTACTTTGATTTAGTTTAGTAGACATATTTCTATCCTCAGGATTTTTCTACATAATTCTCTAATGGTGATTCTCTCTAATCAATAAATTGTAATACCTTCTAATGACCAATTCACTATCATATTTAAGAGTGTCGATAGGATATGAGTTCTAATTTTGGATGGTAAAAATGACAAGAAAAGTGATGCAATGACAACTGGATATGAATAGAGATAGCCTCTTCTACTTCATCTACAAGTCTATCTTCTTCCCTTCCTCATTCTTCCATTATGGCTTATTCATCACTACTATATTCTTCATCATTTTCAAGTTTTCTTTTACAATAACTACCAAAGAAACCATCTCATTTGAGTGTTCATTTTATAGTTGCTCAAACATCTCCACTCTACTCATTATAAGACCTCTCCTTCCAAGAGGCATGATACCATAAAAAAAATACACGCAACTCAAATTTAGAAGTGGAGAAAGTCACAGATGTGATGAACTTTGTTGCCAATCTTAAAATGAATGAACAAAATAATTAAGATAACTGAAAACTCAATGGGAATTTGGAGATTGTAATTCTAAAAGGAAAGGAAAGGATCAAAGGCTAGATGGTAATTTAGAAAGGGAAGGAAAGGAGCTAAGGTTGGACATTGGATGTAGTTTTTGTAATCTAATTAACCCAAGGAATGTTCATGAATCCTTAAAGTTTTTTTATCTTAAGTGTTTGTAGAATGTTGACAAATAAAATTTTGGGTGCTTTGATTTTGGGATTCGAAATGGCTTTCAAACTGGAAGTTTAGGTAGACCAATGAAGGCACAAAGTAGTATCATCAATTTTTCATGAATATGCGAATGCCATAGATGTTGAGATGGATCCTTTGCTAGCATCCATGGAATACCACGCTGTGGATATAGATGATGTAAAAAATGAAAGATAGGCTCAATCTCCTATGTATATGCCAAAGCTAAACATAGATGATGCAAAATATTAAGGCTAGCCTAAAGCTCCTTGGTTGTACACCAAAGTTGAAGACAAAGAAGCACAAATTCCCATCTAAAATTTTAAACCTCCATGTTGTAGAGTAGTGTGAATGGGTTGTGGAGAGGAATGGGCTTCACAATCATACAATCTTTCTAATTGTAATATATCTAGAAGTCTAGTGTGTGTTGATGTCATATTGCCAAAGTATTTGGTGTAATAATTTTTTTGAGAATTAATCAATAATGTTATATTTAAGTTGACATTAATAGAGAAATAAAATTAGTGAGTTTGATTTTGTTGATAGTATCTCTATACCACATTTGGTTGCTCTTATGTGCTCTCCTAGGCTTGGTTCATTCATCCTTTCATTGGGTCCTTTACCTAGATAAGACTATCTACTCTATCCATTTATTCCAATGAGTCTAGGTCAAATAGGTTAGAGAGAAAATGAAAAGAAAGGCCCTCACCCTATCAATAGTAGGGTGTTTAATTGAGTTAAAGAGGAATGTGAGATAGGGACAACAAAAGAGTTGTACATTGGAAGAAGAATTGTTGTAGAAGAGAGTTAAGAAATGGATATTCAAGATGAGCATGCAAACCAATGAATAGAACTTCAAGAGCATATGCCTAAAGAAAAGATCATTAAATCCTTTCCAAAATTGGGTCATAAGTCATAGATTAACATCCCTACATTTTTCGGAAGTTTGAATCATGAGAAGATGATTGATAGAATTACATTTAGAAGAGTATTTAATATAAGAAGGCTATTTTAGAAGAGAACGCATTTGAAGGAATACAGATTGATACTGGATCTCATGGGTCTCAGTGAGGGTGACCAATGCAATTTTTGGATGGTGAAGACAAAATCATATGGAAAAATAAAGGGTAGGATGGATGAAGCTAATAAAGAAACAAAATCTTGCACTGATATTGCATTCAATAATAGGAGACAGTGGACTGTGTCAAAATCAACATCTTCATCAAGTAGGTAGCAAGTACAGATGGATGGTAGCAATATCAAGCATATTCAATGCTATTACTCTCCTTGAGATTTTTGTGAATATGGAGGATGTGTTTGAAGCATATAGGAAGACATGAATCCATATTGTAAATTTTGCATGTGGAAAATTTGAAGGACATAAATCCATATCGTGGAATGGAGTACAATTCAAAATAGTTAAAATGAGGAAAGATAAAGACTTGAAATATGACACAATTTAAGTGTTTAGGGAAACTTAAAGTTAAAGGATAGGAATGTGAAAGATTATGCTCCTAAATTCTATAATTGAACATGCCACATAGAAAATGATGAAGTTTGGAAATGGTCTCTACCTTTCCATCCAAGGTGAATTTGGCATAGGGGAGTTGAATACTAAATAGGATGTAGGGGTATAAAATTTAAGGAAAAAGGGAAGTTTCTAAATAGGAGAAAATTGTATGAGAAAATTGTAAGAGCAATTAGATGTAAGGGTATAGGAAATTGTTGTCAAACCTTAATATGAAATTATTGTCAAACCTAAATATGGAGTAAAATCAAACTCTTCTCATATCTGAGTGTGATTAGTTGATTATAATCATTCTCAAGGGAGAAGTTGACTTAAGAGGAAGAAGAGGTTGGTAGATTTTTTATGGTGTTTTAGATGTGATAAGAGATAAATATGGATTCCGTATAAAAGGTAGTGGCTTTGGGACTTGTTGTTGGAGAGTCAAGCTTTTGAAATCTCATCTTTAGGATAGCGAGAGTGAAGTTGAAACATGAGTGCAAATTACAAAGAAATGGCCAAGAAGTTCACAAGTCAAGTTCAATGTAGAGTGTTTATTGTTGGAGTGGGGGGTAGAGGTAAAAGAAATGTGTGTCAAGGTAATTCTAATGTAATGGGTTTTCGGAGAATAGATAAAGGATATCAAAAATTGCATTTAAAGTTAAGTGGAATTTAGTAGATAAGTAGAAGTGGATTTATTCCTATTGTAAGTGTGTTGATTTTATATAAACAACTCCAGAAGAGAGGAAGAAAAAATGGGGCTTCATTACATATTAAAGAGGAGTGTGAAATAAGATTCAAATAGGGATACTGATTGGAAAAAAAAAAGGTGGCCTCACATTTTGAGTTGTTAATCTTGGAGAGATGTTGGGAATCATGCAAGCTAAATTGGATGCTATAGAGACATCAAAAAAAGAATTGTTGTAGAGGAGAGTGAAATTTTTTGATGTTCAAGATAACTGAGCAACCCTACAACCAGAAGTGCTAAGGAGAGTATATGGATAGCTAAAATATGATCAAAGACATTTTTAAATTGAGAGACAAGTCAAAAATTGATATCCCTAAGTTTATAGATAGGATTGAAATTATAATATTATTTTATATATGAGAAAATAGATGACCTATAGAAAGTTTGGCATGCATCAAACTAAAATGACATGTCCATTAGGTGGGATCAAGCGCAATTTGAAAAAGTTGGGATGAGAGATGGAAAGATAAAGACTTTGAACAAAAATTCAAAGTTAAAGGATAAATTTTGCATGTCGATTATACATTGAGTTTTTCTAGGAAGCAAAGAATGAGTTTGAAAGTATAATTTGACCATCAAAACATGTTGAATACGCACAGATGAAAGTTTCCACTCATGTAAATGGTCTCTGCCTTTCCATTTAATATGAATTTGACATCGCTACTTAAGTTGCATTATACCTAAAAAGAATATTAGTGTGCTTGAAGAGCATAATAGAAGTTTTCAACAAAATTACAGGGTACAAGGAATGTTTTATAAGAGTAAAAAAAAAATTATTGTCAATGGTAAGCAGGTTTTGGAACAAAATCATTGTTAATGATAAATAGTTTTCAAAACAAAAATTATACGAGTCTTTTCATAATTCTTGAAGAGTGGTATATTTTTATTTGGATGCATTCAAGTTGGACTTCTACAATGTACTTTGATTGGTTGATTTCATCTTTTAGAAAATGTATTTGCAAGTGAAGGGGAGTGCAAAACACATCGTTTATCTAAATTGAAGAGCATAAAAGATATTTCCAAGGAAAGTGTACACTTGATCTGTAGATTCTTCAATGAACCTTGTGGAAGGACACTCTATACACCTTCATGCAAGCTTATGAAGGAATGATGGATTTCCTTTGAACAATGTCAAAGGGAGGCAAAAGTATCCCTGAATTCTTGTTAATACTTACTTTGTCTTTTCTTAAAGAAAGCATCCACCAATCTTTTGTAGCTTTTAAGGCACACTAAGTACATTATGGAATCTTGTGGACTTTTAAAGTGGAGTTAAGGAGACTAAACCTCCTATTAAGAAAGGAATATGTCAATCCCACTCTAACAAGAAATATATAAAATAATAGAAATTTTGATGCCCAATGGTCATATCTAAACTTTTTGACCGTCCTATACGATCACAAAAATTCGAAGTGGAAGTTGAGGTTCCCATTAAAAAGTTATAATAAAAATTATATACTTTTATCACAAAAATTCGAAGTGTATTATTGCAATGAGTTTTTCAATTAATTTTATTAATTAGTTATTAATGTTCTCTATGTCAATGTATATTGGGTCCTCAACAATAGATGTTTGCTCTCCTTCCTTGGGTCCAAAGGGGAAGTACATTTATATAAAGTCCATCACATTTTGCTGAGATTATTTATTTTATAATTTAAAACTAAGTTGTTTATATTGCATACATAACAATATTTTGAAATTGGACAATATATAATCCAACAAAATGTAATCCAATTGGCAAGATGAGATGCAAGCCCAAGGTTACATTAAAAGGGGCACACTACTAGATTAAAATATACAAGAAACTTCAAAAAAAAAAATGAAGAGGAAAGTTAAAAAGAAAGGATAGCAAAAAACACCCAAAAGTACTATAACAACAATTATTCAAAAACAAAATAATGAGTAGGATATCTTTAAAATGTTGATTGCATGCCCATATTATAAAAAAATCAAAATCAAAATGAACAAGAAAACCCACATGGAACTAGAAAAATATCTAAAGAACTCTAGATTTGTTGGCCCTGTTTAACTCTCTTCTGCAGATCATATGTTCAAACCTTCATCCAAGAGTGCTTAAGACTTTTAGACTAAAAACTTTTAATTCACAAATGATCAACCCAAAAACTCATTGATTAACTTTCTATGATGCAAACAAAAGTATCCACCCAAAATTGGAGGTTGATATGGAAGATATCTATAGTTATTTGGAAATGCTCTGCCCTCTGTACGGGCCATAAATCCAAAGTTGAAGAAATGTATTCAAAATTTGTCAATGAAAGAGCAGGTAACTGGAATTTTCATTACTTAATAATGCAAACAAAACTCAAAATGGACTGGGAACCCCACCTGGAAGTAGAGGCTAACATGAGATTTTTTTTTGGCTATCTGTTAACTCTGCCATACGCTCTTCTACAGACCCATATGTTAAAATCTGTCAAAAATAGAGGAAACAAAGAGTCATTGGTTAGTAATCCAGAACAGTCAAAAAAGAAGAGAAAGAAAGAAAGAAAAGAAAAAGAAAAGCCCAGAAGAATTATCCATATCTATTACTCTTGTCCTACCCAGATCCGCAGGCATTGTCCTACCCTCCTCTGCAAACAATTGAATCAAGATGAATGGAAAATCATTATATCTTAAATGGGGATCTTAGGGTTACAGCTTTATCCTTGTTTACAGAGCTGTTTTAGCCCATACTTGGTACTAATTAGGGACTCCGTTTTAGCACATTTCCCCATAACGTAGTATTTAACAGTAGAGAACTCTGCTTTACAATTGTTAGAAAAGCAGAGCTCCGACTGCAACATCATATTACTGCTACATTTTCCTCGTTAACTTGGGTTTCAGCGTGGTTAACCTTTCTGAATTTTAACAGGTCAGAAAGTCGTTTAGGATGGGTCTGCTTTGGGTTTTGAAGAGCGCTTAACCCAGTTGGTGGGTTTGTTTGATATGCCTCTAATTTTTGTTTGATAAAATTCAATGAGAATGAAACAGCAGATACGATACATTTCACCCTATATCTAGCCTATGTATTTAACAGAAAATCAAATTTCAATTTGGAGCATTTTGACTCACCACTACCATTTACTTGAGAAGCACAGTAATCTCAGCAGCTGTTTCTTGGCTTCTGCTTCTGAGCCTGTTTCAATTTCCAATAACTTTATCAGGACCACCATAGGGATTTGATTTTCAAGCATCAGAAAATCACTTACCGCATCAAATTGACAGGATATGACCCTGTTAGTGTTGAAAATAGGGTGGCATTGCTCCTCCCGCTGTTGTTGCCGATGCTGTCCAGCACTCAACACTCTAAAATGAAGGATCCATCCAAAGTGAAAATCATGGCCACGGTTTCGTCCTTGTATTCAGATTCTTCTTCATAGCAGCCTCTAAGTGCAAATGGCAGTGCTCCTCTTGTTTGGGTAGCCTCCGTGCCATCCTCTCTGCGGCGCTCCATATGAGACACTGGCTGTGCTATCACATGGTGATAAAGACCAAGGTAGACGACCCTAGGAGTGTAGGCTTCCTTCCTTAGAAACAACAGAAGCTTCGGGGCCCTGTTTATCGTCACCCCAGGGTACCCTGACCCTGGCTCGCAGTTGCTGGTCGAGATACCTGTAATCCTCTATTTCACATCAATAACCCATTTCTGATTCATTCCAGTGGGCGGCCCTCCAAACTCGTAAGCTAAGAGAAGCAGGCACAGGCAGTGGCGAGAGGAATCCTGTTAAAGAAAAAGAACTTGCCTTCTGATATTCTTGAGAATGAAATCCTGTTTAGAGAGGGTAAAAGAATCGCAACAACTTACCGTTAATGTTTTATTTTCAAAATTACCGTTAATGTTTTATTTTCAAAAAAATCGTTACTGTTTTTATTTTCAAAATTTTCAGTTTTACCGGAAAGTGAAAAATTCAAATGATTATTTAAGAAGGCAATTAAATGTTTTTTAATATACAAACTCTAATTTTAGAATTAAATATTTTTTTATCAAAAATTAAATAAAAAAAAAAAAATTTAATTAGAAATATATTGGCATATGTTTACTCATTAGAATAGACATCTTAAATATATTTATCTATTTAAGAATTATTTTATATTATATTAAAATTATTTTATTTTTACTCATTTAAAAAGACACATGTATTACATAGTAAATGTAGGTGCTTTTATTGGAATATTGGGTTAATCAATATTCCATTGCATTTACCCCATGTATATTCAATGATACAATTTTATTGTCAACATACCTTAATCTTTCATGCTTAAGCCATTTCATGATTTAGATTGGTAATTCTTTATTGAATAGTTAATTAAGTTGGTATATTTTTATAGGCATTGGGATTCCTTCCAAGAAATTAGAATTGTTTCATATTATTGGAAAGTTGTCTTTTGGGCATGGTTTGCACAATCTCTAAAGTTAAACTAAATCCTTAAGATGTAAACAACAATTATTTGTTAACTTGACTTGTTAACCTTACTTGATGGGGATCGTGTTTTCTTTGAATCCTTTCTAAATGAAATATGTGAAAGTTTATGACACAAACTATAGAGCCTCTAATTCCCTAAAAGTGATACATAGGTAGGGATATTTTAAATCAACCCCCAAAAGAGTACATCTAGTGCTAGGGATATGTCATGATATAGGGATCTTGTCCAATATAGTGCATTATTGGAAGTAGTAACAGAGATTTTTTGTCATTTCTAGATTTAGTAAGGTTTGCGGATAACATTTCTAAATTGAAATAAATTATTAATTATATGAATCGAGTTGGTTCTATAACTTAAAGATGATCATCAACAATAGATAGGTAAATAAGTATAATAGATCAAGTCGTTGGTCATTTTATTTAGGTCCCACGAAGAAGACATATTGCCAAAATATTTGACATGCACGTCACACTTTGTAATGAAATTATAATCATTGTGATGAAAAAATAGTAGTAATCAATGGTTGTTGAATTGTTTGTATACTAGACCCATATAGCTCACTAGACTTTGGGAATTCATAAGTTGACAAGGTGAAAATGTCTAGAGTTGTGTCCCATTTTGGGTCAACATAATAGTTTTGGGAGAAATAGTTTCATTTGAAAGGTCTCTTAGGTGAAATGGTTTCCCCTAAACAAAGTGGCACCTACATGACACAAAGGGTTTCAAACAAAACTATCTCACCCAAACACTATAAATTCTCGTATGGGTAAGTGCACCAAGCTCTATGATACAAAATGGCTCTTAAGATGCCACTTTTTTTATGAGATCGACAAAGTCTAATGTTCACAATAGATGACTATGAGGTGCTTGAGTGGAATTTCAAACTCAGTGAGAAAATCCTAAAGCCAAATAGCCTCAATATAGTTGTATTAAAAACTCTCATGTACTCTACCTTTGTGGATGATCAAGCAATAGCATTTTTCTTTTCTCTAGACCAACTAATGCTACCAAAACCAAGTGATAAATTGTAACTTTAAGTGGACATATCATTCTAAGTATCACCAATCGAATTTCAATCTATATATCCAACCAAGCTAATATTTGTGTCAAATCAATAATAAATCCCAAATCTGAGTACCCTGAAGAAAGTGAAGGATCATCTTAGTTTCTTTATAGTGTATCTCATGAGGCTCATGTGCGAATATCAAAACCATGCCTACTACATACAAAATATTAGGCTTGGTATGTATAAGGTAGATAAGACTGCCAATAATTTGTCAATACAAAGTGGCATCAAATGATGGTGTCGTAAAATTAGCCTCAAAATTGACTTCAAATAGAAAGGGAGTCAAAGACGGCTTATAACCAGTCATGTGAAATTAAGAAAGTAGATCAAGAATACATTTGGGTTATGCAAGAGTGATATGTATTTCAAATTGTGAAATATCAATACCAAGGAATTAATGCAAGAAAACCAAAAAATTTAATCTAAAATATGTCTTGTAGAGCTAACTTCATTTCTGCAATAGTGGATGAAGAGCTCATGGTGATAAAAACATCAACGACATAAAGTAATAGTATTAATAATAAACCATCTTGTGACAATAGATATACACAAGGATGTAGGTGGCTCCAATCAAAACTTGAAGATAAGAGGAAGGAATCCATCTTGGCATACCAAACCTAAGCGGCCTACTTGAGGTCATAGAGGATTTTCCTAAGTCTACAAACCTTAGTGGTTGTTCCATGTAGATCTCCTCCTCAAGGTTTCCATGAAGAAAGGTACTCTTCAAATCCATTTGGTGGACATCCCAACATATGTAATGAAAATAGTAAGTGTGAGGTAGATTGAAATCATCTTGTCCATGGGTGCAAAGGTCTCTATGTAGTCAGTGCTAGCAACTTGTGAAAATCCCTTGGTAACCAAACATACTTCATACTTATCAATTGACCCTTTTGCACAAAAATTGGTTTGATATATCCACCTATACTGAACCATCCTCCTTTCCTTTAAGAAGTGAAGACAATCCACAAGTGTGATTTCTCATTAAGGAATCATATTCCTCATACATATCACTATCCTAGACTTAGGTATGCTTGATATCTCTTTGAATTTTTACAATCTAAGACTAAGGAAAAGAAAGCATGTTCCCCACTTTGATAGTTTGACCATGTACTTTTATCATATTTTAGATTACCTACCTAATTATCTACATTATGAAGTGTCTATCTAGCCCAAATAGGGTGCGAAGTGTAGTGCCCCTCATGTTGTTCACTGTTAGACTGATAGTTGCTTTGTTAGGATAGACATTATGATACTTTGATGATGTTAGATTTACTGCTTTGATGATACTGGATGATACTTGATGATACTTTGATGTCTTTCTACTATTTTAGTTTATGCATATGTCATGACAGTTTTATGGACTTACTGGTTTGTGTCATTTAATTTAATTGTGAACATTATGTGTTTATCTGATCATGGTTACTATGCATTTATTTGGTGATTGTTCGATGTTGTTTGTTGTGTAACCGGTTGTTATGCATTGATGTGGGTACTTGTTCGATGTGTCTTAGTGAGAGGAACATTGTTGCATTACTCATTCGTGAGTACCCTACTATGCTATGATTTCCTCTCATGGTGTGTCTGACTGGTTGATTATATATATGATGTTCGACCATTTCATTTGATGCAGGTTGTAGGTACTAGGCATCAACTCCACCTGAATTGTCAGGTCTGAATGTGCCTTAAACCCAATGGAAATTTTTTGAATGAAGATGACGTACGGTCCCATACCCTTGCCATCATCCTCAAAGGGGATGAGTATCTAGTAGTCACATCGTCAGTCTTGTATGTGTTCGTGGTCAGTTGATCTTGTTTTCACTTTGTTTATGTTTAGGTGATGATTATTGATATTTTGTTGTTAAATTAAAATTGGTTTAATAATGATGTTTGATTAGTTGTTGAATTAAATAAAATATTAAGTTTAAACCATGTTGATAGATGGTATTTGATTTTCCTTGGTAAATTAATTCATTAATTAAATTAAATTGCTAAGGTTAAAAAAAGTATTTTTATAATTAAATATAAATATATTCATTATTAATGTTGATTTTAAATAAATTAAAAGGTGGGAAAAAAATATAATATAAAATAAAATATTAAATCGTAAGGAGATAATGGATAAACAACAAAAAAAAAGTAAAAAGATAGAAAAAGATTTATTCAAAGCACACGTGTGTCTTCGTATTGCTTGTCATTTTGCGAGATTTTTATCTGATTTTTGTGTTCAAAAATCTTACAGCTTCTTTTTTGAAAAAAATAATTATTATTATCTTTTGGAGAGATTAGGGGGTATTGATTTTTGGTTTTTCAAACAGAGAACTTTGTTGCAAGAATAATTTGTCGAATAATTTTTTTTGATTGATTGTTTTTCAAAATTCGATTGGGGGTTGTAGATTTTGTGGGTAATTTGGAAATTATTAAAAAAGACTGATTGGAGGATTTTTGAGGGGGAGGTTGTTGCACCAGAGGATTCATCTCAACATCAAATCTCCAACTTTGCCAGGCGATTGGAACCAGGTTCCATTATTGTTTTGAATTTTATCTCTATGTTTGAAATGGATGCCTATTTGCATGAAATTGCTTGAAAATGTGGTTTCCAATTATTTTAATTCCATCCAGAAATAAATAAGTATAAGCATTTTTATCTAAACATTCTGCAATCATTACTTTCCTGTAATATGTCTCTTCTCCTACCGTTGTTTTGTTTTCTAAATCCTATTCGTTAAATCCAATTACATTTGCTTGAAAGCTTCTTAAGCCAATATTTTAGCTTGTGCTCCCTCTCTCTCTCTTCTTCTTGTCGTCCCTCCTTGTATGCTTTGGTTGTAGGTTCGATTTTCCTTGAAGTCTTCATTTTATATTAGTTATTTTTTTTCCCTTGTGTCTTTCGATGGGCACATCATATGTGTTATTCGCTACTATAGGTGGTGATGATGCTGCTTTGTATTGGAATTGGTGGAAAATTGAATCCCTTATCCTATTCATTGCAGCTATACTATCATTGAAATCACTAGTTTATTACATGATAGAGTTCGATGTATATTCTTTCTCTTGAAAACAATTCAAAAGCTTGCCATTGTTGTTGAAACTTGCAAGTGCTTTAGCCTCCCCTATATGTGTTTGGAGCACTGGTTATTGCATCTTCAAGAAGAGGATCATATGTTTCTCTAAGGGCCAATGGGTTGCTTTTCATTTGCTGGCTAGAGAAAGAGCCAGCTATGGTCAAAAATTGTTATTTTCCCTCTCCCTACCCTGGCCACTTACATGTGCACCTGGAAATAGTTCATTGTGTTTGTTTTAATATGTTTGATGTGATTTATATGATGAAGATTATGTGGTAGTTGCATATTGAATTATACAGTGATTGTATGCCAATTAAATATAGATGCAAGACTATATATCGATTATATACACCTTAGTTTGATTAATTTGATTATATCCTGAGATCTGTGTGGCATTTTTTTATTGATTTTTGTATGTTATGGTTTTTGATAGCAATTTCTTCTTAGCACTACTAGATGTGGAATTCTCTTCCTTGCGTACTTAAATTTTGATGGTTTAAAGTTCCATGCCTGGCAACGCTGGTTGCATTACCTTCATTTTGATGAGTATAAGTTATGGGTTAGGTTTGATGCATATGTCTATGAGTTGGAATTGATGTATAATCATTATGTAAAGAGTTTGATTCACATTGTTTGATAATTCAATTTTGTATAACATCGATGTGTGTGCATTATACTTCGCATTCTATTATTTATATGTATATGTATATATATATAGATATATATATGTATGCATGTATGTATGCATGCATGTATGTATGTATGTATGTATGCATATGTTTATGTATTAATATTTTGTGTTTAATCTTTCATAAACTAATAATCTATTTTATAAACAATAGTTAGAAATTATATAATTACTTATATATATATATATATATATATATATGTATGTTTATACATATATATTTATTAAGATTGTATGAAAATAATTATTCTATCTTGAGAATAAATGTTTTTGTAGAAAAGCATATTTGAAATTAAGTAAGAAAAGATTGTTGATCCAAAATGGAAGATTTATAAATAAGAAAATTAGATTACTTTCCCTTGTTAGTAATGAGCTATGATTCCTCTTAAAATTACTATATAGTCAGAAATTTAATCCACCATGTAATTTATGATTGTGTTAATTATTGGAAATTGGGGTAATTATGGTTTTAATATTTATTTGTTGTTTATGTTGAATAATGTGCTCGACTAGTGTATTGGGGGTGATTTTAGATTATTGTTCAAAAGTAGAAGTCAGTTCTGTAAGGTGGTTGTTGGAAGTCTTCCAGAGGCTTGGGGAAAAGTATCATGTATGTGGATTTTATGATTGTTTTATTTGAAGAATCTTGTATGAGGACTTTATGATTGTTCTCTTGAAAATGGTTGACAATATACATGAGATGTGTACATGGGGGTCTTTAGCCTTGCACTGCTTATTCATTATTATGGTTGGGATTTGTGAGCAAGATTGTCCATGCCTTGCTCCATGTGTGTGTTCATGTGGTTCTGTAATTTGTGCAAGATTGCTTTACCCTATTTTATGTGTTGGGTCTTCTAGTTGCAAGTAGGGAGAGTGTCTCTCAATGGGGGCTGAATCCCAAAGTGGTGATCTAGACAACCCATTGGAGAGTTCTTAATTCAATGATAACCTAAATAATGAATTGGGGGGATGGGTAATTTTCACATAAACAAGATAATGGATTCCTCATCCATGCTTGTAGTGCTCGTTTAGGCTAAGGATTGGGTGAGAAGGCCTCGTTCGCAAGATAAAATTCCTTTTCCTAATGAAAGGATTGTTGGCTCTGCATGTGTCACCCCATGGGGTTGGGATCTAGTGAGAGGTATGCCAGACAACCATAGATGGGGCTCAAGATCTAGTGAGTGGTATTTCAGACAACCATAGATGGGGGTCGAGACCTAGTGAGAGGTATGTCAGACAACCCATGCCAGGACCATGCGATGACACTCTTCCCTACTATGGTCATGTTTTCCCCTTTTGTTGTGGGTGTGCCTCTAGAAGCGGTATCTTTGTTATGTCATTTCATGTTGTAATTTGTTATGTTGGAGCCATGTGTTGGTACTTTTGTGTTAGCCTTTTGTCTTCTTGAATTCTTGATGTAGTGGGACCATATTGTTATCTCCTAGCGTGAGGGGTGGACCTTAGGGTTCCACATGTTTGGGTGGATTGTGCTTTTTCATCCATTTGGTTCCCTTTCTGTTGTTTGTGAGCGGGGAGGATGTACCTTATGTAATAGATTTTGGATCTTGTACCAATTCGAGAGATAATTTCTTTGTCATGTATTGAACTTGTATCTCATTTGTATCATGTAATGTAATGGGTATGTGCAGGATCATCATGGAAAAGACAAACCCTTAAGTGGCAAAAAATTCAAAAAAATCAGAGTTAGGCAACTTGACGTTAAAATTTGAATAAGTTATCTATATTATTTCAAAAATATGTAAGAATAGAATCTATAGAAAATTGAATGTAGTTTCTAAACTACTAGGTTTATTTAAAAATTTTATAAAAAAATCTATTTGGTGAAAATTTGAAATTTCAATGCAATAGTACTTAAATTTTAGGGAAAAAATAAGAAACTGTAAGTGTCTGTCTGACCACCCTAACCACAATAAAATGATAATATTTTTTTATAAGATTTTAGATATAAGTAGAGAAATCATGTCCCGATGTGATGCATAAAGTTTTGTAATTTTTTTCCAAGTAAATAATTAATTATGAACTTTTTATTACAACTTTCTAAAAATATAAAAACACATATGTTTGACCACCTTAACTTGGTCAAAACTTCATGAAATTCATTTTTTTTAACCTTATAGTATGCGAAGCATAGAATGTGACACATGTTTTGGATTCAAAAAATGTGATACCGTTTGAAAGTTGTACATGTTTTTCAATCAACCTATCAATTAGGACTTTAGTCGTAATTCAAATTGAAAATGAATAATAATTAGTTATTAAATTCAAAGTAAAGAATAATTTATATTGGTAGAAAGCTGAGAATCTCCTCTAAAAACCCTTTTTTGTTTCGTCAATTCTGGGTAAAAAAAAAGTCATCAACCACATACCCTACACATACCCATCATATCACCACTTTTTGGCCCATCATGATCTTGCACATACCCTAATCTTAATGTATTATTCCCGTGTATTTAGGGAAGCATTGATTTAAGCTTGTAACAATGCAATGATGTACCCTCATGGGAAGGGAATTTGTATATGTACTCATTGGTTCTTACTATATGATCTTTAATGATTATGTATCTGATGCTATGTACGAAGTGTATTTGTTTATTTATTTAATGTGATGAATTATTAATGAACTCATGATTGTTAGTTAAATTATGATGTATGTTCATAATGCAGTCATGGAACCTTAGAGGACATAGCTTAACTTATTTTTTATGTTTAGATACGGTTTACATTCCATGTTATTGCACTTAAAAAAAATTGTGCCACTATTGTAGTTTGTTGTGTTGTCCTCTAGGGTTCTTTGGTGGGGCGTTACACAAAGTGGGTGAGTCAAGTTTTGAAATATCATCCTCTAAAACATGTGTAGAAGTAGATTAAGATGAATCCCCATCACTATCCTCATTGTTAAAACTAGAAGAAGAAGAAGAAGACGAATCTACCTCAAGAATATGTTGTGGATGTTCAGAGTCATTAAAAGAATCATTAAAAATAAGTGAGCCCATAATATAAGTATAAATTCTTAGTGTAGAGTTGGTAGGAATCTCTTAAAAATTATCAATCCTCTTAATGACAACTCATGTGTGGTTAGGTGGAGTAGGTGATGACCTTTAACACTATGTAGATAGTCTACAAGGATGAAAGGTTAGGACTCTAGTTTCACTATATTGTTATTTTGCTTCAATATACTTTTCATGACTATAGATTTGAAGACCTTGAAGTGCTCAATTAATGGTTTCCTACCTATCCAAGCTTCAAAGGGAATGTTTCCCTTTAAGGCTTTGTGAGGAGCCTAATTATAAATTTAATAAGCATAGTTGATTGCTTCTACTTTGCTATGGTGAAAGACCCTTGATGTGTATCATAAAATTAGCCATCTCTTTTAATGATATGTTCTTACATTCTACAAAATAATTCTATTGGGGAGTATAAGGAACTATGCATAACAATTTTATACCCTTTGTTGTACAAAACTACTCAAACTTGTATTTGACATACTCACCCTCCTTATTTTTCAAAAGAATTTTTTTGTCTTTCCCTGACTATTTTTCAAAGGGAACCTTGAAGTATCAATTTTTTTAAGTCTTTAGATTTTGTCAAAGGAAGCGGAACCATGTGTATCTAGATAAGTCATCCATGAAAGTGAGAGTATACCTCAAGACACAGTGAAAGACAGATGGGAAAATTCCCCTAATACTTCATTTTGAACAAGCTTCAAAACTTGTGTAGCCATCCATAATTTTATTATGTCAAGTTTCTCTTTAGGATACTTCCCAAGGGTAAAACCCTCACAAATAACATTAGAGAGTCTAGCTTTATGAAACCATGTGACCATATCCTACTATCTAAGCTGCTCAAGGTAATGGTAATTAAGGTGGTATAAATGCTCATACCATAATTTGCTAACTTTGTTTGAATGAGTAAGAAATGTTGTAGGAGAAACATAAAGTACAAAGTATGAGAATATGTATAGCCTAACTTGGCGATCTTCCCTTGCCAAAGTTAAAATTTTTTGGTTTACAACTATTTAATCTCAATTAAGTTTGGAGAAAAATGAACTATCACACCCTTCCCTATTAATCTAATACATTGATAGGAGATTAGATAAAAGAGAAGGTACAACTAGAACATTTTTGAATTTTCCACCTTCAACTTCAACAAACCCTCTCCTTGCAACTATTGCTAGAGTGTCATCAACAAATGTAATAAAAGATGGAGATGTTGATGATCATATAGTGGCAACTAGAGCTTGGACCTTAGATTTGTCTTTACCATTTTCCTTTGGCTTGGTATATTCTTGAGTTGATGAAGATTGTTTGATTGATTGATGAACCCAAATGTTGGGATTCTCAAGAAGATGTGACAAGTGGTCAATTTGTTTGTTCATACATTTTTTCCCATCATGCCCAAGTTTCTTGCAATATGAACAATTAAATTTTTCTTTCTTAGGTTTCCCTTGATTTGAAGAAGTTTTAGTGTTGATTTTGGAGGTCTTGGATTTCTATTAGTTCTTAGTCTCTTTATCCTTCTGAGTTCTCTATAGATTCCATTTTTTTGAGTCATGTTGTTCTCATTCCTAATAATATGGGCTTAAGGTTTTGAAAACTTCATTTTTTGGAACATGGCTACAAGTGGCAGTGAGGGTTTCATTGAGCTTCATGTGAAGATGCGTGTGGATTCACAATGGCCATAAACCATTAAGGTTTTGCATATTTTTACCTTTGTACGCTTACCCTACCTTGCAATAATTCCTCTTTCTGGTGCTTGTTTGTAATTACTTTGTCCATCAAATGGTTTCCATACTTTTTTTTTCTTCATGTACGTTTATCATTAGTTGGTAGTGTTTTCTCACATCGCCATCCTTCGAGGTGAGGGGGTGCTAGTTAATAATGGAGATAGATGTACTAGTGAAAGGGGATCTACTTGATGGCTCTAGGTTTCCTTTAGATCTTTTAGGTGCAATTTAACTGGCAATTATGAGGGGCAAAGGAAAACCTTTAAAGACATTATGGTGGGTTTTGATCACCTTCCAATTCCAAAGAATGTGGAATTTTTCAAAATTCACGATGGGATGGAATTTGAACTCCAAGGTTCTTAAGATAGAAATGGTAAGTCCCCCTTGCTACCCCCAAAAAACTATTCCTTGCTCCTAACCCTGAAGTGAAAGAAGCCATTGTGAAAGAAGAAACTAGGCTTTAAGCAAGGTGGTTGTGTTCTTTATGGCCTTATACTACAATAAAATTTAGACAAGAGAGTTCCTTGATGGATGGTTTAAAAATATTTAGAGTAGGAAATTTGGTATTTAGGTATCTTTTTTGTAGAATGTTGTAGAAAGGCTTGTTTATAATATTTCTTAAATATCATGATGTGCAAACTAAAATGCTAGATAAATAATATTGGAAAGTTGGGAATTTTTTGTTTAGGGCGTTGGCTTGGTCATCAATACACTAAATGATGAAGTTATTGCACTATCCTACCCAAGTTGGGTGATGACCAAGAATGTACCCCCTCAAATGTGGGTTTTTTTACCCAATCTTTTGTCTCCAATTGGAAAAGTTTTGAGATTGGAATAAACCACTATGATTGTAATGAGCATGGATGCAAGGCTTCTTGTGGCCCTAATTTCAAGTTTAGATATTTTGAAAGAATTAGTTATCGAGTCTAATGGGGAATTAACAACCATTAAATTGGATTTATTAGGTGGATTAAACATCTGCTTCCTATATAAAAAGGAAGGGCATATTAGGAGAAAATGTCCCTTCCTAAAAAAGAGAATACCTAAAAAATAGTCTTAAACATACAAACTAGAGAGTGGGTAGGATTGTCCCATATGTAAATAATATAGATATCAAAGCTTCTATTTGGGAACAAAATATTAATAGTGAAAACCCTAAATCTAATATTAACAAATACAATATTTTTAGTGTATTTGTGACTTCAAATTTAGATTTTGAGAAATATCTAAAAAATTGGGGTGTTGAGGTTATGAATGGCTTAAATTTAAAACCCGGGTGATCCCACAATAGTGGTTTACAATTTTTGGCCAAACTGGACACTGAAATTATTATTTTTAACTAAATCTTCACATTCGGGCACCTATAGCAGCTAAACCGTGAGGAATTTGAAGATGATACCAAGTAGAGTCTCATCACATTTTGTCTATAGATTCTAAAAATATTATTTTCAAAATTTTTGAAATTAGATTGCACTTCTTTTTCCATCTCCCATGAAATTTAGTTTTTTTTTAAAAACAACATTTTTAAAAAGTGACGCACACCGTATAATGCATAAATTTTTTTCCATGAAGGATAAAATTCTAATTCTTTCAAATTTAGATTTGTAACTCCAATATCTAGTGCTTCCACTTGGTTAGATAGTTTTTTATTGAATATTTTTCTTTAATCAAGTTTCAAATCAAACCAATTACAATTTAGACATAGCACAGATAACGATAGCTTTTTTTGTATATATCAAAATTCAAATTTTTTTTGTTGGATCAAGGACTTCAATATCTGGTTTTTTTTTTTTTAAAAACTTTTGATAATCTAATATTTTTCCACATGTGCAGAACATAGACCTTTATTTTTGATGAAAAACCTATGTTTAATAAAACTAAAAACCAAGTACATAATAAAACCAAAACATATTAAAATTATATTCATTGGATAGCTTGTTTGAGGACTACCTGATTCCAATTGGGTTTGTGAAGATTCCTCCATTTTCATCCTCAACCCGAGCTTCAAAGTGTAAAAATTTAGGTTTTTTTTGTGAACAAGGTCAAAAATTAGGGAAAAGGGGGGTTCGCTAGAAAGGGGTTCTAGCGAACCCTGTGGTTCATTCAAACCCCTTCCCAAAAGGGGTTTTCTATTTTTTTCTGCATGCATTAAATGGGTTCGCTCGAACCCTGGTTCGACCGAACCCTTTTTTGGTTCATTCAAACTAAAGAGTTCATTTGAATCCCCAGAATGAATTTTTTTTGCATGGGGTCACTTTTTACAATTTTTCCTTCCTCATTCAAATTGTAAACCACTTTTGTGGTTTTACCCACCCTCCTCTAAATCAAGGCTACTAATTCCTTTCTCAACCCAAAAAGACTCTAAGTTAATTGAATCTTAGAGTGGAAATGGTCACTTGGGTCATAAGAAAAATGCACAAGAATTGGTGTTAAACAAAATTAAATAAAGAATTTTGGAAAACAAGAACAAGAAAAAATCAAATTAGGTTGTTAGGTTTGAGGAAGATGTTTTCTACAATAAATATTTAAAATTTATTGTAGAGGGGGAATTTTGATCTCCTAAAAATCTTTAAGCCAAATCCTTTCTCATCCTCCATGAGTAGGAAGGTTGTGCATTATTTAATAAAAAAAGATAAGTATCCTTTAGATACTATCGAGGAGACACTTGAGGAGACAAGCCTTGAAACTTAAAAAAGTAATTAGAACAAAGAGGAAATCTACTTTGATAACAATTCCAATAATTCAAATTTTGTTGAAATGGTCTCCAACACCAATGTCTTCAAGCCATGTGAAAACTCAAGATATGAAGATGTGCATGGCCAAAGTGTAGACATGGAAAAAGTTTTGGCAAATAAATTGTTGTCTTCCTATAATATTGACACCTCAATTGAGTCAAATCCATAAAATAATTTTTTTGAT
Source organism: Sequoia sempervirens (assembly GCA_007258455.2). Lineage (NCBI taxonomy): Eukaryota > Viridiplantae > Streptophyta > Pinopsida > Cupressales > Cupressaceae > Sequoia > Sequoia sempervirens. The sequence goes on from VDFB02281492.1 coordinate 548,325,875, forward strand.
ATCCCCTTCAATAACATTTTAAAGTATCTGGATAATATTTTGAGGAGTAAGCCATCCACAATCTTAAAAATGATCAAAGAGGCTCAAATAAATATGAAGAATTCTCTGAGAAACCAAATAATTTGTTTAAAGGAAGAGGAAAAATAGAAAAAGAGAAAGGGATCCCTACCATAAAATTTGTAACAAACTAAAAGAAGAAGAATTAACTAAATGCTTTGATACTTTTAAGAATAGGTCAGATGAGCCTCAAAACATGGTTGATGATGCATCTTAATTGCATAATCTAGAATATTAAGGGACTAGAATCCCCTAGTAGAAAATACATATTAAGAAGATATTAAATTTGTAAAAGAGCAAAGATGTTGTCCTCTTACAAGAAGTAAAAGCTACTAATCTCACTTTGGAAAAAATCCTAAAATTCTTATGGAAAGGTGTTGCTCAGTTCTTCTCCAATCATGATAAAGGGAAGGGTTTTGTGGCTATTCTATTAGCCAATCAATGGGCTAACTATATGACTAATTTTGGTGTCTCTCAAGTTGCAATAGGGCAGCGTGGGTTGTCATAGAGAAAGATAACCATAAGTTTGGTTTATGGTCTATCTATGCTTCCAATGATTACATGGAAATAATTAACTTGTGGAAATGGCTCAATGATCTTCCTAATGTCCCCTAGCTTATAGGGGGATATTTCAACATGATAGAAAATTCCCAAGACAAAATTGGGGCTTTGGACATAGATTAGAAGGGAAATGAGAAACATTTTGGGGGAAAATGAAATCGAAGTTAAAGCTTTATGACCCCCTAGAAGGGGGAAAAAGGAAATCTAAATCAATTTGGTTTACATGGTGTAATGCACAAAAAGGAAATAAAAGGATCCATTGTCAGCTAGACAAATTCTATGCAAATAGGGAATTCTTCTTATTTGAAAAAATAGAGGAAGAAACAAAAGTAAAGGTCTATTCATGCACACTCTCAGATCGTCATCCGATTAGTTCAAAAATTCTAATAGTTGAGCAAAGCAGTGAGTAAAACACTAGGGGACAAAAATTCATCTTGACCTCCAACCTTTTGAAAGATGAAGATTGCAATAATTTTATCTTTACTTTAAGAGAAATTAATAAATGGTTGCTTAAAAATGACTTTGAAATTGAAAAAATAGAACAAAAATGTTAAAACCTAAGCTAACTTCTCCCAAATTGTGGGTAAAAAAAGAAAAGGATCTCAAAAAGGAGGAAAACTTCATCTAGGAAAATCTAATCAACCTAGAAAATAGCCTTCAAGACAATCCTAAGAAAATAAAGTTGAATGAGGAATGAACTGTCTACAAGAATTCCTTAAGAAGTCTACAAACTAGGAAAATTTAGTGTAAAAAAAGAATAGAAAAATTAAACTAGCTAAGGGGGATAAATGCTCAATTTTTTTCTTTAATTACATTAAATAAAAAGTATAGTGGAGAAAATTGAATGTGTATGGGATGGAGACAACCTAATCTCTAACCTTGAAGATGTGCTAAATCAGCTTAGCCTCTTTTATAAAAATATTTTTACCTCATAAGACCAAGGTGGCCACTCACTAAAAGCTAGGAGTTATTGTAAAAACTTGATTCCCAAGTTAGTTAAAGAAGAAATGATCCTCACTTTGATAAAAGAAATAACAATTTAAGATGAAATTGTACTCACAATTCAAACTTTTAGCAATGATAAATCTTCAAGTCTTGATGGACTCCCTATTGAATTTTATAAAAAGAATATAAATTGGATATCTTGAGTTATTTCTTATATATAATGAATTTATAGCTAAAGCCTCTTTGGGAAAAGAGATAAACAAGGGTATAATAAAATTAATTCCAAAAGATGGGGACACAAACTTGATCAAAATCTGGAGGCCAATAACTCTCCTTAATTTGTCTTACAAGGTCCTTGTAAAAAAATTAGCATTAAGATTGAAGATATTCTCCCTATATGAAATTCAATGGGGGTGCCAAATAAGAAAATAAAATACCTAGGTATCCCATTTGCAATTAGCCCTAACTTAAAATAAATGTTGAATTAGATCAAGACTAAAATTGAAAATTTGATAATTGAAATAAAATGTACTTATCCCTAGCTAGGAGAATCCAAGTGTACCAAAAAATTCTCTCATCATATACAATTTACTATTCCTTAGCCTAGTTATTTAATAGTTATCAACTAGAAGAAATTCAAAAAAAAATAGAAACGTTCTTTGGTCAGATGAGAGGGCACAAATAAGAAACATGTTGTCAAGTAGGATTGGTGTTGCAAGGCTAAATAAATGGAGGGAGTGTGTTTAGAGGACCTGAAAAGGTAAGGGATTTCTATTGTAGCAAAGTGGATACTAAATTCTTTATAAGGAGAAGAGCCATAGAAAGTGCTTATCAGAAACAACATCCTTAAGGTAGTGCCAAAAAAGAAATGGAGGAACAATCCATTTAGTGACTCCTTAATAGGAATGCTCAATACTCAACCAAATGGCTCCATTGTCTTCAAAACCATTTGGAAGGATTGGGAACAAGTAAGGAACTTGATAATAAATAGTGATAACAAGATTTGTACTAACAGATCAATTTGGTGGAATACTTTTCACAAAAGTAAGCCTCTTGCCCTATTACAAGGTTGCTCAACCAAATCTTGGGAAAAAAAAAGGAATCATTGTTTTTAAAAACATTTTGTGTAATGGGGATCTTAAACTATGGTCCACTCTAAGTAAGGAGTATGATTTCCCTTACACAAAATGGAGAACATGCTCTTTATTAAGAGAATTTTCTAAAGGGCTATTATTTGGAAATAACATCTAACTACTGCACTTCTATTTTTTGTGGAAAACTACCTAATTGCAAATGAAAAAATGGCATGGTATTTTATAAAAGGAATGCTAAAAATTTATATAACATGTGTAATTTAGAAGATATTATAGAATCTATAAATAGATGTTGGTGTATGAATGACACTCAAACAAGTTGGAAAAAACTTTTAATTGGATTTAGAATGAGGTCTTTGAACCCAAAAAGAATTTTTTTATATGGTTGCTACTCTTAAAAAAACCAAGCCATGGTCATCATATAATGTAAGTACAAATTTATGTGGCTTGCGTAGAAAGATTGACTATTAAGCATATCTTTTTTTATTGTTTTTTGCTAAAGAGATATGGATAATGTTTTGTGGTGAGTTATGTTATTTGGGAAACATAGGAATATTGAAATGGGAGAGAACAAACGAGATTTCTCTTGAATCAAAATCGTCCATTCACATTTAACTGCAAACTATTACAAAGTATTTGCATTACAAAGCCACTATTCCCATATAAAACCATTTACGGGAATATAAATACCTGAATTAATTTATTTATTAAACTAACAATAGTATGTTAATTAATCTATTTAACTATTAAATATTTTGTCATGTACTAAATTCTAACACCCCCCCCTTAGTATTGGCATAGAGGAAAACTAGAAATTAGTACACATATTCTTTGTCACTTTGATGTGGAATTTCTTCATCACTTGAAGTGTGGTCCTCTCCTTAAATTACCAAAGCGTTATCTTGTAGCTTTCCATCAAGAAGATCTCGTTCTCTTTGTTTGCAATTCAGTACTACATGCCCTATCTTTTTACAATAGAAACATGTGCCACTTGCATGTTTGAACTTTGGCATATGTTTGGATTTTTTGTAAGAAGTACTAGCTTTGTTTTGTGTAGTCAATGCACCTTCTTCTTCTGAAACATGTTGTTTCTCTCATCAAGCAATGTGATATAATACTTTCTAGACTTGGATTGATTTTTCTTAAGGTGAATACCTTGTGAGACATACTATTTGGCATACTATTTAAAAGAATGGATTTTGCATCATTTTCCTTTATTTCTTCATTTATACCAGCCACCTGATTTATCAAGGAATGGAATTTATTGATGTGAGACACTATATCTTTACCTTATTCCATTTTCAAACCATATAACTTTTGTTTTATTATTATTTATGCACTATTAGCCTTTCATCCAAACAAAGTATTCAATGTTTCCCTTATATCCTTAGAAGATTTTTTAAAATCTGCATGATGCAAATAAGGTTTAGATAAGTCGAGACCAGTTATAGCCAATGCTTTCTTATCTTTTACCTTCCATTGTTGAAGTTCATTTGCATCTGTTGGCTTTGGCACTGTACCATCAACAATTTCCTAGAGATCTCTTTCAATTAACAACAATTGTATCTGTATTTTCCAACTGTGAAAATTATTTCCATCAAAATTTTCATAAAGGCTCAATTTATCCATTTTGTGTTGAATAAAAAAAACGTTCTTAAAAAACACTTATATCTCCAATTTCCCAACACCTTTATTTTTTAGAAACAAAAAGAAAAAACTCATAAATAAGCCCTAAACAACATGCCTTTTTCAGATTACCTTGAGAGAAATTTCAAATATAATTCATTTGAAAACAATTTCAAGCGTGGGCATAAGCTAAGGCAACAAACCAAATATCAGTTGTATCCTTGAAAGAAAACCACGTGGGTGGAAGACTAGAAAATTGATGTTTGCCTTGGGTGGAAGGCTGACAAAAAAGATATTGATGCCTTTCTTCTTCGCAGTGCCCACTTTCTCCTCCTGCGCACTCTCTCCTCCTCTCACTATGTGAGTGCAAAACACAGACCAGCCACATCAATGAACCCTATGAATACCTTTAACACCTTATTCCACACCTTTTGCAACAATCCCCTGATATGGTCTAATGGTCATCAGCATATAAATGAATATCTCGATAGCCTCCACAGAAACATCGCCAACAATGGATTTCAATGCTTAACTAATGTACTGTATATTCAAATCTTTAAAATTCCTCTAAAAATCCTAACACTACTAATGAATATTGCGCTCAAAAAGAACATGGAGAAGTATGATTGTCAAGTTTGAACATATGCTTGTAGTAGATTGGGGTATTGACATATAATTTTTATTTTAAAAAAAATTGGGATGATAACAATGGACAAAATGGAATGTCAAACAATGGCAAGAATGAACACAGTGGAGAGAAAGAGAAGAAATGCAGTTGAATGATGGAGTCAAAAGGATTTTGCACGTGGTCTACACTGTTCACCTATTGACAAATGCAAGAATGGTAGATAACAATAGCAATAGTATGTGGTCTTCACTGCAGTACCATTGCAAACATCATTATGAGGAAGATACAAATGAATGGAAGGAAATCAAAGAGAGGTCCAAGAAGAAACCTGCTCTGATACCATATTGAAATGAAAGGGGAAAAAATGAGATTTCTCTTGAACCAAAATACTGTTAATCACATTCAACTGCAAACTATTACAAAGTATTAGCATTATAAAGCCATTATTCCTATATAAAACCATTTATGGGAATATAACTACCTAAACTAATTTATTTATTAAATTAACAATAGTATGCTAATTTATTTATTTAACTATTAACTATTTTATGTCACCTACTAAATTCTAACAAGGAAAACTTAAAAAACATGAAATCATTACTAGTAAAATTCAAGGTTTGGATAAGTATTCTAGTTTATTTTGGCTAATTATTTCTATTGAAATCCTTTGGATGATTTGGAAAAGTAGGAAAAAGGAAAAATTTCAAGGTAGGGTGAGGGTACTTAATGAGTCTAATAAAAAAACTCATCCTTCACAATCTCTCTCTATAGGTTACTAAAAGGAAGTTGGGTGAGCATAAACAACTTCCTACACTAATCTAAGTAGGGGAGAGTTACAAAAAAAATCATTTTTAACACCTTATATAGTTATAATAGAGAAACACATAGGAATAATGGAATAGAACAACAAAAATACATAAAACAGTGACACAAAATATATGTGGAGAAAACCCTTTTGGGTAAAAACCCCAGACTTCAAAACCACAACACTATTGTATTACTTCAAATAAGAGTTACAATATAGACCCAAGTACAAATATTTCTCCAACAAGTGCTTAAAAAAAAACACATGTTCAGGAGTGATATCGACAACACTTCATTACCTAAAAACAAACTATGCATCCTACAATGCAAGGCACTCAATATATAAAGAAATGCAAGCTCCAAGAAGCATCTAGGAGAGGGGCATCCAAATCCACATGGTACAATATCCCATGCGATGAACAGGAAATTGGAAACATGTACAACATTCCCTTACACCCCTTATAAGTGCCATTATATGCAATATTCTTTCTCCAAGCTTCAGTGCCTAGAATATGCTAAAAATAGGTTATGAAATATGCCTTACACATCTTACAGTTGTCATAGAATTTTTCATAACTGATAGTACTTATAGCTATAAGAGAATGTGTCATAATTGACCAAGAATACTCAATTCTCTTATTGTCTATCATAACCCAACTTCGGTGCCAACTTCCTCCATGCATAAAGATTCCTTATGACATATCATAGAACCTGTCATAGGTCGAAGATTCCAAAGTGGGATGCCTATGTCTACTTGGGATGATTATGTGTCATCCAATCACCTCCAACAGGGATGCCACCTAGTTGGTGGGTCCCAATTTATGACATGAAACTATAGGGAATTAAATAATACAAATAAATACAATACTACATTAATTAAATCAATATTAGAACTCTAAGGTTGAGACACCTTAATCACAACATTCACCCACATGTCAAAGGCATGTCGATTCATATTGAATCATCTTCTCAGGTCCCTAAGGCCCATGGAATTAGAACACCATCCAAACTTTGTTATCACTGGTTTTGTCAATGCATCTACAACACTCACCAAAGTTTCAACCTTCTCCAAGTTCACCTTTTCATCTTCTACCATATCATGAACAAAATGACATTGAACATCGATGTGCTTTGTTCTAGCATAGAAGGTAGGATTCTTTGCTAGACAAATCACACTTTGACTATCACAACAAATAGTAATCTATCTTGGATCTAAACCAATATTATAACACAATATATTAATCTAAATGGATTTGATGCAGGAGCATCCAGTGGTGTAAGGGCAATCTTGCATCACCCAAAAATAGTTAAATTTCAAGTTTCTTAGTTTTTAGATGTTTTTACATTTTTGGATACCCTTTTCATCATAATGAAATTCCCAATTTACGGTTTTTATTTTCTATTCCTGGGTTGAAAGATATTGCAGTTTTAGTTTCCCATATTTGCACTGAAAATCTTCGAGTTAGATTTGAGGCACTTAGACTTCCCGAACAGCCCGAAACTTTCCAAAATCAGCGTAGGATTTTGAGCGCGTTATTGACTTTGAGACCTTTCCAACAGTTCAAACGGTTCGCGAATCGGAGTCCCGGATCAAAAGTTATGGCCCGGAAGTTGGGCACTTTCTAGAAGATACAATTGCAAATGTTCTTTTGAAATTTGAACTTCAAGTTGTAATTTTTTGGCCAAACGCCTAAACTCAAATTTGAATGTTGTTTTGGCTCCAAACTAAAGAGGAGCTCTATTTATGGGCGGGTTTCTAATTTTTGGGTAACTTTTTGGGGACAAGCTCGCATATTGCGAAAGGGTGATTCTGTAGCTTTCTGTAACTTGCATGTGTTGTAGAACTTTGGGATTTGAGATCCTCTGCATGTAAGAAGATCCATTTTCTGAATAATAAAATTATTCTCTTGTTTATGGGTTATTTTCTAAGTCTTAGGCTACGCCCTCATCAAGTCAAAGTGGGTTTTCTTGAGCATGTGGACAGATCGCCGATCGTGAGGCAGTTAGCACCAGGACCATGGTTGTGGGTCAAGGTCAAGAAAGATTCCTCCAAGAGTGATGCCTGGTAGGCGTGGTGGTGCCAGAGGTGGTCAAGGTGGTAGAAATGTTGGTGGAAGAGATGCACTGGCAGCCCTCCAAAGATAGATTGATGCGTTACAAGAGCAGTTGAGAAGAGGGTTAAACCTGAGGGAGGAAAGTGAGGATAAAGGAGAGGAAGAAGGTTCAAATGTAGAAGAGGAAGAAGAAGCAATTGATCAAGACCAAATGCATCTAATAAGGGCCATTTTGAAGATCGGGAAAAGACCCAGAGCAGAAGTCTCCAGTTATTCCGGAAGTCTGAACCCGGAAGAGTTGATCGACTGGATCAACGAGCTAGAAGAATATTTTGAGTATGAGGAAATAGAGGACCCAGATCGGGTTAAGTTTGCGAAAATGAAGTTGAAGGGCCATGCCAGTATTTGGTGGAAAGAGGTCCAAATTTGGAAAGAAATCAAAGAGGAAAAAGGAAATATCACCATATGGATCGCATGGTAGAGAAACCGGCGAAGGCTTCATACCAATGGACTATGAGTTAGATCTCATGGAAGAAATTCGCAAGGGTTGAAGTAAGGAAGCAGATCTGTAAAAGAATATACTGAAGATTTTCACAAGATAATCATCAGAATGGGTCACACAAAGGCCAATAAGGAGAAGGTAGCCCAATATCTTAATGGGTTACGACCAAGCATTCAGGAGGAGTTAAGCCTAGTCAGAATGACCACCATTGAGAATGTATTAGCTCTGTCTCCGCCAAGGTGGAAGAGAAGCCGAATAAAAAGATTTGATGGCAAGCAAAAAGGACGGAGGTCAAAGGGAAGGGGCAGCGGGAAGACCTTCGCTGTGAAGCCAAAATGATGATGAAAAGAAAAGTGAAGTGATGGGTACCAAATTAAGCCAAAGGAATGATAATCCTATCGCCTCATGATCAAAACAAAGGGTGATCAAAGAGGTAGAGGATGAGGGAGATTTGGACAAGGATCCGAAAGAGTTGGTTTTAGAGGAACATGTTTCCAGTGTGGTGAAGAAGGACATTGAGCCTATGAATGTCCACAACATCAAGGAAGGGTAGAAAAAAGGCTAGAAGGTCGTGGAAGGGTTATGCGATGCAGCATGAGGAGGCCCAACTAACATTCGGGATGATGTTTGAAAGGGAGAAGCCCTAGTGATTAGGAGGAGTTCTAGTGATCGAGGAAAAGGAACCGTAATTAGAGGAAGAACTGTTTACCACAAGGTGCAAGTGTGAAGGAAAAATGTTGTGATGTCATTATTGATGGTGGAGCAATCAGATAACTGCGTTAGAAGAGATGGTCACAAAGTTGAAGCCGAAGAGGGAAAGGCACCTGCATCCATATCAGATTGCCTGGTTGCAGAAAGACCACAAATTTTTGGTCAATGAGTAATGCCTAGTAAAGTTCAAGATCCGGAGCTACCATGATGAGGTACTCTGTGATATCATCCCCATGGATGCATGTCACATGTTGTTGGGGAGGTCATGGCAGTTCGATAGGTGAGCTATACATGATGGCTATGCAAACACTTATTCCTTGACAAAGGATGGGATTCGTCACAAGTTGAAACCCCTGAAGGAGACCGAAGAAAAGGTATGCAGTAGTGCTAGAATTTGCTATGTAGATGGAAGAAAATTTTTAGAAGGTATGAAGCATGAGCATGTGTGTTATGCATTGATTCCTAGAGTGAGTAAGGAGGATAGTGAGAAGGTTCCAGAAGAAGTTTTTGGGATGTTGGATGAGTTTCAAGATATTGCTCTCGAGCACGTAACCGAGGGTTTACCACCAATAAGGAAGATTAGTCATCGATTAACTTGATTCCTAGGAGCCAGCTTTGCCAAATAAGGCAGCCTAGAATGACTCTAGTAGAAAGACGAGGAGTTGAAACGTAATAAGTTCAAGAGCTGTTGAGAAAGGGCTTGATACGGGAGAGTTTGAGTCCATGTGCAGTACCTGCAGTATTAGCACCAAAGAAGGATGGGGAGTGGAGGATGTGTACAAATTCCCGAGCCATAAACAAGATAACAATCAAGTACAGATTTCCCCTGCCAAGGATGGATGACCTGATGGACTGTTTGAGTGGAGATCAGTACCTCACAAAGATTGATCTGAAGAGTGGATATCACCATATCCGGATTCGAGAGGGAGATGAATGGAAGACTACCTTCAAGACCAAAGAGGGCCTGTACGAGTGGTTAGTCATGCCTTTTGGGCTAACCAATGCACCGAGCACATTCATGCGGCTCATGAACGGGGTACTAAAAGAATTTCGGAAGTTTTCATATTGTGTATTTAGATGATATTTTGATTTTCAAGAAGATGTTGGATGAGCATCCGATGCATACCCTGAGAGCCTTGGAGTAGTTAAAGAAGAGAAATCCATTGATTAATCCAAGAAGTGCAGCTTTTGGTGAAGAGGAGTTAGTGTACTTGGGGTTTGTTGTCTCAGTAGAAGGTCTCAAGATGGACCTATAGAAGGTGAAGGCTATTCTCGAATGGCCTACCCCAAGAACTGCTACCGAGGTGAGATCTTTCCATGGTTTGGCTAGTTTTTATAGAAAGTTCATTAGAAACTTCAGTAGTATTTGTGGACCCCTGACTGAAATAATGAGAGGGGATAGAAAAGAATTCAAGTGGAGCACTGGAGCGGCAAAGAGTTTTGAACTATTGAAGCAAAAGGTAATAGATCAACCTGTTCTAGCCCTCCTATATTTCAACAAGGTGTTTCAGGTGGATTGTGATGCCAGTGGTTGTGCCATTGGAGCAGTGTTGAGCCAAGAAGGTAAGCCCATTGCCTATTTCAGTGAAAAGTTAAATGATGCCAAGAGAAAGTATGTATAAGTGATCGTGAATTTCACAACAGTTCAAGCATTAAAAGAAATGGAGACATTATTTGTTGCCGGCTGAATTTATTCTTATATAATCGATTATCAGCTCTGCAAGCATCTAAATAGTCATGGAAAATTAAATCAGAGGCATATGAAATGGGTAGAGTTTTTGTAGAGTTATACCTTTGTTTTGAAACATAGGAGTAGGAAGTCAAATAAGGTTGCAGATGCCTTAAGCAGGAGGCATACATTGATGACAAAGATGTAGATTGAAGTGGTTGGGTTCAATGAACTCAAGACACTATATGTAGAAGATCCTAATTTTGCAGAGGCTTGGAAAGCTTGCAAGGAACCTGTTATACAAAGGACAAAAGATACAAGTGGCTGGATTTCATAACTGTGATGGTATGTTATTTAAGGGAAGTCAATTGTGTATCCTGAGGAGTTCCATGAGGGAGAACCTGATAAAGGAGAAGCATAGTGGAGGAATGGCAGGACATTTTGGTTGGGATAAGACCATTGCCATTATCAGTGAGCATTATTATTGGCCTTAGTTTTCACAGGATGTGAAGAAGTTTGTACAAAGCTGTAGGGTATGTCAGATGGCTAAAGGATTGAGCCAGAATACAGGCTTATATCAACCCTTACTTGTACCAGAGAGGCCATGGGAGGATATAAGTATGGACTTTGTTCTTGGTTTGCCAAGGACACAAGAGGGAATGATTCAGTCTTTGTGGTGGTTGATAGGTTTTCGAAGATGGCACATTTCATTCCATGTCGAAGACCCATGATGCATCCACATTGTTGACTTGTTCTTCAAAGAGGTGGTGAGGCTACATGGTCTGCAAAGAGTATTGTTTCAGATCGTGACACCAAATTTGTGGGGTACTTTTGGAGGACCTTGTGGAAGAAGCTGAAGACAGAGTTGAAGTTCAGTTCTACACACCATCCACAAATAGATGGGCAGATAGAGGTTGTTAACAGGAGTCTGGGTAACCTACTTAGATGTTTGGTAGGAGATAAACCCAAAGGACGAGACTTGATCTTACTCTAGGCAGAATTTTCTTGCAACAATTCTGTCAACAGAAGCACTGGTAGATCACCGTTCTAGATTGTGTATGGAGGTAGCCCCAGAACAACTCCAGAATTGAGGAAGATGGACCAAGAGAAGAAAATAAGTGCTAAAGTTGAATATTTTGCAGAGCACATCAAGAATATACATGAGAAGGTACGAGAACATATTAATAAGATGAATATGCAATATAAGGCTAAGGTAGATTAGAAAAGGAAGAATAAGGAGTTTCAGACTGGCGATGAAGTAATGGTCTACTTGAGGAAAGAAAGGTTTCCCGTGGGAACCTATAAAAAATTGAAGATGAAGAAATTCGGTCCTTGTAAGATTTTGAAGAAGCATGATTCAGGGAATGCATATGAGGTAGAGTTACCTGATGGAATCAACATTTCCCCTGTGTTCAACATTTCAGATTTGACAAAGTATCATAAATGTGGAACGGAGGAAGCACCAGCAATAGGGCAGTATGGCATTCCATCACCTACTTTAGAAAGGGAGGAGATTGAAGCAATCTTGGATAGTCGTGTGGGAAGGAGTACCAGAAATAGGCAGTATGAAGAATATCTGGTGAAATGGAGAGGAAGGCCTGTGGAAGATTCATCCTGGCTATCTAAGGTAGTGGTTGACTAGTTGGGTTTTCCTCAACCATCTGAGATGTGACGGGTCACTTCTCAAATTACCCTGGGTGTATGATGCAGGAGCATCTAGTGGTGTAAGGGCAATCTTGCATCACCCAAAAATAGTTAAATTTCAAGTTTCTCGGTTTTTAGATGTTTTTACATTTTTGGATACCCTTTTCATCATAATGAAATTCCCAATTTATGATTTTTATTTTCTATTTCTGGGTTGAAAGATATTGCAGTTTTAGTTTCCCAGATTTGCACCTAAAAATATTCCGAGTTAGATTTGAGGCACTTAGAGTTCCTAGAACGGCCCCAAAACTTTCCAAAATTGGTGTAGCGTGCTTTGAGCGCATTATTGACTTTGAGACCTTTCCAACAGTTCAAACAGTTCGCAAATCGGAGTTCCGGATCAAAAGTTATGGCCCCGGGAAGTTGGCGCACTTTCTAGAAGATACAATTGCAAATGTTCTTTTGAAATTTGAACTTCAAGTTGTAATTTTTCAGCACCAAACCGCCTAAACTCAAATTGAATGTTGTTTTGGCTCCAAACTAAAGAGGAGCTCTATTTATGGGTGGGTTTCTAATTTTTGAGTAACTTTTTGGGGACAAGCTCGCATATTGCGAAAGGGTGATTCTGTAGCTTTCTGTAACTTGCATGTGTTGTAGAACTTGGGGATTTTAGATCCTCTGCATGTAAGAAGCTCCATTTTCTGAATAATAAAATTATTCTCTTGTTTGTGGGTTATTTTCTAAGTCTTGGGTTGTGCCCTCATCAGGATTCCTTATAGGCATGAGTGGGTTTCGTATACTCTGCCTATATCATGGACAATGCAACTATAGTCTATCGCTTACTCATCTAACTAATAGCACCACCAAACATTATAAACACGTAACCACTAGTGGATCTTTTGTTGTCAATTTCACCTACCCAATCTGAATCCACATATCCATGAATGCTCACAGAATGTTGAGGTCTAGTAGGATAACCATGATAAGACAAGGCATACTTGAAAGTACCTCTTAACAAATGGGGTGACCCTAAAATGTCCTTGAAACTATCAAAATGGAAGCTACTACCTTCACCAAATGGGGTGACCTGAATAAGGAAGATATCAATGAATAGGATATCTCTAAATGGCTATATCAAGATGAACAACGCGTCCTTATTCTTCCCATGAAAGATGAAAAAAAAGGATTGCAACTAATGAAGGGAATGGGGTATACCAAGAATGAGAAACTGGGACAAAATGACAATGGTTTGCTAGAACCTATCATTCTTGAGAAAAATCCAAAGAATATTGGTCTAGGTTGTATTACTAGCAAGGTTACCCTTATTGGAAAAGGTACTTCTACTAAACGAGTTGAGGATTCCTCTTGGTTACTAATATTGTGTGATATGACCCTAGATGGCTTCCCCCTTGGTTTTTCTGACCTATTTGAGAATAACTTCCTCTTCATGATATCTACATCAACCTTCACCCCAAGCAATGAACCAAATGAAATATGCCTAGTATACCTACAACTCATTGACTTGGAGCAACAAGGACCACCAATTCTAGATTTATTTGAAAATGATGAAGAAATCTTAGAATTCATGGGACTTCATGACAACTTACCATGGGAAGACCACAAGGCTAGTTTTGACATAGAGCTTGACACAAGGAATTACTATGGGGAGACGATTGAATGCTTCATTCACAAAATTGATGACATGCAACTAACTTACAAATCTTTGAGTGAAAACCACACTGTGGCACTCTCTGATTCGAAAATAGTAAAAAGAAAGGACATATCCGAGGGTGAAAACCTATCTAAGGCATCCAAAGATGAGGGATTCAATCTCCCCCTTCATGTGATACATCTAGAAAAGTCAGCAGTTTTAGGAGAAAATGTCACTCCAATCAGCATAGGAATAGAAGAAGCATCAAAGATCACTTTCTATGTTGAATCCCTATTGGATGAAGAACAGAATAACCTAGCAAAATTCTTGAAAGCGCGAAGAGCTAAGTTTTCATTTTCATACACAGATATGCCAGGGCTTGATCTAGAAGTGGTTGTGCATCATCTAGCAGTCTATCTTGAAGCCAAACCAGTAAAGTAAAATTTAATGGAGATGCATCCTCAAATATCAGTCTTGGTCAAACTTGAGTTAAAATAGCTTCTTGATGTTGGGTTCATCTGACCAATAGATTATCTTGAGTGGATTTCAAACCTGGTACCAGTCTCAAAATCCACTAGGGGCATTAGAATATGCACCAATTTCAGAGACTTGAACAAATCATGCCCGAAGGATGATTTCCCTCTTCCAAACATCGACATCATAATGGACTTAATAGTTGGGCATGAAATTATATCACTCATGGATGGTTTTTTAGGCTATAATCAAATCATTATCACCAAGGAGGATCAACACAAAACTGCATTCACTTGTCCATGGGGAACCTATTGCTAGAACGTAATGCCATTTGGGTTAAAGAATGTAGGAGCAACCTATCAAAGGTAAATGACCTTCATCTTCCATGACATGATCCACAAAAATGTTGAAGATTATGTGGATGATATTTTAAAAAAATAAAAGAAAAAAAGGGAACACATACAAGTCTTAAAACCCATCTTTGATAGGCTCGAAGAGTATAAGGTGCAGCTAAATCCAAAAAATGTGTCTTTGGGGTAACATCAAGGAAACTTCTTGGCTATATCATCTCACAAAGAGGGATATAAATTGATCCAAAAAAGGTAAAATCCATCCTATACATGGAACCACCGCAAGCACTGAAGCAAATGAGAGGGTTACAAGGAAGATTGCAATCCATCAGGAGGTTCATAGCTCAACTATCAAACAAAATTCACTCTTTCTCACATCTTATCCATAAAGGAATAACTTACAAGTGGGATGAGAAGTGTGGAAAAGCCTTCCAATAGATCAAGTACTATCTATTGACACCTCCAATACTCATGCCATCAATACTGAACAAACCATTTATCTTGTATATCTTAGCAACATCAATAGCACTAGGTGCTCTTCTAGTAGAACATGATGAAAACAGAAAGGAAAGAGTTTTCTATTACATTATTAGGACCTTAGTGGGCTATGAAATGAACTATTCATCCATTGAAAAAGCATATTTAGCATTGGTTTTTTCTTCACAAAAATTCAAACACTACATGATGTCACATCAAACCAAACTTATTACAAAGATTGACCCATTGAAATACATGTTATCCAAAGCAACTCTCATTGGGTGAATGGCCAAATGGGTAATGATCTTGACTAAGTTTTACATAGAGTATGTGGCGTACAAAACAATCAAAGGAAAAGTGATCACATACCAATTGGCAGAGGCACCTATCTATGTGAAGAATCCATTGATATTTGAATTCCCTAATGAATTAGTATTCCTTGTTAATAAAATAAGTCAGTGGAAGATGTATTTTTATGGATCATTCACCCAACATGGATCAAGAGAGGGTATTATTTTCATCACCCCTCAAGGTGACTACATACCAAATTCATACAGGCTATCATTTCCATGTACTAACAATATTGTTGAGTACGAAGCCATAATTGTCCTCTAGTTGAAACCACTTTGGTGGCACTTTGGGCAAGTACCTTGGTGAAAACCTTGCAAACAGGTGCCTTGCGTAAGTAAAACACCTCCATCTATTCTTTGGCTCTTTATCCTATCACTCCATCCATCCCATCACATCATGCATCCTATTTATTCCATCACCCATCCATGTTGGCGTCATAGCTTGATGTTGTGAAGTATTGTATCCCCTTAGTACTACTTGGTATAATCCAATGGTCAGTTTGTCCTACTTATATCAAGGTAGTCTATCATATCATACTGGGAGAAATTTGTTATGGATTAGATTGGGTTCTTGTATATCTTAAGGTTATCAAAAATCCAAAAACATTCATAAAATTATAAAGTCAAAATCCAAAACATCCAAATAACATATCAAAATCCCTAAAAAGGTCAAAACATCAAAAATCCAAAAATAGTACCTTATCGAACTACGAGTCTTTGAGCTTGAACATAGGAAAGGCCATCATTGATGTGCCCTCAAGACACCCTAGGTCAGTCCTTTAGGATTATGTCACAATAAACTGACATTCCATCAACTATTCATATCTCATCGTCAATAAGTCGAGCGAGTCGAACTACATGGTCTCTATGTGTATAAAGTAGGCAAGGCTTATCTTTGATCAACCCCTAAGGCCCCTAGGATACGTCTTTTAGGTTAGGTTCTTGGTCAAAACTCAGAAAATCCCTAAAAATTCAAAAATTCAAAAATCCCCAAACATTCAAAATCTTAGAAAATTCCTAAACATTCAAAAATAAAAAAGCCCCAAACATTTAAAATCTCAGAAAATTCCTAAACATTCAACTATCAGAAAACTACAAAACATTCAAATGTCTAAAAATCCTAAAAATTTTGAAAATTCAAAAATCCAAAAACATTAGAAAACATTCAAAAGACCTAAACAACATCAAAAATATTATAAAATCGCTAAACATTCAAAAATCTTAGAGAAAACCCTAAACAACCTCAAATAACTGAAGAAACATAAACATCCATATAAACTTTAAAAAAAAACCAAAAACAGCCTCAAAACATTTTCAAAAATACCAAACACATTGAAATATTCCAAAAAATCCAAAACCATCCATCCCATTTTGCTTTCACCCGCAATAACCCTCCATCCATAATAAATCAAGCATCACCTTCAACCTTTGGTAAAACAAATTGAAAGCAAGTATATCAAGTCGTAAAGTGAGAGCCTAAGTGTCAAAATCTAAAGTCTAGATTATCAGTAAGCAAGTCAACAAAGTTTGTATGAAGGGATTATCACACACCTCATCCTAATCAAAATATTTGATCAACATGTCCTAGGATGAATCCTTCCTGCAATGGGCATCATTATCAGAAATCACCTTAGCTAAAATAAACTGGCAAGAGATATGGATAACACTGATTGCTTATATTTGATATTTTCTTATGATTTATCTTAATGACCCATTCCTAGGACCTCTTGATGATGTCTATCAAAACAATTTAGAGAGAAAGGAATGGGTATCGATCATTATCTTTCATTTGTTGTGCTTGTGGGTATTCATGTAAAATAATATTGGTGCATACTTGCTTAGTTGTGTGTAGGGAAGTTGTTTAGAGTATACTGTTGACTATTGTGTATGTTTTGGTCCAATACATTCTAAACTGCTAAACTACATTTCGATGAGGTTTTTGTATGTCAAGGTGTGAACAAGAACTATCCAATCTATTTGTAGAGTCAAATTCTATTACACTAGATACAATGTTATCCTGGTTATCAATACCTTGATGCATCGTGTCTATGTGTTATATCAAACAATAAGGAACAATGGAAAATCCCAATCCCAGGATATGAAAAAATCACCATCATCATGCATTTCTCATCACCATCTCTAATAAAGTCTCGATGGATCATAGACTTGTTGGAACTTTTGAATCAATCATCAAAATCAATGGTCGAATCAATCATCTTGTTTCTTCTATCTTCTCTCTGTGCTAATTTGGTATCATGACAATCAGAAAAAACATCATCAATGCATCCATCCTACATCCACAAATCATCAACATGCATACATCTTACATTATCACAACACATCATAATAAGATAAAATGTATCCATTGCATTATCATTTAAGCTATGAATGAATAATATAGATTTGTTATTCTAGGCATCTTAAATCATTGCATCACATATCATAAACATACATCGCATTATCATATCATAAGCATGAACATTTTCATTATCCATACATACATCCATATGCATACATCATCATCTCATAAAAATGCATAAGAAAATACACAAAAATAAATACATCCATACCATTCGCATAAGCATAACATCTGCATATCATATCATAACTGATAAGAGCCAATTGTGTTTTATTTTATGTCATATTTTATGCCTTTTCAAATACCTTCATATCCATTTCCACATTCCATTTCCATTCAATATCTTATCATTTTTCCATTTTAAGTTGATTATGATTAAATATATATAAGTGATATTTAATATAGTTTTAAGATTAAAATATGGAAAATAATTATTGATTGATTTTACTAATAATTATTTTTCTTGTCACCCGCACTTCCTACCAACTCAGCTCCTTTCATTGCCACATGGATTTATTTCTCCATGATTATCCACTTCAACACTGGGTATATTGTCACATCACCAACTTAGTGCATGCCTTCTTCTAACAACCGCATTTACTAAGGTATCTTTAAGTTGCACCAAATATGTCTTATATAGCCGAACACATCAACATTCAAATAGACAATTTGGTGTTGACCTCCACCTTAACACCTGAAATCATTAAAGGACACATATTTCTATTTCAAACATCTCACCAACACCATATCTCATGTTGTTTGGAAGCTTGTGGTGGAGGATTCATTCGTTGGTTGCGTGGAGGATGTGCTTATGGAGAAATCTGCAGATATTGCCTTTCCTATTCTCATCTGTTGTTATAACAAAATCATTGTAATCTTTGGCCAGAAAAATAAGTCTTATGTGAACCATTTTCATTTGTTAGTAATGGGTGAAACTAAACTATTTTATACCATTTTAGATCATGGTTGTTATAGAGTTGATCTATATAAGTTATTTAATATCCACTACAGAGGGAGCAGATTATTGTAGGTAGACTTTTGGTGCAAGCATATTTTATGTACGTGGATTTTGTATCACTATTTTCTAATAAATAAAACAAGTTCTATTGATTAAGGCATATAAAATATTTTGCTCCATCCTCACCTGCAAACCATAGAGTAAGGGCCCACTCCCTGGTGACGCACAATGATATTTTCTTCATGTTTTGTCTCATTTAAGTTTTCTTGTGTGTTGTTTTCTTTCTTGCAATTCATTTCCTTTTAGTTTGATAGCTATGTAATTTGAATTTCAACATTTTAGTTAAAATTCGATTTCAGCATTTTCATTTTGGTGAGGCGTGTTTTATTTATATTAATAAATTAATGTTGTTACTGTTACTGTTCCTGTAGCAATTTCTATACAATTTTTGCAGTAATTTCTATGCAATTCTTGTCACTAGGAAGTGAGAATTCTTGTCGCTAGAATCATTTTGATTTGCAATAGGTTTATTTTCATAGGTTTCATTCATAACCACTCATCTCACAACTCTCATCCCTTGTGTAGATTTCCTCGATATCTTTCACAAGCTTATGATCCCCAGATTGACACATATAGACCAAACTGAAATTCATTATTAAACATCGAATCCATTTCAATCTTTTCCCTAGCTTTGGCCAATCAGTAACATGTCATGAAAAAATACTAAAAACGAATATAACATTGCATCCATCCCATATCATTACATCTTATCATCATCACATATCACATAAAGATGAATAAAAAGGACACATATCCATCCATTACGTTGCATCCATACATGATCATAATATATAAGCATATCCACATCAAATGCATCCATACATTCATGAAGCATGAAATAAAACAAAAACATCACATCGCATATTGAATCTATATCATATATATATATATCAAAAAATCATGACTGTCATAATACAATATCTGAGCCAATGTATGTATATCGATCCAAAGTACAATGTCTACAAGGCTATAAAAAAGGAGCCCATGAATGTATATTTGTATAAAGAATTGGGCAATAATCAAAAAGTGTTTATACAAGCAAGCTAGCCCTGATGGCTACTCCCCTCACGAGGATGTCTCTCTGGTTGATCCTTAGCTCAAGGATGTGCCCCACTCCTCTGAGAGTAATCTGGCTACCTAGTTTCCATAGTGACATCTTGGTGATAGTGCATGCAATAATAGGTCGCCTCAATCATGGCCTCTTTATACAATTGGGTATACATTGTTTGTCCTTGAGCTACAATTGTCATGGCCTTCAACTATTGGCGCTGCCCAACCTCCTATGTCAACTACATATCGACAATCTGTTTGAGTTGACACTCCTGATCCCTCTCAGCTATCAATGCCTATACTTGCTACCAAGCCTAGTCTCTCTCAACAATTATGGCCAATATCTATTGATGATCCCGATCTCTCTCACTTGTCACCACCTACAACTATTGTTTCAATAGTTGTATTTTTGCATCATGGGTATCTGGTCTCGATGGTGGTTGTTGTGGAGGTTGTTGTTGTATCAGTGGCTACTGAGGAGGTTGTTGGTGCAATGGTGGTGCACCCAGGACCTGTCCATCATGATGTTGACTATCCTGGCCATCCTATCCTCTACCCATACCATCTAGACCTCTACCCTTTCCATCATCTTCATGGCCTCTTCCTCTGCCTACACCCCTCCCTCTCAGGCTCCCTCATGGAGGTATACCTATTGGATCTATAAATTGAGGAGGGGGTATGAACCATGCATCATACGTAGGTTTAGTTTGTGCATCTGCTTGTCCCTAATCATAGGCCCATGGCCTAGAAACCAACTATTGGAAGCCCTCGACAACCTCATGGGCTAGGATTGTGTGTCCCCATGCAGTCTCTCAAGCTAACCTGGTAAAAATGGTGGTGTATGCATCATCAGGCTTCTCCCACCTCTTGCCAAACTATCTAACAACCCTATCAAGCAAGTACCTCTTAATAATCATATGCTCTTGACCCTACATATAACGGGTTTTTTTAGCAAAGAAAAGTTGTTGCACATCATCATACCATGCTGGCATCTAAAGCCATGATCACCATCTGAACACTATCATATCGTCAATGACTCGAGCCCAGTAAGGAATGTTAAGTTGTCCTATGTGTTGTAATGTGATGGAACCCCTGTATCTCCAAACAACAGGATCATTCAGCTCTACATATGCCATATGAACTATAGGTCAAAGCACGACAATGTGCTCCCAGGCCCAAATGTGAAGCAGGGTGACACCTGTACTGATCGCTCTCCTATCGCAGTAAACAAATTCATGCATATCATGGCAAAGGGAGGCCGAAATCACTGGCCCCGATGCATATTGGGTCCTTTTGAAGAGCATCCTATGCCAATCCAAACCACATCCTGGACTGAATCCTTTGATCTATTGATCTAGAGCAACCAAATCTAAGATCACCGCTACAATGATCAATCTAAAGGACAATGCCCAAACTCTATACATCTCAAGGTCTATCTGGGAGTTGACTAGGACAACAGACTCTTGGTCAAGAACCTCATGGCAGGCATCATAGTGAGCGCCAATATCATAGATCATGCACTCACCATGTATCGACAATCACAAAATATGCCATACATCCTCTAGCATCACTGTTGCCTCGTCGGTAGGTAAGTGGAAAGACGAGGTCTCGCTAAGCCATCGCTCACAAAGCATTTTCATTATCGCTAAATGTGTTTGCACAACCGACATGTATGCAACGTACCACAAACCAATCTCTCCCAGGTGCTCCTATCGAATCTCAAATAAATCACCAAGTCTAGATAAAACTATCGGCTAATGCTCATAGGACATCAAAAGTTAGATAACCTCCTGCACCCATGAAGCGCACGACGTCAAAATTCACAAAAAATGCTAAGTTTGGAGTTTTTATCCCCCAAAATGATGATAACATCACTATTTACAATAGCATCACTATAATTTAAATTCCAAACAACAATGTTAGAGGCATTCAAATTGCAAATTGCAATATGTGTCGCTCTACACATATGCGTCGCTATTTGAACTTGGAAAATGCTAATTTTAAATTCCAAATCACAAGGTGCATCGCTATTCACACATGCGTCATGGTTTGAAATCTAAAACCCTAAAATCAAATAACGAACTATGCTGCTATTTACATATGCATCACTATAAATCAAAATAGCTTTGTCGATTCTAAAATAGTGTTAATATATAGTGATGCCACCAAATTCAAATTTCAAAATGCAATAAATGCACCTAAAATTCAAAATTCAAATCAAGTTTCGAATCACATACTAGTGGTCCTGCACCTAGAGGCCTCTAGTATTCGTGAACCCGAATAAAAATGTGTTGTGGGAGCACTCGTTGCGCCATTTTTTCAAAGGGTCAAAGCTTAAAATGCAAGAATTCTTTAAGGTGTGAATGCACAAATGAATTGAAAGGGACCCTTCCTCACTTATTTAAGCTTACAAATTAGGGTTTTTTGCCTAATTTAACCATGAAGCTAGGGTTTTTCATCATTTTCATCAATCTTTCCAAATTGAGGCTTATTTTGCATCTTTTTTTGTGTTTTTGGCATTTTTTTTTGCATCCTGGAGCCTTTTTAGACCCCTTGGGCAGCATTTTACCTTTGTTGATAAATCAACCCAAAATTCAAAATTTCCACCTGATTTCTCAAGGGGGAAAGGAACCAACTTATTCCTTCTGTCGGGGCAATACTGGGGCCATTCAAAAAATCATAAAAAAATTATTTTTTGATTTAGGTAGCAGTTTTTAATCCGAGTGTCAATCTTTAAACCAACGTAACAGGTAGCTCGCTTCAAAGAGGGGAAAAATGTAGACACTAAAAAATATCTTGAATGATATCAAACACTCGAATCAGGTATACTAACATCATTTCCTCTGAAAACCCATCCTCTTTTCACTTAATTAATTAAATTAGCCTAGCTATTCAATTATTGCATCATTTGCATTTACTAACCTCATTAATTTAATCGGGTTAATTCACCCCCTTTTCATGCTAACACTTCGTCTTGATATATTAAATAAATCAAACTATTTAATTTAAATCCCTAAATCTTCTTATTTAATTAAATAATTGTAAGTTATTTAATTAAATTCCATCACCTTTTCCCTTTTTTCATTAAATCACTTTATTTAATGAATATCATGTAATTCTTCAAATCCCCTAATTGCATAATTAACATTATTTTAATTAGAAATTACTAATAAATCTAATTCCCCCCCACTTGCAAGGGAATATTCCTCTACACATTACTCCAAAAAGGGAATATTCCCATGGAATATTCCTTTGCACAATTTAATTTGGTTTTAATTAACTAAATATCCTTTTTCCTCACCCATGAGAATATTCTCTCTCCTCACTCATTTGAAAATGGGTATATTCTTACAAAGCTTCATGTGCAAGTTAACTTGTGACCTCTTGTACAGGTCAAAAGTGTGTTTGTTTGAAGGAATATTGGCCCTTGATTAAAATATCATCATTGATTCTCATCCCTTGATGGGAATCCATGATCCATGCCTCCAACTTCTTCCATCCTTGACCATTGATTAACCTTTTTGATCTCAACCCTCCATTTCTCATTTGCTCTCCTATGAATAGGTCACTTTTTGGAGACAAATGGATCCATCTTTTAACATCAAACTTATATTGTTAAAATCACTCACACTCATATTTAGCACATAATTAGAATATTTTTAGTTTAATTACTTGCATAATAGCTTAGCTTCAATTAATGGCTTCCATGGTAACATAATGCATATATTTAGCTTGTTTATTAATTAGGGTTTGAATCTTTTTAGTTTAAAACTCATTTAGATCAAGCTTGCATACACCCATACTAATTAAAATAGCTTACATCATGTTCATCTAGCAGAAAATCATGTTTCATCACACATTTCTTATCAGTTTCATCAGTTTTCTTCCATAAAATTGATTTGAACAGGCTCATTTATTCACAAGATTGGGAAAAGGGCCATTGTTCCACATCAACACAACACCACTCCCCCAATAGGATAAGTTTTAATGGATTAGAGTAGGAATTTTGAAGCTCTCATAGTTTAGTATGCTTGGTTTAATTTGCATTTGATTGATCCTATTGAGATTGATGTTAGTGGCTTAATTATGCTTTGATTCTTCATGGATCAAGCGTAATCAACCCATACTATTTTTTCAGTAACACCTTCATTCTTCAAAAACCTACCATTATGAAAACTGATTTCCCATTGCATTATTGGTATGAATGTCATTAAAATTTTGCTAATGGCTATCTCTTTCTACATGAGATTGCATCATCTTTGCCATTGTAGGTGTTTCATCCTGCATTATGAAACTCTTAACATATTATAGTGTAGGAAAAATTATCAAATTTTCACACTTAATTTGGAAATAATTAATAATAAAATGAGCTTAATTATGCCTTGATTTAGTGTTGTAATATGTTTTTCATATTCACATTAAGTTTAGGGCTCTTTTAAATTAAATAGACCTAATTGTACCTTATTTTTGGTGTTGTAAGGTGTACCTTTACACTTTCATATTATTCTAGGGCTTTATTAATTAATTGAGGTTAATTTTCCTTAATTGGTCCCTTTAATTCAAATCCAAGCCTAATTAAATGTAATTTCTGAGGGATAAAACCTGACATTCATAAAAGCCATTACACAACACTTAACTTTGGAAGATGTGTGTCCTAGGTAAGTGACCTAGGACCTATTTTCCATAGGGTGAATGGGTCCTCACTTAGACCTATTACCCTAATTTAACATAATGTTTAACATTGAGCAATGTGTGTCCTATGTAAGTGGTCGGCGAATGGGTCCTCACTTAGACCTAGGACCCCCTTTTAAAAAAAAAATTTGGCAGTATTTTAATTATTTCAAATCCACAATTCAATGTCAACTTGTAATATTTGAATTTCAGGAATTAATGTTAATATATGTATAAATACAAGGTTATTTCACTTAGTTTCGCATATCAAAATTTAAGTTATCTTAAGAGCACTTTCAAGAGAGCATTATAGGAGCATTCAAGAGCATTTCAAGGCATTCAAGGGTAGAATTATTGAAGATTATTGAAGCAATCAAGATTCATTTCATCATGTCAAAGATTTATTGCATCATGCATGTTGTTTAAGCTAATATGGTGATGTAGAGTTCAGGATCTATGCAAGTGTTCAAAATAATTGTTTCACATCAAGTTTCATGATCAAGATCTACATCCATTGAGACCACTTCATGCTAGTTTTCAGATTTATAATCCAAGGTTCAAATAAGGTTTGGTGAGTTGTGACATTTTATTCATTCATCATTATTACTTCTTTCATGTTTCATTTTATTTCAAGATTTAATTACCAAAATGGGGTTTGACCAAGGCAAACCCCCATTCCCTAACAAACAACATTTTTCTCTCTTTGATGTGTAATTGCAGATTTTAGGTGAAAGATCCTTTGAACAACAAAATTGAAGAAAGATGCAAAGTTGTCAAAGTTGCAAGAAAAGTTGTCAAATCACATAAACTCCTCTATAAAATTTATTTCCAGATGTTTGACAATGAACATCTAGAATCTAGGAGTGCAAACCTAGCAGAAGAGAACCTAGAAAGCATTTTTCAAAAACCCTAACCAGGACCCATTCACCATAGGGCGAGTGAGTCCTCGATGAGCTTCAAAGGCAACTTTTGGTGAAAGGTACACATCCTTTTCCCATTTTTAGATGTCTTTTGATTGTTGGTTTTATTATATTTGATTATTGTTCTTCATTTGTGTTTTATAGCTTACATTTTGAATGAAATTAGGAAAATAGGTCATTTTGTTGAACCCCCTTTCATAACAATTTCCCCAAAACCTATTTTCCTTCATTTCACATATATATTTTGCAACGTTTCATTTTTCCATATTGAGATCAAAGATCCTTATCTGCTACAAGTTTGTATAGAGTAGGTGAAATATATTTGTCATCATGAGGTCTCTCGATAAGCCTTTCTACAACATTCAATGAATATCAAAAAGTTCTCCATTCTTTATGGATACAATAAGAAATATATGGTTATATACCTTCAAAAAGACCTTGATAACTACCCTATAAACAATCCAAAAATAGACATCAAGGTCCAATCTATAGAAATTTTCTTGGCATGGCATTCGTCATTTTTACCATCATCATGAGACCACATTTCTTTGAGGAATTTTTTCAAATAGTTCACTACCTTGTCTATGCTTTTAATTAAATAAAGAAACTAATAAAAGTGATAAAAATTTCATATTTGTTGTTTCATTTTCAGATGTTGACATCATACAACCCTAGCAATGTTAGTGGCACAATGGACCATGGAGTTGTTGCAGCAATAAGCACATATAATCCTTTGGTAGAGGTATGTGACATATTAGTAAATTTGACTTTATATTTTCTCTTCTATGGTCTATTATTAAAAAAATTCATGATACTTGTATGTAGTTCAATTTCTATCTTGATAGTTGCTACAGGTGCTTGTCACTCCAGATCATCGATGTGCTACTATTGTGGATGAGCATGATGATTATTTTGTTGTATGTCATTCCATAATTCAATTTCTATATATGAATGTTTATACTTATTATTGTATCAATTGTGTCTCCAGATGAGTGAAGAGAGGACTAGTGAGCGCATTCGAAAGACAAAAGAATCAATAGACACTCCATCTAACCGATCATTGAAGGTAGCTCGTGATCAATTTCCTTTCCCTAGCGGTAAATGAATATGTATTAGGGTCATTTTTTGTATTCCTACATGACATTTTTTAACATATATTTTGTACTATCGATATATGTGACATTTTATGTCTATATGGCTCTTTTGTAGTAAGCCTATATAACTTTATTGGATATATCATATACTTTTATCAACATATATCATTGTATAGCCTTACAACTTTTTGATTAATGCAAATCTTATTTTACCACTACTATTCTTGAATGAAGTTATCATGCATATTGTAAAAATTGTATTCTTGAATGTTGTAGGAATGTGTTTTGTTTACATCTTGTTCTTGATTGTCATTGTTGAATATTCATTGATTTTTCATCTGATGCTTAAATAATTACTGATGATTTTTATTATGTATTCAAATTTTCACACGTGCCTATAGCTTTCTAACATTCATGAAAAATGTTACTAAGTAGACATTTAAATATCTAAACACTCTTGCAGTTAAGGCTAATAAACCTATTAGATTCTTTAATAAACTATTTAGCCTTCAAGTCTTAAGTAGGTAAATGATGTGTTTCTATGAGTGTGTCTTTCATGTGTATACTGGTGACTTGTGTGTATTCATACTTTGTGACTTACGTGTATTTGTATGCATACTTCATGACTTGCAACTTAAGACTTACGTGTATTCAAGTGTATACTTTACAACTTACATGTATACTTTGTGACTTACATGTTGGCAACACAAGGGAAGACATCTGAGATGAGGGGTCAATCAGTTGTCACATAAATTCTACTTATTAAACTTATTCTCAGATTTGATTTATAAACATGAAAGCATAAACCATCACCACATCAGAAACACGCATAACACCAATATTTTTTATGTGGACACCCAATTAGGGGAAAAACCATGGTGGAGGTTAATCCACAAGATTATACCCTATTAAAAGCATAAAATAATTGTAAATGGGAATGCACATGTATTCGAGCACACTGCCTAGAACTCACTGCTCAAAAACAAAAGGCTTACTGCCCAAAGGAAGACACATTGTCTTACAAAAATATTCATATTACATCCAAAAGATTTTGAACTGATAAAATAACATCTTCTAATGCTTGATTATAGTTTCGGTTAAGCACATAAACACCTTCTCACTCTTCTTCACACTTTACTTTTTCCTTCCAATGATTAGAACATTATTTGCACGTAGTACTTGCACACTTCACACACCACTCACACCATTTCCTTCAAATGGTATAAACAACCGATCATATATATCTGCAACTAGAGATTAGAACAACTACATGTCGAACCAACAAAATATAAAATGTGTACAAATTGTCGGCCCAAATCAATAAACAATTATTAATGTGCACTGAACAATGTCAACAAAAATATAGTAAGAACCCAAAAAAAAATTCTCGAACACGAAACACCTTAAACAATTATGCCTCGAAGATCCACAACACTCTACAATCTTCCTATCAGCCATGATCATGAAAAACATGAACACACAGAAGAAAATCACCAATTGCGAGCACAACGATCAATGCAAATCAACAACATAGATAGAGCATGATCTAGAAACATCCACAAGCATCATGAATCACTACAGAATCATCCACAATTACTCAAATTACTAGAGTCACATTATCTTCTTTCAGGAACACCAACTGAAGCAACCGAACAACTGTCAAAACACAGATACTCATAACTCAATCAAATCTTCATGTGAACCTCTAAGACTTCATGTGGATAAACTAGATGTACTGAACAACAAACCCTTTAATCCACACCCTCTTATAATCAATATACTGAGCTAGCCATCAGTATGGTGGTAATATTGAGCTTTACTGCATCACCAACAACCTGCAACATATTTTATTACAATTTTCTCAATATCCTCGACATATACAACCTTCAATTCCAATAGTGTTGGCATCAATGACAACCACATATCAGCAATATCCAACAATCTCCCCCTTTGGCATTGATGGAAACACATGATGTGAAAAACACCATCAACACAACCTTCTCTTAGCACTTACTCCCCCTTAGATTTTGACTCTTTTCTCCTTAACTCTTTCATATTTTTTCACATGAATCTTCTCCCCATTTGAAATCAATGACAAAGTTACACATTATCTTCCTCCACACAAGCTTTGAACCACATTTTTGAACATATAACTACTCCCCCTGAATAACAGCCACCACAACATCAATCTGGATCATAAGATATGACTATTAAATGCACAAAATGATGCAATTCAATGCATATTAATTCTAATTAGGAGGGGTAATCACCCCTAGCTTCCCTCTGAGATACTCAAAAGTATCCTTAGGAAAGGGCTTGGTAAAGATATCTGCAATATGTTCCTTAGTGGGCACATACTCCAATCTAACTTCCTTTTCACTCACATTCTCTCTCAAAAAGTGAAACTTGATAGATATATGCTTGGTTTTTGAATGCAACATCAGATTCTTAGAAATGTTAATTGCACTTGAATTATCATAGAATATAGAAATAGGTTCATCATACACAACTCTGATATCTTTCAACATCTGCTTCATCCACAATACTTGAGTACAATTGCTAGTGGTAGCAATGTATTTTGCCTCTGTAGTAGATAAAGAAATAACATTCAACTTCTTACTTAACCATGAAATCTACTTCTTTCCCAAGAAAAATGCACCACAACTAGTACTCTTTTTGTCATTCACATCTCTTGCCCAATCATCATCAATATAAGCACTCAAAGTAAGGACATCTTCTTTAGCATACCATAGGCCAAAATCAATTGTTCCCTTCAAGTACTTGAAAATCATCTTCACAATTGTCACATGATATTCCTTAGGATCAGCTTGAAATCTTGCAACAATGCATACAACATTCATGATATCAGGTCCAGTTTGAGTCAAATAGAGCAATCCACCAATCATGGATCTATATCTAGTCTGATTTGTTTTAGGAGAATCAACATCTTGTGTCAACTTACATCCAATCACCATAGGTGTACCAACTGGCTTTGAATCTTCCATACCAAACTTCTTTAGCAATTCTTTCACATACTTGGACTGAGATATAAAGATCCCTATATCTAGCTATCTAATTTTCAATCCCAAAAATAATTTCATTTCTCCAATCATATACATCTCAAACTCATTTTGCTTCTCATCAACAAAATTAATGCAAAAACTATCATCTCCTCCAAAAATGATATCATCAACAAAGACTTCAACAATCAAATCTTTATCATGATCAATCTTGAAATACAAATTACTGTCAACAATACCTTTATTAAATCCAAGCTTCAACAAATACTTGCCCAATCTGGCATACCATGCTCTTGGGGCTTGCTTGAGTCCATACAATTTTTTCTTCAACCGAAAAACCATATCTCCCTAATCAATCAATTGAAATCCATCAAGTTGCTCAATATACACTTCTTCTAGTTCACCATTTAGAAATGTTGACTTAACATCCATCTAATAAACCTTGAAGTTTTTTTAAGCAACATAAGTAAGAAATAGTCTCACAGCTTCAATCCTAGCAACAAGAGCAAAAGTTTCTTCAAAGTCAATTCCTTCCATCTGAGAATATCCTTTACATACCAGTCTTGCTTTGTTTCTAACAACTTCACCTTGCTCATTCAGTTTGTTCTAAAAGACCCATTTAGTTCCAATTACATTTTTGTCCTTAGGTCTAGGAACAAGAATCCATGTATCATTCTTCTCAATTTGGAGTAGTTCTTCTTTCATTTCTTCCACCCAATGTTCATCTTTGCATGCTTCATTGACACTATTAGGCTCAATCTTTGAGATCAAACAGTATTCTTCTACAATTCTTCTCCTGGTTTGAACACCTTTGTTCTTATCACCAATAATCTGATCTTTTGAATGATTTAGTCTTTCATACCTTGGAGTCTTAGGGTGTTCTTGAACTTTAGGCTCTTGTGATCTTACTTCTGCACTTTCACTAGTTCCTTCCTCTTGATTTTCCCAATTCACTAGAATGATCTGAACTTGATTTGTGGTCTGAAATTTCTTTCCTTTATCTAAACTATCATTTTGATAATCTGAATCATATCCACAAGTTCTGGATGGTCTAACTATTCCTTCATCAACCTTGACATTAACACTCTCAATTACTTTCCTCAATCTCTTATTGTAGCACTGGTAGGCTTTACTTTTAGTAAAATAACCAAGAAAGATTCCTTCATCACTTCTAGCATCAAACTTTCCTATATCTTCATCTCTTTTGATATAGCATTTACTCCCAAATATTTTGAAGTATCTAACAGTACGCTTATGAGCATACCATAGCTCATTAGGAGTCTTACCGGTATCACCTTTGATTTGTACCTAGTTGAGAGTGTAAACAACAGTACTCACAACTTCTCTCCAGTAGATATGCAAAACATTTCCTTCTAGCATCATAGTCCTAGCAGCTTCTTGAATTTTCTTGTTCTTCCTTTCCATAACTCCATTTTGTTGAGGGGTCTGCAGAGAAGATAATTGTCTCTTTATCCCATGTTTTTCACAAAAAGAATTAAACTCACCAGAAGTGAATTCACCACCTCTATCTGATCTCAGACATTTAATCTCCAGACCTATCTCTGTCTCAACCATAGCCTTAAAAATATTGAATTTCTCTAGAGCTTCATATTTTTCCCTTAAGAAAGTAACTCACATCATTCTAGAATAATCATCAATAAGTAACATGAAATACCTATATCCTTGTAAACTTCTGACTCTAGAAGGAACACACAAGTTAGTATGCACAAGCTCCAACACTTCATTTGAATAATGTTGTTTTCCCTGGAATGAAACTATAGTTTGCTTCCCTAACTGACATTCCTTGCATATAGTATTAGTAGGTTTTATCAACTTAGGAAGATCTCTCACTACCTGAGTAGAACTTATCTTGCTAATATTATCAAATTTTACATGACACGTTCTCCTATGCCACAACTATCTTTCATCAACTTGAGCAATCAAACAACTTTTACTAGCAGCATTCAAGTGAAAAATATTACATTTTATTTTTGTACTAGATGCAATCACATTTTTTTAACTCCCCAATATTCTACACTTTCCATCCTTGAATTGAAGATTGTATCCCTTTTCAACCATTTTTCCAACACTTAAGAGATTATGCTTCAAACCTTCCACATATAGAACATCATCAGTATTATGCTTACCATCAAGAGAAATGGATCCTCTGCCATGAATTACACCATCTTTGTCATCACCAAATCTTACAACACCACCATAATACTTTTCCAAACTCACAACTTTACTTTTATCACCTGTTATGTGATGAGAGCATCCATTGTCAATCACCCATTCATCTTTTTTCTGGAAACTAGAGCTTTCTCCACATTTGTGCAACTAACAGATTCAGTGGGTACTGGATCATTTTCTTTGATAGCAATAAATACACATTTGTCCTCACTTAAATTCCCTTTATCAGATTCATCATCTGTCACAACTTCATCAGCAACAAAATAACACTTTCTTTGGAATCTAGGCTTGTTAGGTTTTGGCTTAGGAACTCTTTCTGGACACCTTGAGGAAAAATGACCTATCTTATTAGAAGAAAAAAGTTTAATAGGAAATTTCCCTTTATACTTACCTTCTCCTCTGGCTTCTCTCTTGACAATGAGTGCTTCAAGCTTGTCTAGTTTTCTCTCTTCTTCTTCAATCACTCTCATTTCCTGCTCATAGTTGGACATTTTTCTAGAACTTTCTCCCGAATCATATCTATGCTTGTCTTTTCTAGAGATAGTAGCTTTGAATGCAAATTCTGTCTTAGGAAGAGAATCACCAAACTGACTTAAGTCAAAAGTAGTAAGCTTACCAATCAACATGTCTCTGGTTACATTTTTCACAGTCTGGATCTCCTCAATAGCAGTAGCTTTGGCTTTGTATGTAGCAAGCAAGGATTTGATCACTTTAGCAACAATCTCTGATTCTTCCAATGTTCCACTAGCACATATGATACTAAACACAAGTTCATTCACTCTCTGCATAAAAGAAGTGATGTCCTCATCTTCACCCATTCTCAACATTTCATATTTCCCTTTCAAGCTTTACAATTGAGCAATCTTCACATGGGCATCACCTTCATACAAAGTTTTCAACTTTTTCCAAATGTCATAAGCAGTCTTCAGCTCCATTACATTTGTCATCTCAAAATTAGTCAGAGTACTCAATAATTCTTCCTTAGCCCTAATATTGTACTTGACTTCCTTAATCTTACCTATAGTAGAAGGACCATTCTATGGGATGATATACCTATTCTTTGTAATTTTCTAGTAAGGTTCACCAATGCATCTTAGATGACACTCCATTCGAGTCTTCCACAGAGAATAATTAGTTCCATCAAATATTAGACTATCCTTCTTGTATGTCACCATCCTGGATCACCTCAAGCTATTAAACTTCTTCTGAGGAACCTGCTTTGATACCAATTGTTGGCAACAAAAGGGTAGACAACTGAGAGGGGGGGTGAATCAGTTGTCATAGAAATTATACTTATTAAACTTATTCTCAGATCTGATATATAAACATGAAAGCATAAACCATCAACACATCAGAAACACACATAACACCAAGATTTTTTACGTGGAAACCCTATTAGGGGAAAAACCATGGTGGAGGTTAATCCACAAGATTATACCCTGTTAAAAGTATAAAAGAATTGTAAATGGGAATGCACATGCATTTAAGCACACTGCCTAGAGCTCACTACTCAAATACAAAAGGCTTACTGCCCAAATGAATATAAAATATCTTATAGAAACATTTAGATTACATCCAAAATATTTTTAACTGAGAAAATAGAATCTTCTAGTGCCTGATTATAGTTTTGGTTAAGCACATAAACACCTTCTCACTCTTCTTCACACTTTACTTCTACCTTCCAATGATTAGAATATTATTCACACACAAAACTCACACACTTCACACACCACTCACACCATTTCCTTCAAATGGTATAAACAATCGATCATATATATATCTGCAACTAGAGATTAGAACAACTACATGTCGACCCAACAAAATATAAAATGTATATAAACTGTCGGCTTAAATCAATAAAAAATTATTAATGCGCACCAAACAATGTTGGCCAAAATATAGTAAGGACCCAAAAAAACATCCTCGAACATGAAACACCTTAAACAATTATGCCTCAAAGATCCACAACACACTACAATCACCCTGTCAGCCATGATCATGAAAAAAATGAACACATAGAAGAAAATCACCAATCGCGAGCACAATGATCAATTCAGATCAACACAAATAGAGAACAATCTAGAAACGTCCACAAGCATCATGAATCACTACAGAAGCATCCACAATTACTCAAATTACTAGAATCACATTATCTTCTTTCAAGAACACCAACTGAAGCAACAAAACAACTGTCAGAACACAGATACTCATAACTCAATCAAATCTTCATGTGAACCTTTGAAACTTTATGTGGATAAACTAGATGCACTTGAAAAAAAACCCTTTATTCCACAACCTCTTATTATCAATATACTGAGCTAGCCATTAGTATGGTGGCAATATTGAACTTTACTGCATCACCAACAACTTGCAACATATTTTATTACAATTTTCTCAATATCCTCGACATATACAACCTTAAATGCCAATAGTGTTGACATCAATGGCAACCACATATCAGTAATATCCAACATTACATGTGTTCTAATGTATACTTTACGACTTACATATTTTCATGTGTATACTTCATGACTTACATGTATTTGAGTACATGCTTCACTTTTTCACGTGTATGCTTCCTGCTTCATGTCTTATGTGTATTTATGTGTATACTTCATGTATTATGTGAATCAACATGTGTGCTTCATGATTTCTATGTACAATTCATGTATTCACATGTATCATTCATGCTTCTTATGTATACTTCATGTGTTCACATGTATGCTTCACGCTTCCTATGTATACTTCATTTGCTCACTTGTATGCTTCATGCTTCTTGTGTATACTTCATTTATTATGTGTATTAATGTGTATGCTTCATGCTTCATGTGTATACTCTATGTTTTCATGTGTACACTTCATCCTTTCTATGTATACTCCATGTATCCATGTGTATGCTTCATGCTTTTTGTGTATACTTCATGTATTACGTGTACATTCATGTGTATGCTTCATGATTCCTATGTATACTTCATGCATTATGTGTATACATGTGTATGCTTCTTGATTCTTGTGTAAAATTTATGTCTTATATGTATTCATGTGTATGCTTCATGCTTCCTATGTATACTTCATGTGTTCACGTGTATTCACATGTATTCATGTGTATGCTTCATGCTTCCTATGTATACTTCATATGTTCACGTGTATGCTTCATGCTTCATGCTTCATGTGTATACTTCATGCATTCACGTATATGCTTCATGCTTCTTGTTTATATTTCATGCATTATGTGTATTCACATGTATGCTTCATACTTGCTACGTACACTTTATGTGTTCACTTGTATGCTTCACGCTTCTTGTGTATACTTCATGTATTTACGTGTATGCTTCATGCTTCGTGTGTATACTTCACTTATTGTTTGTATTCACATGTGTGCTTCATGCTTCCTATGTACACTCCATGTGTTCATGTGTATGCTTTGTGATTCCTATGTATACTTCATGCATTACATGTATTCACATGTATGCTTCATGTGTATACTTCATGTATTACATGTATTCACATGTATGCTTCATGCTTCCTATGTATACTCCATGTGTTCATGTGTATGCTTCATGCTTATAGTGTAATGTAGGTCAGACCACAAACAAAGAAAAAGTTACACCACATTGCAACTTTACACTGCAAGCATCTGACTCATTTTCCATCAACTAAAAACTTGACACTCTAGGAAAATGGCTGCAAGATATCAAAAACTAAGATAGGTTATTGTAGAGGGTCCCTATGTGACTCTATACCTTCAAACGAAACATTTTTAAGTGCCATATTTTCTGAGTAATAGTTTTCCAAAAAATGATGTCTTTTTATACTTTGGTCTCTTAAAATATATCACTAGTGCATTGTAAATCAAACCATTTCAACATGTTTGGGTGTGAAATAGGACCATTCCTAGCATAAACTTACCCATCTGAATGTGTTGGACTATCAGTTTGGTTGTACGATGAACATAATGAAAGTTATACCACCTTGCAACTTTACACTACATGCATTTGATGCCTTTTCCATCAACTGAAATATCGACACCATGAGCAAATGACTTAGAGATATCAAAAATTGAGAAATTTTATTGAGAGGGGTCCTACATGATCTTGTACCTTTAGACAAAATTTTTCTATGTGCCATGGTTTTTGAGTAATAACTCATCAAAGTTTGTTGCCCTTTTGCACTTTGTTCTCTATAGAGATATCACTAGTGCATTATAGCTCAAACCACTTCCAACATGTTTTGGTGTGAAACATGACCATGCCTAGCATAAACCTACCCATTTGGATGTGTTGGAACTGCTGGTTTGGTTGTACGATGAACTAAATGAAAGTTACACCACCTCACAACTTTACAATACGTACATCTGACGCTTTTTCCATCAACTAAAAAATTGACACAATGAGAAAACAACTTAGAGATATCAAAACCCAAGAGATGTTATTGTAGAGGAGCCCTACATGGTCCCATACCTTTAGAAAAAATGTTTCTAAGTGCCACAGTTTTCGAATAATAGCTCGTCAAAGTTTGTTACCTTTTTGCACTTTGGTCTCTTGAGAGATATTGTTGCTGCATTATAGCTCATACCACTTCAACAATTTTGGGTACAAAATAGGACCTTGCCTAGCATGAACCTACCTATCTGGATGTGTTGAAATTTTTAGTTTGGTTGTACAATGAACAAAACAAAAGTTACACCACCTTGCCACTTAACACTACATGCATTTTAAGCTTTTTCTATCAACTGAAATTTCGACACCATGGTAAAAAGGCTTGAAGATATCAAAAGAAAAGATAGGTTATTATAGAGGGGCCCTACATGGTCCCATACCTTCAGAAAAAATGTTTCTAAGTGCCACGATTTTTGAGTAACAACTCATCAAAATTTTCTACCTTTTTGCACTTTTGTCTCTTAAGAGATATTACTGGTGCATTGTAGCTTGGACCACTTCAGCATGCTTGGGTGCGAAATAGGATCATTCATAAACCAACCCATCTGTATGTATTGGTATTTTTGGTTTGGCCGTACGATGAACAAAATGAAAGCTACACCACCTTGCAACTTTACACTACATGCATCTAACATTTTTTCATCAACTGAAAACTCGACACCATGGGAAAATGGCTCAAAGATATAAAAAATTGAGAGATTTTACTGTAGAGGGGCCTTTAAAAATCATGTACCTTCATATATATAATGTTTCTAAGTGCTACAATGTCTGAGTAACAGCTCGTCAAAGTTTGTTATCTTTTTGCACTTTGGTCTCTTAAGAGATATCATTGGTGCATTGTAGCTCGGACCACTCTGACATGTTTGGGTGCAAAAATGGACCATGCCTAACATAAACCTACCCATCTAGACATGATGGGACTATTGGTTTGTTCATAGAATGAATAGAACAAAAGTTACACTACCTTGCAATTTTATACTACATGCATTTGATGCTTTTTCCATCAATTGAAATCTCGACACCACGGGATTTAATGGTTGGGATCTATATCAAAAACTAAGAGAGGTTATTATACATGGGACCTAGAGGATCATGTACCTTTATATGTAATGTTTCTAAGTGCCATGGTTTTCGAGTAACAACTCATCAAAGTTTTCTACCTTTTTGCATTTTGGTCTCTTAAGAGATATCGTTGGTGCATTGTAGCTCAAATCACTCTAGAATGTTTGGGTGCAAAACAGGACCATGCCTAGCATAAACCTAACCCATCTAGATGTGTTGGAATTGTCTATTTGGTCGTATGACAAATAGAATGAAAGTTACACCACCTTGCAACTTTACACTACATGCATTTGATGCTTGTTTATCAACTGAAATATTGACACCATGGGCGAATGACTCAGAGATATCAAAAAATAAGAGAGATTATTGTAGAGGGTCCCTACATAGTCCTGTACCTTTAGATGAGATGTTTCTAAGTGCCGCGATTTTTTAGTAACAACTCGTCAAAGTTTGTTTCTTTTTTGTATTTTGGTCTCTTAAGAGACATTGTTGATGCATTATAGCTCCCGGGCCACTTTGGCATTTTTGGGTGTGAAAAAATACCATGCCTAGTTTAAAACTACCCATCTAGACGTGTTGGAACTGTCGGTTTGGTCTTATGACAAACAAAATGAAAGTTACACCACCTTGCAACTTTACATTGCATGCATATGATGCTTTTTCCATCAACTGAAAATTCAACACCATAGGAAAACGACTTGGAGATATCAATAACTAAGAGAGGCTATTGTAGAGGGGCCCTACATGATCTCGTACCTTCAAATGAAATTTTTCTAAGTTCCACAATTTCCAAGTAACAACTCGTTAAAGTTTTTTTTCCTTTTTGCACTTTGGTTTCTTAAGAGATATTGTCAATGCATTGTATCTCAGACCACTAGAACATGTTTTGGTGCAAAAAAAGAGCTTTATTAGCATAAATCTACCCATTCAAATGTGTTAGAAATTTTTATTTGGTCGAATAACGAACAAAATGAAAGTTACACCATCTTGCAAATTTACACTACATGCATTTGATGCTTTTTCCATCAATTGAAATATCGACACCACGAGAAAATGGCTTGGAGATATAAAAAATAGAGAGGTTATTGTAGAGGTTCCCTACGTGGTCCTATACCTTTAGATGGAATATTTCTAAGTGTCATGGTTTATGATTAATAACTCGTCAAAGTTTGCTTCCTTTTTACACTTTGGTCTTTTAAGAGATATCATTGGTGCATTGTAGCTCAAACCACTCCAGTATGTTTGGGTGTGAAATAGGACCATGCATAGGATAAATCTACCCATCTGGATTTTTTGGATATGTCACTTTGGTTGTATGACAAATAAAATGAAAGTTACACCACCTCAAAACTTTACACTGCATCCATCTTACGCTTTTTCCATCAACTTAAAACTTGAGAGCACAGCCAAACAACTCAGAGATATCAAAAATCAAGAGAGATTATTGTAGATGGGCCCTACACAATCCTAAAGCTTTAGAGGAAATGTTTCTAAGTGCCACAATTTTCGAGTAACAACTCATCAAAGTTTCATTCCTTTTTGCACTTTGGTCTTTTAAGAGATATCGTCGGTGCATTGTAGCTCGGACAGCTCTAGCATGTTTGGGTGTGATACAAGACCATGCCTAGCATAAACCTACCCATCCAAATGTGTTGGAACTATCAGATTTGTCATACAAGAACATAATCAAATTTACACCACCTTGCAATTTTACATTACATGCATTTGATGTTTTTTTCATCAACTAAAATCTTGACACCATGGGAAAATGAATTGGAGATATCAAAAACTGAGAGAGGTTGTTGTAGAGGGGACCTATGTGATTCCATAACTTTAGAAAAAATATTTCTAAGTGTTGTGGTTTCTGAGTAATAGCCCATCAAAATTTGTTGTCTTTTTGCACTTTGGTCTCTTAAGAGATATCATCCGTACATTGTAGCTCGGACCACTCCGAAATGTTTGGGAGAAAAATAGGACCATTTCTAGCATAAACCTACCCATCCAAACATGTTGGAACTATCAATTTGGTTATATGATGAATAGAACAAAAGTTACACCACCTTGCAACTTTACACTATATGTATTTGATGTTTTCTCCATCAACTGAAAACTCAACACCATGGGAAAATGGCTCAAAGATTTCAAAAACTAAGAGAGTTTATTGTAGAGATTCCCTAATGATCTTGTACCTTCAAATACAAAATTTCTAAGTGCCATGGTTTCCAAGTAATAGTTTGTCAAAGTTTGCTACCTTTTTACACTTTGGTCTCTTAAGAGATATCACTAATGCATTGTAGCTCGGACTGGTCTGGAATGTTTGGGTGCAAAACAGGACCATCCCTATCATAAACCTACCTATTTGGACATGTTGAAACTGTCGGTTTGGTTTTATGATGAACAAAATGAAAGTTACACCACCTTGCAACTTTACACTACATTCATTTGATATTTTTTCCATCAACTAAAATCTTGACACCACGAAAGAACAGCTCAGAAATATCAAAAATTGAGAGAGGTTATTGTAGAGGGTCCCTATGTGATCTCAGACCTTTAGAGGAGATGTTTGTAAGTGCCATGGTTTATGAGTAATAGCTCATCAATTTTTTTTGGTTTTTTGCACTTTGGTCTCTTAAGAGATATCACTGGTGCATCGAAGCTCAAACCACTCTAACATGTTGAGGCGCAAAAAAGGACCATACCTAACATAAACCTACCCATATGGACATGTTGGAACTATCAATTTTTTCATATGATGAATAGAATGAAAGTTACACCACCTTGCAACTTTACACTACATGCATCTGACACTTTTTCTATCAACTGAAAACTTGACACCATAGGCAAATAGCTTGGAGATATCAAAAACCAAGAGAGGTTATTGTAGAGGGTCCCTACATGATCTCGTACCTTTAAATGGAATGTTTCTAAGTTCCATGGTTTTTGAGTAACATCTCATCAAATTTTGTTTCCTTTTTGCACTTTGGTCTCTTAAGAGATATTGTCTGTACATTGTAGCTTGGACCACTTTAGCATGTTTGTGTGCAAAACAAGACCATGCCTAACATAAACCTACCCATTCAGACATGTTGGAACTTTTGGTTTGGTCGTACAATGAACAAAACAAAAGTTACACTACCTTGCAACTTTGCATTGCATGCATCTAATGCTTTTTCCATCAACAAAAAACTCAACACCACAGACAAAAAGCTCAGAAGTATAAAAATCCAAGAGGTTATTGTAGAGGGGCCCTGGTGATCTCGTACCTTCAAATGGAATGTTTCTAAGTGTCATGGTTTTCAAGTAACAACTCATCGAAGTTTGTTTTCTTTTTGCACGTTGGTCTCTTAAGAGATATCACTAGTGCATTGTAGCTCGGACCACTTCAACATGTTTTGGTGTGAAACATGACCTTTCCTAACATAAACCTACCCATTTAGACATGTTGGAACTGTCAATTTGGTTGCACGATGAATAGAAGGAAATTTACACCATCTTGCATGTTGGTTTGGTCCAATGGCATGTATGCCATTGAATTTCAAGTGCACTTATGTATTAGGGTTAAATGGTGTAGATTATATTTCCATTATACATCAAAATTTTATGCCATGTATAATGCATTTGTTTATGTATCATCATTGAATAAAATTGACTCTTATCTTTGATTGTTTGAATGGAGTACAACATATGCGTTAGGTTGAATGGAATATATGACAACACACTATTGTATTTGACTACAAATTCCAATGAATGTTTGGTGACATATCGACAAAATATTGTTGAATTACCGATGCAACACTATTTTAAATTTCGTCGCTTTAATGACCAACTTTTATTCGTCAAAACCACGACCCAACATCATTGGTCAGCGCCATGGAAAATGTTGGAAATTTCCATCACAAAATTGATGTAACTTCGGCCATCTATCAATGACAAAAAACACAAAAAATGTTGCAAAGCACCCATTTCAAATCGTTTTAAAAACACCAAACATTCATCCTTTTTCCAACAAGGTGGAGTTTCCATTACAACGAAAAATTCGTCACATGTACATCAACCTTGTCACAAATTTTTGTGGTTCGTCAGGCTATGTTCGTCGAAATTGTGATGAAACCCTGCAGTTTTAAAAAAAAAAAAATTCATTCACTCTACTTAACAAGGCCAACCACGTGCATCATTTATCTACCACCATAGTGAAAATTTAGCAATTGCATTTGGTTTGTTAAACATGGCCCCTGGTACAACTATTAGAGTTGTTAAGAACCTTCAAGTATGTTATGATTGCCACACTACATCTAAATTCATCTCCAAGATTGTTGCACATGGACTTCATTGGTATTGTTGTAGTGCTTTCATTCTTCCCTAATGTCAAGCATGGGTGGTTTTTTCTATAAAAAAATATATATATCACATTGAATACTAGAAAAGAGAATTCAAGTTTAATGCAAATTTCCCCATGAAGTTATTTTGTTAGATCTTATTCAAAGTCCATCTCATAAAGAATTTCAATTTTTAAGAGGTTAAAGGACAAGCCTTCTAATGTAAATAACAAATTTTTGATTGTTGGAGCATGTCTGAAAAGATATTGCGCTCAGATGAAAAATTTGTATTACTGCTCGTTCAAGCATTGAGGTAGTGGTATGCTTCTACTACAACGAAAAGTTAGCAATTGTATTTGGTTTGTTAAACATGGCCCTTGGTACAACTATTAGAGTTGTTAAGAACCTTCAAGTATGTTATGATTGTCGCACTACAGCTCAAAGGAGAAATTCAATAATTGGACGGCTCAATATAATGATTCCCACACCTCATGCACTATAGGACATTCCTTTGGATCAGATTTTTTGTAGAACAGGGGAAAATATTCCTCAAATCCAAACACATAATTCCTAGAGAGACCTAAATTTGTTGATTTCTAATGCCAATTAAATGGCTGGAATACAGCCCATAACTTAGGGAGTCAATCTCCTCAGTTTCCATGAACACTATGGGAAAAAATCAACTATCAGCTACCATCTTCCCATGCAGCAACTTGGCATCCAAGTCATGGTTTGCCTCTAAAACTATACCCTTACAAGAAAACTCCTTGAACAATAAGAGTTAATCTTACTATGCCAAGTTTCCTTCAAATGTTTCCTATTCATTACTTGGATCCACCACCTTAATTGCCTAAACATAAGACAAGATTAACAATTGAGATGCTTTGGCTTTGATGATCAATGATATCAATGGATAGATGAACTACCAAGGTGGAAGGTGGACCAATCTACCAAAATCTACCAGATGACACCACATGGTTCTGCAAAATCTAATTGATAATCCCTTATAATGCACTCTAACCCCACTCAATTAATGGTCTAGATCAATTTTACATCAATATTAATGGTCAAGGGAGATCTTCTCTTCAGTCCAAAATTACTTGAACATATTTGACTTCAAAATTCAACCAAGACATGTTGGTTAAACTTATGTTTTTGCACTTGACTATATACCCTTTGATTCACCTTGAAGATCAACAACTTGAGAAAATCAATACACTACTAAAGTGTTGAATGGTATGATTTATCAAAGTACCTACATCCATCAAAGTTCATTAGATCACACCACATGGTTTCACCAAAACCATTTGATAAAACTGCTTGATATCTATAGGCTTTACTTAAACATCAATCAATAAGGATCATACACCTCAACATCCCTTTGAAAAAGGCTCCATGTTGGAGATTCCCATGCTAACAATAGAGACCTTTTTGGCAGATCAATATATGGAAGGCCAGAGTATGATTCCAATGGAGAAGGAATAATATTAACAAGTCATAGTGAGCTGCAATATTATTTGTCCCTTATGAATCAACAATTACCAATTGAGAGCCAGTTTATCTCAAAATTAGCAGATCATTTAAATGCATAAATTGTCCTAGGTATAGTTCAAAATGTAAGGGAGGCATGCACATGGTTGGGATACACTTATCTTTACATTCACATGCTACGAAACCCAATTCTATATGGTCTATCTACTGATGCTTTACAGAAAGACAATACCTTAGAAGAGAGAAGGGCAAACTTGGTAAGCATAGCTATGATTTTCAATTTAGTACATAGTAATTTTACTATGGTATTGTTAGACAAGTATGACCCTTGCATTTTACTTTAATGGTACTTGTTAGTGCTTTTGATAATTGAACTCTTTATGTTAACAAATACATTCAACTGCAACTATCTTGGACAAAAGTAATTTGGTGAAATATGATTGGAAAAGTGGATATTTCTAGGTTAATGATCTAGGACGGATAGCTAGTTATTACTACATCACTCATGGGACAATGGCTACTTATAATGAGAACTTGAAGCCAACAATGGGTGATATTGAGCTATGTTGATTGTTTTCATTAAGTGGGGAGTTTAAATGTGTGACAATAAGAGAAGAAGAGAATATGGAACAACATTATTCATATTTTTTTGGTGTTTTAATTTCTAACTCTTTATCATGGGGGAACAAGATAGGAGAGAAAGGAAAAAATATTCATAATATTACATTATTGAAACCATAAATCTATTTTTTATATTATTATATTACATTACTTAGCCTTTCATTTATCTGAGCGTGCTCCTATCAGTGATGTGAGAATACAAATTGATTAATTATTTCAATATTCACAAGCAGGTGTTGTATTATTGTGTGCTAGTGGAAGGGGTTTGTGAGATAGTCTTTATCCATCTTGAGGTTGCAAGTTCTGAAACATGGATGAATTTGCATACTAAATTGTAAATTCACTTTTACAAAATATTCCAAAAGTTTTAGTATAATAAAATAATTGGAATTACAAAAAGAACAATTGTATGAGAGTAGACAAAATGTTGCTTTTGTTTCAGAGGTAGTGTTCAATACAATGCTAGCAATATAGAGAGGACCTGTAATAAGATCAATACCATAATAGCAAAAGGGGGGGAATTGAAAAAAATCGCATCTGTGTCTATATCCATGTCCATGCAACTCTTATTGACACTAGTGCATTGTTATTTATTGTTACACGTACAAG
The DNA here is from genome assembly GCA_007258455.2 of Sequoia sempervirens. Classification (NCBI taxonomy): domain Eukaryota; kingdom Viridiplantae; phylum Streptophyta; class Pinopsida; order Cupressales; family Cupressaceae; genus Sequoia; species Sequoia sempervirens. The sequence continues at coordinate 548,370,332 of VDFB02281492.1, forward strand.
TCCTATATTGTTATTATTCCAAAACTTCTCAGACATCCAATCAACTAATTATATACATGTAACTCCTTTCTTGGGCCTTCCTAGATATATCCAAGATCATAAGGCTTGGACACAACAATATATGTAGTACATACTCATGTATTGAATAGAGTTCTCTTCCTAGTCTGTATGTTTAATAATTTTAGGAATAATGAATCAATATAACATAGTATAAAGAATTATTGTTAATGATATTGGTTGTTTTAACTTACACTCCCCTTTTCACCCTCTATTCATTGTAAACTATGCATAACTTGAACATATTAAAAAAACTATAGCCCACATTGACATTGTATGCCACATTAATCCAACCATATGGCAAAAGATAAGCTGATCTAGCCCTCTTGAATGAATGTGCGAGAGTAGATAAGAAGTTTTTGCATACCTGAGATGGTACAAAATTTCATGGTTAGAGGTGGAAGCCCTAAAACTTGCTGAAATGGCTTCGATTTCAAGCGATGCTGACAGAGACCTTTCCAACGGTTCAAGCGGTTCACGAATCGGAGCCCTCGATCAAAAGTTATGGCCCCAGGAAGTTGGCGCACTTTCTAGAAGATACCATTGCAAATGCTCTTTTGAAATTTGAACTTCATGTTGTAAATTTTTGGTGCCAAACCGCCTAAACTCAATTTGAATTTTGTTTTGGCTCTAAACTAATGAGGAGCTCTATTTATGGGGGTTTTCTGAATTTTTTGGGTAACTTTTGGGGAAAAGCTCACATATTGTGAAAGGGTTGATACGTAGCTACGTGGCTTGCATGTGTTGCAGAACTTGGGGATTTGAGATCCTCTGCATGTAAGAAGCTCCATTTTTTGAATAACAAAATTATTCTCTTGTTTGTGGTTATTTTCTAAGTCTCGGGCTGTGCCCTCATCAAAATATCAGTTTTAACATTCATTAACATATTATCAAAAAATATGGTTATTATAATATGATTACAATCACTTTTTGTTTTCTTTTTTGCAGCTAAAAAAGAGAAGTGAATATCATTTTCTAAATCATTTGTCCCCCCTTTAGTTTTCTACACTATGCTCATGATCTTAATGTATGCCTAGTCGTGTACTCATGACATGGAGGCCGCTTTAAGGGGGGTCTGCTGCAATAACAAAGAAATGTTAAATTGATATGTTTTATTATTTTTGTTACAAGTATTTCATTAATTAAAGAACATTAGAGTGGTTCTCTTTACCTGATGGAGCCACATCATGTTCCTGATCTTGTCTTATAGCCTCATGCTCAACATGTTTGAACACCTTCTAGAATCGATATGGAGTTGAAACATGAAAGGTTACATTAATTAATACACCAATTTTGATTAAATGTGTTTAAAATGAACATTAGAGTGTTCCTATTTGCACTGATGGGGCCACATCATGTTCCTAATCTTGTCTGCGATCATGCTCAACATGTTGATCATAGTCTACATGCTCAAGTTGAAACATGAAGGTTACATTAATTAATACACCAATTGCAATTAAAGATGTTTAATTGTATTAATCATACTAGCGTTTTGTATAACACATGAATACATCCAGTACCAAGATGCACACCATGACCTTCATCTATAGGTTGTGTTCCACCCTCACTAGGCTACAATCCAATGTCATGTGTAGTATTATCATTGCTTGCTTGTTTAAAACAAATAGGAACATAATTACTTTATGGTGGAAATTAATATTGAATAGATTGCACAAGTATTCAATTTTAAATAAACTTCATT
>VDFB02281492.1:548372190-548423146 GCA_007258455.2 Sequoia sempervirens
TGTGGCAATTCCAATTGCATGGATTCCCAAGTAGGATTCATCATTAATACCCAATGATGTCATATCACAGATCATCACATCCACGAGTGGTGTTATGGAATAGGGAAAGTGTCCATTATCAACTAACATGGGTATCTCTACCCTGATTCACTCACCTAGTGGAAAACACCTATAGGCAAGGTCTCATTAATAGATATAGACCCAGAATTGCTTCAATAGAGATCATGATTTTCTAAGTGCTAATGTTTGTATTAAAATGTAAATGTAAAGTTCGTAAAGTTTTGCTATTGTTTCTCTATTTATACACTCATAATAAAGTGTAAAGGTAGATAGATAGACAAAAGTGAAGAGCTTTGCTAGCTCAAGAATCCAAATCCATGTGGATGGAGATCTAACTTCTTGGACTGCTTGAAGCTTTAAATTGATAATATGATTTGGTTTCTGCATACATGAATGATTTTCTTTGTTGCAATGTCATGTAAGTTTTACTGTAAAATCTCCCATGGAAAAGGTAAATGATAGATAGCTTTGGGATCACATCTTTTAGGTATTTCAGAGATTTTTAAGTAGACCAACTACTTGGCTAACTTTTGATTTGTACAAGGTCACTTGATCTTTTTGGTATGTTATTAGAGTTACATATTTTCCTTTCACATGCACAATAACCCTAGAAGGTGGCAAGAAAGAAAATCATAGAATTAGTTTTTTAGAATTTAACAGCTCAGGTCCTTAATTTGTGTCAACATAGATTGAGTCCTCAACAATAGATGATTGCTCTCCTTCCTTGGGTCCAAGGGGATGTACATCTATCTAAAGGTTGTCACGTTGTATTGAGATTATTTAATTTGTAATTTAAAACTAAATTTTCTACAACACATACATAATAATATATTGAAATTGGACAAATATGTAATCCAACACAATACAGTCCAACCGGCAAGGCGAAATGCAAGATGAAGGTTACCTTAAAATGGGGCATACTATTAGATTAGAATATACAAGCAACCTCAAAAGACAATGAAAACAAAGGTTAAGTAGAGAAAGCACTTAGAAATAGTAAAGAATTATTCAAAAAAAAATCACAAGTAGAATAACTTCAAAATTTTGATTGCTTGCCCATATTACTAATTTGAGGAAACACACTTGGAGTTCGGAAAAACTTGAAGAATGAACTCTCTATTTCATACCTTCATCCAAGAGTGCTTAAGGATTTTAGACTATTTTTTTTAATTCATGAATGGTCAACCCAAAAACTCATTGGTTAACTTTTTGTAATGCAAAAAACAAAAATTAAAAATAGACAAAAAAATCTACTTGAAATTGGAGGTTGATATAAGAGTTATTTATAGTTATTGGGAATGTCTTGCCCCTTCTATGGGCCATAAATCCAAAGTTGCACTATAAAAGTTTTACTCTCTTTTGCAATTGATATTTTTATACCTTCATCCAAGAGTGCTTAAGGCTTTTAGAATATTTTTTTAATTCACAAATGGTCAACCCAAAAACTCATTGGTTAACTTTTTGCAATGCAAAAAAAAAAAATTAAAAATAGACAAAAAAATCTACTAGAAATTGGAGGATGATATAAGAGTTATTTATAGTTATTGGGAATGTCTTGCCCCTTCTATGGGCCATAAATCCAAAGTTGCACCATAAATGTTTTTAAAAGTAGATTAAAATTGTCAATGAAAGTGTAGGTGACTGAAATCAAATTTCTTATGTGACAAAGAGATCCCAATAACTAGTGGGGGATGGGATGGAGACCCTAAAGAGGTTGAGGGATGACACTCCTCGTAGTGGTTGAAGGGCAACACCCCTAATGGGGTTGAGGGGTATCACCTTTCACGAGGTCTAAGGGAAATTCCCCTAGTGCATTCCTTGTCACAATAAATGGCAAGATCAATGGCAAGAGTACTTTCCATCAAGCCCAACTTAAGGCTTTTGAAACCACAAAAACCTTCATGGTGTACACTATTTTCACAATTTTGTCACTTAAAGGTGAAAGTAGGTATTTGACATATTTTTGTTTATAAAAATATATTTAAAAAATGATTTTTTTATTTTTTTATTTTTTGTTTGGGCGATCCTTGAGTCCCCTTGGGTTCACCTAGGAGAATACTAGGTTAACCAATGGTCCTTCATATAAAGGACCCACAACAAACCCAAGGTGCTTGGGTGGGACCTTGGACGGAACTAAGACACTCCCATTGTAGGACACATACCCACACTCGTTTGATATAGGAGTAAGACCTCAAAGGGGTGTACTTGATAAATTAGGGTTGTACCCATGAATCTCCAAACTATGATGCCACAACTCATGTGCAAATCCCTCCAAGTGAAGGATCAAAAATTTAATTGCTTCCTTCTTGTACATAGGTTTCAATGAGAAGTGCTTAGTGTTTGGATCCAAGGTCATGTTGAGACTTTGTTGGATCCATGAAATGTGGGGACAGTCAAGTTTCCCAACTTGCTTTGCAAATCTTTACAAGGTTTGTTTAGGGTGGGTTTACTTCTTTTCTTGGTTATGGTTTTTGAATTTGGCAGTCCATATTTAGCATGTAGTGCATCCAAGTCTTGCTCCTACTATTCATCAAAATATTCTTCTAATGACAACCTTGATACCATTATAAAGACATATACTAATAAAATACAAAAAATAATCTAAAAAATAATTGCACCAAAAGACAAACCTAGACCTATTTTCATCAATAGATTTTTTTTGTATTTTTTTAATTTCTTTAAAATAGTAAAATTTGAAGCTCATCAAACTAATACAACTTACGAAACATGTCCACATGTAGAATATTCCAAATGTCAATCTGTTACTTAAGGGTTTTCGTCCTCAAGATATCTAATATCTACATTTGAAATGTTTAGTCTCCCAGCTACAACTACTAAAACACACTGTCCAACCCAAGAAAAGAAATGATTTTTGTATTTTTCAAATTTAAGTCTCTCTTCTCCTCTTCCCAAATAATTATATAACAAGATCTCATTTCCCAACCCACCTCAATCAAAGGAAAGACAACCCTGAAATGTTGGAAGTAATTGGGCAATTAACTCATAAATCAATCACTCAAATTAAAGCAATCAATTGGTAGATTAGAGGCTAAAAAAACCATTGAAGTGGAATCATTGGGAATCAAACACAGCTGAAGAAGGTTTGTGTTGAAGGAAAAAGGAAAGTTTTAATAGTTTTGTTATTGAAAAATGGCATAAACAACAAGATGGAAATTTTTCTTATGTCAATGATTTTTCCATGTGTTGTACCCCAAAATTAAATTTTTTGTTACACTTAGACATTTTGAAGAAGTGAGGGAAAGTCTTATTAAATCTGTCAAAAAGGTCAAAATTTGGGTGTGCATGTCTTGCATGAGGGATTAAAACATGAAATTTCTAAAATCTAATGATCTGGGTCTGCTCAGAGCGACCTAATCTACAAAACCTAGATCTCAGTTTTTCATCCCTACTTTTTAGGAAAACTACTATTTTTAGAAATTTCCTAAAAATAGTAACTTTTTCTAGGTTTCTTTCAAAACGGATGCTGGAAAAACTTTCTAAAAATAGAAATTTGGTCCGTTAGGGTTCAAACTGATTTTGATTGGCTCAAAATACTTCCATATCAAACTGGTGTAGTCAGAATGTCAAAAAGATCAGTTTTACCCTAGTGGGTCTATTCTCCTTTTTTAGAAGCATATCAGGAGCTCTGAGGTCATCAATGGAGGTCAGTCGACTACCAGGCATAAGATTCAATACTCAAGCATTGAGTAGAAGGTGAGTTGGTGAGCAAGCACAAAGAATGAGGAATGAAGGTGAAAATTGTGAAAAATATTCTAACACTGCTTGTCATGGACACCCCAGGTGAAGAAGGGCGCCCATCTTTTTAGGGCACCAGATGATGAAATTAGGGTTTGAGATTATAAGAAAGGTTGCTCAGTTTCCTTCCAGCTCCACAATGGATCTGACAGTATAGTCATCAGATCATCCAGTCGTTCGGGATTCGAGATCAAACAGGGAGGATCCAAACAAAAGTCAGAATGAAAAAACATGAAAATCACCAAAAGTTGACTAAGTTTGGGAACTTTGGGTGCCCCAGGTGCCTAGGGGCACCCAACTTTTTGAGGGACTTAATCTAGTAATTAGGGTTTGCTAAAGTGTTCAATCTCTCCAGAATTCAGTCTGCTTCGCAACAAATATCTTCTTTCGGGCATCCGATTGGCCGATCTCTGACAAATCCAGATCAGAGTTGAAGGTACAAAATGAAGGTTTGAATCTAAAGATAAAATAAAATGAAAATTTTCTAAGTCTGAAGAAAATGGGTGCCCCTAAAGGAGAAAGGTGCCCAAGTTTTTGAATGATTAAACAAATGAATTTGCAAACGAAGCCCTAACGCGACATCTTCAGAGTTGATCAAGCTTTCCAACGAGATCACCAGCACGTCAATCTAAGTTGGCAATCACCAGATGCAGCAGCCAGAATAGAAGATCTAACAGAGCCAAAGTTGAAAGCAGAGAAGAAAACAACAAAAATGGCTAACTCTAATGAAGTTGGGTGCACTAGCTTGCTAGGGGTGCCTAAGCTTTTGATGTCCCAAATTTAACTTTTTGATGAAGTGACTCGCAGGAGACCCCTCTTGATTTCTCTTCAGCTTTGTAACAAGCCCAACCATCAACTAATCCGAGCTTCAGGTCACCAGATTTGATGAGATCATTTGTAGAAGAGAGTTGATGAAGAAATGCTAAAATGGCTAAGTCTGGTCAAGTTGGTCGCCCCTGGAGAGAAAGGGAACCCAAAATTTTGAGGTCAGAAATGATGGAATTTGCTGATAAGGCCTCTAAGATCACCTCGTTGGATTCAACCAAGCTATCTAGTGAATCTGTTAGCCAGTCAATCTGATCAGTGTAGTCCCCAGAATCAAGATTTCATCAGAAAATCAAAAGGATATGAAGAAATTGAAAATCATGTAAAAATGGCTATCATAATAAAAGATGAGATTGCTATCATAATCACCTTGCTCAACAGGGTCACTGGACAAGAAGATGCCACCAAGTTTCAGCCCTGGATGTTCTACGCCATACCCCATATCATGAAGAAGACTGAGTTCTACGATTGGTCTACCTTGATCAGTGACAGCCTCCATCAGTAGATAATAGAATATTTCCAGATTCATGAATTCCATATGGTTTCTTACCTAGTTTACTTAGTGGCCTATCAAGGTCAATTCATAGGGTTGAACACAGAGGGATCATTGAGCGTACAACATATCTACAACTACTATCCTCAGTTGGAATTCACGAAGTCACTGCATCACTACAAGAGGGTGAATGAGGCTTTCCTGATGTACACAGTGTGGGACCTGGACAATGAATTGCACGTCTGTATCTCTTTAGTCGCTAGGGAAGCGATGACGGAATGGGTAGATTGGTTCATACAATTTCCTACTTTCACTTATCTCAGAGTCTATGGCTATTCTGGTGCCCCACTCATGCTACCAAGGTACCCATCAGACGAAGTTATCTTCATGGAGTTCTTAAGGAAGGCACATGATGTCCACACATTCTTAAGGAATAGAAAGAAACCCGCCCTCAATTTTCCATTGGGACTGGGAATCTATGCATGTAAGACAACAACAGATGTTAAAACCATGGGAGATGAATTAGAAAAACTTGGTCTCAAGCCTTACAACAAGAGACAATCATATGATCCTCATGGCATCTATGCTGCTCAACTTGAGAGAAACTATGCTCACATATCCGCCCTTGAAGATTTTTGGGCCAATTGTACAGATGAATTCGAGGTGCGGGGGCATAGTTACAAAAGAATCACTCTTCACTAGATGAAAGACTGCCTATCAGAAGATATCGAAGGATTGTTAGATGATGATGAGGATGTGCTCCTCCCGATGTATGCTCAAAAGCGAATTGAAGATCATCCCCTTCCTCAGGTCAATGGGGCGAACAAAGAATCCCTCTTAGTCGAAGAAAGGACAAGGCAAGTTCTCGAGTATAGCAAGGTCTTCCTAGTTCTCAAAAGGAAGAAGTCCATACCAGCAGCAGAGCCGCCAAGGGTACAGCCATCACTTCCCTCCTCTTCTAGAGAACAATCAAAAGGGAAAGGCGTAAGTCAATCTCAAGATGGTGTGAAGGGCACCAGGTCAACCAAAAATGTAAGGAGGCTAGACTTCTTAGGTATAGTCATACATGAGCCATCAACGGTTGAAGCAAAAGTCCCTCCAGAAGAGCCTATACCTCAGAAGGAGACATAAGAAGCGCCCGTAGCACACGATTCTATACCACTGACAGGGTCTTCACCAATCCATATTGGCCTAGATATTGAAGATGATGAAATTACAATTGTACCTCCTAAGGAAGTTAGTAAAGACGCTATTGTGTCTTGGCTTGAGAGCTCCTTGGGAAGGGTGAGAAGAAGACCTTCATATCAGGTGAATTTTGATGACCTTGATAACATCTATCAAGAACCTCCTAAGAAGAAAGCAAAGAAGAAAGTTTACTTTGATAGGAATCTTGATGGTGAGATAGTCATGGAGACTGTATTACCCCCAGAGGAAAGGAAAAGAGATGAAGTTGATATGGATGACTATGTGATGGTTAAGGCTAACCTTGGTAAAAACACCAGACATGCAGATGTCAGTCTATTCAGAGTTGTGTCTGAAAGCCTTCAGGAAAGAGTACTCAAGGATGGGGAAGACAAAGTAGCCCTCAAGGCTGAAATACAACAGCTCAGACTTTATATTTCTAACCTCATCCATGGCTCATCACAGGCAACCTAGCTGCTTCCCCAGGTTTTAGAGACACCAGTTGATCATCATCAGTTGAGACAACTGGTTATTTGTGGGAAGGAAACTCAAGAGTGGATTGAGAGTTTCATTGTTAGAGGAAACGAGATCTTGGCACAGATGTTTCAGTTAAGAGAAAATGCTCATGAGCTACGTCAAGGTATCCAAGGATTTGAACAATTAGTGGCTGAAGTAAAACCAAGGCATGAAATCATCATTGTTGATTTGGATACAGCCTATGGTTCAGCGACTTCAAAAGAACACAAGAGGCAGATCTTTGCTTGGAGAGAGCGTCATGTCTTCAAGGTTAAAACCTACGAGAGGATATCCAAGGATTTTATTGCCTATAGACAAAGGGTGATCGAAGCTCTTCTTTTCATCCAAGAGTTTGTCATTGAGATTCCTTCTTGGTATAGTCTTGAAGATGGTTCTTACGTCGGGCTTGATGAAGTACAAACTCAATTTCATAGTGTTGTTCACAGCTATGATAGCAGCAATACAGTTGGTGGCAAAATGAATCACCTTTCCATTATGTCAGCAAAATTTGAAAAAGCGGCCAATGAGGTCGAAGATTTCCTAAGTTCAATTGCAAATGGAGAAGATATCTTGGAAAAATGCAACTTTCTTATTGATGGGATAGATGCATCAAACCAGGACACAGTTTCTTGCTTTTTAGCAGATATCATTAAGATTTAAAGTAAGCTTTCATCTAGAAGCTTTTTTTATCTTTCTTTCTATTCTTGGAACAATTCTTATCCATTCTTCAAGAAGAGAAAGAAGATAAATTTTAATAGTTGGTAGTCCTTGCTTTTTCTGCTTTCTTAGGTGTTAGATGTTATCTACTTTCTAGATTTAGAAACAAAGTTTGCTTGCTGAGCAAGCCGTAGATTGTAAAAGCAAGGAGATTTTAGGGTTCCCTACTCCTCTGCTTGCTTATAAATAAGAGCCTCTGCTCATTAGTTTTCTTTAACCATGCTAGTGATAACAAAACGTTGAGCCTAAGTGCCTTCTATTTGTTATTTAGTGTTGTTCAAGTGTGTTTATGATAGCGAATTGTTGAGTCTCTTTTAGCCATCAAGGAGTTGTTGTAATTGTTGTTCTCTTTGTGTAAGAACAATATTGCAAGCCTCTTTAGCTGCAATTTCTTGTTGTGTGCATATGTTTAGTGTAGTTTTTGTTCCAGAAGTTTGAGAAATAAAATCATGAGCCTCCTTTTCCTTGGTATAATGTCTCATATTTCTGTTATATGTGTTATCCTTTTGTGACCTTAATTTCAGCTTACATTGAAGTGTGTAGATGTATGTTGAGAAAGAGTTTATTGAAGCACTTTGTCAGAGAAATCAACCTTGTTCATTTCTAATTCTCTTGCTCTGCCTATTACTTGAGATATTAGAAATGTCATTAGCTTAAGTTAGTCGTAGTTGGAATTCTCAAATAAAAAAATCCCAGCTGTGGCATTTGTGTTTTATAAACCTTGTGCTCTAGCTGATAAAAAAGATAGGGAACTTCGTTTTTAGTATACTTTCTTTCAACACCATCAGCAAGAGGGAGCTTCCCCTCCTAATTTGAAGAGAAGTTTTATTGTGCATAGCTGTCTGTTTCAAATTCACATTCGAGAGGTGCAAATTTAAACGCCAACACCACGGCATATGTGGCAATTTTTCTACAACAATAAAGTAAAGGATGCAAAAAATGTCAGTTCATGTTCTTTGAAGTTTGGTCTTCTTGTTTGATATTTTCTTGTTAATTTTGCTTCAGAATGCCTTGAACAAGCCATGGTAATTCATTCTTTTTGACAAAGGTAGGAAATGAAATGATGAATATGACAAGTCATGATTACTCAAAATTAATCACAAAAGTCTAATGTTACTATAAATAGATTTATGCTAGAAAACATGGGATCCCATTGACCATTAATTTTTTAATGAATATATAATATTTTATGATTTTTTGAAGTGGACACATCCTGAAAAGTTGAAATTTGAGCTTTCTCCCCCCTATTTTTTTTAAAACTAATCAAAAATCATTTTTTTCATTACGTGTAGAATGGAGTCTAGTTTATAAAAATATAATTTATTTCAAAATTCGATGAACAATTAAAAATGTATACTAAAACTAATATATGTTGGTTTTTGACAAAAAATGGAGGCACCAACAAGAGAAGTTATGGATGAAAAGCTCAACATAATCAAAATATTAAAAAAATTATATGGCTATATAGGTAAGAGAGAGCCTAATGTCATCACATTTTTTTATAAACTTTCATTGAAGATGTGCAAACCTGACGATTAGCACGACCAAAAATATGTGAAATTTTGTTACCTTTTCAGAAAAAACATGTCCTTGGCATGAAATGGTCATCTAATTTCCAAGGAAAAATCCAACCCTTTGGGTTGGTATTTCCCAATGCAACTCATTTGGTGAGCACCAAATTTGACGCTCTCTAAATGCGGTGCTCTTCAAATTTGGAACTCGCCAAATGTATTGTATTGACAAAAACACCAACTTCACTACTTTCTATTTGTCTCTCACTACCCCACTTTGATAACGCTTAAATTTTACAGTTTATGATCGATGATGAATAGTCGAGGTTTTACCTTTTACTCCCTCTTTGTCTCCTTTCCTCTTAACAAATACTTACCCTATTCTCTCTCAAACCTCTCTAGGTCTCTCCCACCCTCTATACCTTTCCTTCCCTCATTAATCCCATCTCCATCCTTGCCTCCCCATGTCTCTCTTCTTCTATCTCCCCTTTTTACTGGTTCTCACCCATTTCTCTCTTTTCTCTTGATCGCTACATCTCCATCCCAACCTCTCTCTCTCCCCATATCCAAGTCTCTCCCTCCTTGTTTCATAACCCACCTATCTCCTCCTTTATCTGTCACCTCTTTCTTCTCTCTCTCTCTCTCTCCCCATCTCCAAGTCTCTTGAAACTTGTCTCATTACCCACATATCTCCCCCCTCTATCTCTCATCTTATTCTTTTTCCTCTCATCTTCCCTCTACCTCCCCTTTCTAGGTCATCACCTCTTTATCTCCTCCTCCCTATGTCTCTCACTCCCTCCATGTGTACCTCTCACTCCATTGCTTGTTACTCATCTACTAATACTTCCCTTTCACTCTGCCTCTCTTCTCTCTCCCTATTTCCCTCTCTATGTTTCCTTTTGTACTTAGCCCTATCTATATCCTTTCCTCCCTACCTCTCTCTCCTTCTCTCTCCCTCTATTATTGTTTATTTCCCATATATCTCCTTTCTCTCAATCACTACCTCTTCCTCCCACCCTCTCTCTCTCCCTATCTTCATGACTCTCCATCCTCTCTTGACCTCTCTATCTCTCCCTCCTTGTCTCAGTACCCATCCCTATCCCACCATCTCTACCTTAGCTTCCCTCCTTAGGGTTTAAGGGCTGAGGGATTAGGGTTTAAGGTATAGGGTTGAGGGATTAGGGTTGAGGGTTTAATGTATAGGGTAGAGGGTAGAGGGTAGAGGGTAGAGGGTAGAGGGTTGAGGGTTGAGGGTTGAGGGTTGAGGGTTTAAGGGTTGAGGGTTGAGGGTTGAGGGTTGAGGGTTTAAGGGTTGAGGGTTGAGGGATTAGGGTTGAGGGTTTAAGGGTTTAAGGGTTGAGAGTTGAGGGTTGAGGGTTATAGGGTTGAGGGATTAGGTTTTAAGGGTTGAGGGTTTAAGGGTTGATAGTTGAGGAATTGGGGTTTAAGGTATAGGGTTGAGGGTTGAGGGTTGAGGTTTGAGGGTTGAGGGAATAGGGTTTAGGGGTTTTGGGTTTAGTGTTTAAGGGTTTAAGGGTTGAGGGTTGAGATATTAGGTTTTAAGGGTTGAGGTTTGAGAGATTTTAGTTTAAGGTATAGGGTTAAGGGATTCAGTTTGAGGGTTAAGGGTCAAGGGTTGAGGGTTTAATGCTTGAGGCTTGAGTGTTGAGGGTTTAAGGGTTGAGGGTTTAGGGTTGAGGCTTTAAGGATTTATGGTTGAGGGATTATGGTTTAAGGGTTGAGGGTTTAAGTTATAGGGTTGAGGATTGAGGGATTAGGGTTTAGGCTTTAATGTATAGAGTAGAGGGTTGAGAGTTTAGGGTTTAAGGGTTGAGGTTTGAGGGATTAGTATTGAGCATTGAGGGATGAGGGTTTGAGGATTGAGGGTTGATGGTTGAGGATTGATGGTTGAGAGATTAGGATTTAAGGTTTGAGAGTTGAGGTATTAGGGTTTTAGGGTTGAGGTTTTAAGGGTTGAGGGATTAGGGTCTAAGGTATAGGGTTGACGGATTATGGTTGAGGGTTGAGGGTTAAACTTTGAGGGTTGAGGGTTTAACAGTTGAGGGTTGATGGTTGAGTTTTTAATGGGTTGAGGGTTGAGTTTTTAATGGGTTGATGGTTTAAGGGTTGAGGTTTGAGGGATGAGGGTTGAAGGGTTGAGGTTTGAGGGATTAGGGTTTAAGGGTTTAATGGTGGAGGGTTTAGGGATTAGGGTTTAATGGTTAAGGGATGAGGGATTAGGGTTGGGGGTTGAGGGTTGAGGAATTAAAGGTATAGTGTTTAATGGTTGAGGGTTAATGGATAAGGGATTAAGGGTTGATGGTTGAGGGATTGAGGTTTAAGGGTTGAGGGTGTAATGGTTGATCGTCGAGGGATTAGGGTCTAAGGTATATGGTTGAGGGATTCTGGTTTAAGGTTTGATAGTTGAAAAATTTTGGTTTAAGGGTTGATGTTTGGTGGGTTTAAGGGTTGAGGGTTGAGGTATGAAGGTTGATGGTATAGGGATTAAGGGTTTAGGGTTTAAGGATTGAGAGTTGAGGGATGAGGGTTTAAGGGCTGAGGATTGAGGGATTAGGGTTTAAGGGTTGAGGGTTGAAGAATGATGGTTTAGGGGTTGAGGATTGAGGGATTGAGGTTTAAGAGTTGAGGGTTGAAGTTTGAGGGTTATAGGATTGAGGTCACTAGTACAAAAACAATAATAAACTACTGAAAAAACTACTAAAAACTACTTATAAATGACTACAGTTGGTCACATGACCACTAGTAGTTTATTGCTAGTCATATATAACATGACCAGATTGATGACTAAACCATTTTTAGTCGTTTATTTGTTGTTTTGATTGATCGATTTGGTAGTATATTTAGTCATTGATTTAGTCATTCATTGTTGCAATTTGGTCACTTATTTAGTCACTTTTTTCCACTGATATAATTAGTCGTTGATTTAGTCATTGACTGTTGTAATTTGGTCACTTATTTAGTCATTTTTATTCACTAATATATTTAACTAGTCACTTATTTAGTTGTTGATTTAGTCATTGATTATTGTAATGTGGTCACTTATTTAGTCATTTTTTTATTCACTAATATATTTAGTCATTTTTACTCACTGATATCTGTGCATTGGTAGTGTATTTAGTCATTAATTTTAATCATAATTTTGATCAATTTGGTAGTATATTTAGTCATTTTTATTCACTGTTCATTGATTTCTATCAATTGGTAGTATATTTAGTCATTTTAATTATTAATTGATGTCAATTAGTAGTATATTTAGTCATTTTAATTGACTGATATTTGAGGATTTAAGAATAAAACACAAAAATAGACATCAATTATCAATTGCACACAATAAGACAACCATTGTGATGAGGTGAAAATAACCTCATCAACATAATGGACTCAATATGTAAATCTAAACCTTTTAGCCCAATTTACCCTGCCAATTAGTTATCTTTAGGATAAATAATTGCTCTCTTTTTATGAATAAACATGCAAACTTTACTTCTTGAAATTAGTCGAAATAAGCTAACTTATGTTGGTTTAATGGTTTAGTTCTTGAGAATTTCATAGGTCAACTTCCACTCTCGATTACCACTCCACCATTCCGCCATTCCAGTCAAAAGGGAAATGAATGCAGATCTTAACACTTTTGAAAACAAGTGAGCGGCGCTAGAATTTTAGGAGCAAACATTATGGGATGAGTCTTCATAGTTCTGTTATTTTTAGTTTCAAAAACTTTATGGCTGATGCGAGCCTCTTTAATATTTCATGTCATGGGATTTTAAGTCCATTAGTTGTTGAAAATCTGTTAAAGATTTTATCAACTCCAGAAAGTAATATTTTCTTAGCCACTTTCATGTAAAAACATGTAACTGTTGCAAATGGTGAATAGACAAAAATATATCGTTATGCTACCAAAATGTCTACTATGTGAATAAAAAATGAGTTTTCTCACCACTCTTTGAATTATTGAGCAATGTGAATGGAGTCCTTTGAATGAAGTAACTTGGATATTTCTAGTGCATGTGATCTGAGATAGCTCTAGACACACCCGAGAGTTGGCCACTCAAGAGTTATAGATATATAGATAAGTATCTTACTTTTCATTATGTACTTTTCTTTAATAGATAAAAATTAAAATTGGAATTCATTTTCATGTGTGTCATATGATTAATGTCAATCTTGCAGGTTGTAGCTAAGTCTGTAGTCTCTAAATTTAGTATCTGAAGTTTCAGTGCACCTTCCTTTAGTTGTTTCTATTAAATCGCTTATGCTAGTTATTGGATTGTTATCTTTTGCACTAGATAAATGTTTCCTAGTTTCTTTACCAATTTTACTTCTTCATTAATTTATGCATTCTTTAGATTAATCATTTCCATGATTTCTAGCTTAATGGTGATGCTTTTCATATTTATAGTTTTTTGCTTTCTAGTTTAAATTACTTCCAGCTTTCTAGATAGATAATTTACTGCTTTCAAGTTTAGAGGCTCTTTAGTTTAGGTTTTATTGAGTTTTTCAATATTTAGGAAACCTGAGAGAGAAGTAGTTGAGATTTCTTCTATTGCATATAGCCTTTGGACACTACCCGGTCGATATATGAATGTGTTTATTAACTAAAGTGTTAGGACCTGACGAAAGCCTATCACTTTTTGGTGTTGTTGTCGGGGAAGCCTTTTTCTAGTGTTAGTAGGAAATATCTTGAATACCTCTTTAGGGATAGAAATAGTCCTTTGGCTTTTTTTTTGCATGATTAGGAAACAAGGCCCCTATGGAAGATTCATACCAAAAACCCCCCCAATCAACATACCAACAACAAGTACGGAGGAAGGCAACTCAGATCAAGAACTTACTAAGGAATTGACTGAACAAGGTCAACCTGAGACCTTCCCACACACCCTGGAAAGAGAATATATAATTGTAGAGGAGCATATTCCTTTGCAAACCCCATAACCTTTCCCAACTAAGAAAATTTCGGAAGAGGATCACATCCCCTTCAACATCATGGGTGACCGTAGAAATGTTGCCAACAACAATGATAACCCTCCACCACCACCACACACATTCACTTATCCTATTGCAATTGATGTAGATGACGATATGACAATGAAAAACATCTCACCGGCCTTCTTGCA
This sequence comes from Sequoia sempervirens, assembly GCA_007258455.2. NCBI lineage: Eukaryota > Viridiplantae > Streptophyta > Pinopsida > Cupressales > Cupressaceae > Sequoia > Sequoia sempervirens. The sequence goes on from VDFB02281492.1 coordinate 548,386,386, forward strand.
AACCTTTTGGGGTTTGTCTTTTGATGACCTTGATCAATTTCTATTTGAGTTTAAAGTCTTGTGTTAGACATATGACTACAAGAATGATAATTAGAAACTAAAGCTTTTCCCTTCCACTCTGAAAGACTCAACTATGCGCTAGTTTATGGGATTAACTTCTCAGTCTATAACCTCCTAGGATGAAATGGAGTCTATATTTTTGGAGAAGTACCAAAGTTATTGTAGGGTCACCGATAGGAAAGAAGAACTGTTCAAAGTGAGGAAAAATGAGGATGAAAGTTTCGAGGATTACCTAGATAGGTTTATCTTCTTATCTAAACACTGTGGTGGAGAAGCCATAAGTTTTGATATTTTGAAGACCTTATTCCTTATAGGTCTCGATGAGGAAGATCGAAGGAGCTTGGAATTAATGGGAAAAGGAGACGTGTCTTAACTGGGACTAGATGATATTATGGAGTTGTGTTAGAATTTATCTCAAATTCGAGGAGGAATCAGGAAGTCCACTCTCTTTAAAGGTTCCAATGACATCAACAAACTTTGTGAAGAGCTCACCAAATTTAAGATTGAAATTCTCATCCAGTTAAACACTACTTTAGATGACATACAGGGTAAAACCCAAGATCCGAAAACCTTTTCCATCTATTGCCTTAGCTACTGAAACAAACATTTGCTAAGAGAATTCCCTTTGGAAAAAGTTGATAAGATTGACATTTTTCAAGTGTGTGACAAGAATCACCCCATCGATCAGTGTGAGCTATTGAATTCCATTAAAAATTCCAAGAAAAGAACAACCCCAGTCGAGGAAGAAGTGATCGTTGTCAATCAAAGGACTAGAGGCAGTTTTTCCTATGGCTAGAACTCCAATCCTAATTGGAGGCCCCAACCAAATTGGCACAATAATCAATGGGAAGGACCCTAACCTCAAGTACCACCTCCAGTACCCCCTAATTGGGGAACCTATCCCTAGGGGCCACCAAAATGGGAAAATCAATCTTGGGGTAACCCTCAATGGCCTAATCAGCCCCAACAACAATGGTACCCTCAAAATCACATTCCTTAATGGAATCAACCTCAACATTAGTTTTACATTTGCCTTAGGAGAATGCCTACTCAACAATAGAATCTTCTGCCACCTCCCCAAAATATGCAACAAAATGAGCAAGTCAACTAGCCACCACTTCTAGCACAACCAGTTTCGAACCCAAAGAACAATCGCCCAAACACTCTGGTATATTTTGTTGAACAAGAAATGTCATTGGAATTAACACCATACACTGTAAAAATCTAGAATTAAGGTCTAGGAAAACACTTTCTCAGTTGACTATTGAAGAAATCATAGATGAATCTATCAAGAAATCCACTGAGAAAACCACCATAACACCCACATCCATAGAACAAATCTCAGATACTACACAACATTAGCCCGACCTGCCAACGTCAGCTAGAGCCTCTGACCTTCGTTAGGAGGAGGGGGGTTAGTCTCCAACTGAACTTCTAAAGGATCCCATGCCTAAAGAAAAATAGTCTCCAATTGAATTTCCAAAGGATCCCGCACCTAAAGACAAAATCACAACACCTTTTCGTGAGCGACTGAAACTAATTCATGTGAAAGATGCTCTAGAAATGACTTCACCCACTGAAACTACATTGATGCAAGAAATTAAACAATTGCATATTGAAGTTCCCTTGTTACAGGTGATTAAAGAGATCCCTGAGTTAAACCAACTGATTAAACTATTGTGTATTAAGACCCCAAGGAGAAAACTGAAATGAATTAACATTGTCCACATAAACGGGTACCTAGCTGATTTGTTGGCTGGAACAACCACTACTCTGAAATATGATGATCTAGGTAGTCCTCTTATAATAGTAATAGTTAATGAGGTAGCAATACCTAATTCTTTGAGCAGCCATTAACGTGATGAATGTTGATGTGATGGAAAAACCAGGACTTACTAATCTGTGCCCTACAACTATAGTTTTATAGATGGAAAATCAATCCATAGCTATTCCCAAGGGAATCATTGAATTTTTTTTTGTTAAGATGGATGGATGGGAATACCCAGTATATTTCTAGATAATTGAATACCTTACACCCAAAGACAGTTACCTAATAATTCTGGGATGACCATGGCTGGCTACCATTGTAGCCAAAATTGACTGTAGGGAGGGAGGAATGACTATCTCACATGGATCTAGTAGCAAACATTTGTTTTTGTATCCTCCTACCAAGCCTTCCGAACATAATAAAGTATGGGTTGATGAACTAGGAAGCCCCAACGGATAGGAAAATTTGGCTTCACTGGCCATGGTAGTTATCAAACAACATGGTGAGGAATTAGAGGATGAGTTGGAGAATCACATGGAAAATCTTACCATGGATTTAGGCAATGAGGAAATGTCAGACGTAGAAGAATCCTAGGACACCCAATCAACATCGATCACATAGAATTTGACAGTGCTAGTTTCATTGGATTACCTTGTCCTTTAATGAAGTTAGTTCCAAAAACTCACCATTTCTTTGCAGATGTTACTCGGCTTCATAAAACTGTACCTCACAGTTGTCCTCTTAACACCCTTATAAGGACCATGTACACAGACACATCCAACCATCTAGGAGTTAAAACCATTATGTTGCTGCCAGGAAAGACTTTGAACATCAACAGTTGGTTGACTGAGATGGAAGAACAAAGATTGTTCGACACCTTGGTGAATAGATCTAAAGCATTCACTTGGGACTATACAGATATGAGGGGAATACACCCTAGTGTGTGTATGCATCATATCTATACTGAGGATGTTTGACCTATTCACCAACCACAATGAAGACTCAATCCTACTTTGAAAGACATTGTTAAAATCGAGATTGAGAAACTCTTACATGTAGGATTTATCTACCCAATTTTTGATAGCAAGTGGGTGTCACCCTTGTTTATAGTTCCAAAGAAGAATGGGAAGTGGAGAGTGTATGTAGACTATAGAGAGCTTAACAAAGCAACACACAAAGATTATTTCCCCCTACCATTTGTGGATTAGGTGTTGGATAACTTGGCTAGGAGGAAATATTTTTCATTCTTGGACGAATTTAGTGGATACAACTAGATACAGGTAGTAACAAAAGACCAAGATAAGATGACCTTTACCTACCCTTGGGGAACATTTGCATATCGGGTTCTTCCCTTTGGGCTATGTAATGCTCCTGCAATGTTTCAAAGGGCCATCCTAGCTATATTTGCTGAGTTGGTAAATGAGTGTGTGGAAGTCTATATGGATGACTTCACTGTATATGATTCAACTTTTGATGAAACCCTCACGAATCTAGACATGGTGTTAAAATGGTGCAAGGATCATTGTTTGTCCCTAAGTCATGAGAAATGTTTGATCATGGTGGAAGAAGGAATAGTGCTAGGACATCATATTTTATCTGAAGGCATTAAGGTTGATCCTAAGAAAATTGAAGTCATACAACAACTTGAAATCCCAAAAAACTCAGATTGATGTTAGGAGTTTCTTAGGGCATGTTGGATACTACCGAAGATTCATAGAAAACTTTAGCAAAATAACAACCCCTATGTTTTTTCTCCTTTAGAATAACGTACACTTCATTTAGATGCTTGAGTGTCAGTATTCATTTGAAATTATCAAAGAGAAACTCATCTCTGCCCCTATCCTTCAAAGACCTAACTGGAGCCTTCTATTCCATATTTATGTTGACGCATCTGATGATACCATTGGAGCAGTTCTAGGGAAAGAAGATGGGGACGGGGAAAATATTCCATATATTTCATCGGCAAGAATTTGACACTAATAGAAAAGAATTATACCACAATAGAGAAATAATTCTTGGTTGTAGTGCATGCAATCAAGAAATTTTGACATTATGTCACGGGATATAAAGTTACAGTGCATACAAATCATTCAACCATTAAGTACCTCATGAACAAACCGGTGGTAAATGCAAGGATAATTAGGTGGTTACTTCTCCTTTAGGAATTCAGTGTCATAATTGTTGACAAGCTAAGGAAGTCCATCCGTGCCATTATTATTCACACCCACCCTCACCAAACAGATGACTATCCAATTACGTCAACACAGGTAAGTGACGTTCGATCTAATGAAATGACCTAAGGTACATGTGAATTAGTTTATTTAAAGAGTTAGTACTTATTTTGAATAAAGGCTAATTAATTGGCATGATCCGTTCCTTGTAATTTTGAAACATGTGCCTCACACTATTGCTAAAAGTACAACAATAGTTGTGTAATTCCCCATACAAGCTCATCTTAATTACTTAGTAAGGTGACAAGAAAGGTGATAATTAATTCCTTCTCCATTGGGTATATCGACACAAAATTCTTTTCTCATCTACAATTCAATAAAGAAAGAATTACAAAGTTTTGCAGAATTTTGCCGACTAAAAAGAAAAAAAAGACAAAGAGGATGGGAGGAGCTAAGAAGAAATTTGAGCCAGCTTCTGCAGCTCCATTGTTGGCATTGGGGAATATTGCAACTTTATTTTAGAAAGTCGGGTGGATGCAGTTTATGAAGCAATTTGAACTTGGGTATACAGAGTAGTTTGTGAAGGAATTCGTTGAGAATTTCGTAGATGGGAAGACCGTGGTGGGTGGAAAATGATTCTGGGTAAGTACTAAAACCATTGCTCATCTTTCCAGTCTTGAAAATAAAGGAATTAATTTGAATGAAAATTCCCATGTTCCCTATCAAAATTTGATAGAACTATTTCATATGGAAGGGGAACCCCAACCTATAATGACCATAAGCACCAGGGAACAAAATAAGGGAATCCATAGAATGTCTCTTCTAGAACCCTAGAGGTCTACTGCAGCTTGGATAATTAAGTATTTCACTTGTGAGGGACAAATAACTACAGTAGTGGGATCCCCTTTTCGTTTGTTGACTCATTTACGCCACAACATAGAGGACCCTACCCTTAGGGTAAATTTACAAACCTTTTTGTGCCATTCAGTCACCTCTATGATGGAAAATTATAAAGTTGGGATAGGGCCCCTAAAACATCATGGTCTTATATAGTTAATATGTAAATATCATTTCCGCAAAAAGCCAAAAAATAAGTGGCAAAATTTTCTACAGAAATTTGAAAATGTGGAACTGAGAAGATCACTTGAGGAGGGAGAATCTTCCAAGGAAAAAGAATAGTATGTAGAAGAACCCTCCTTGGAGGCATTAGATGCTCCTAAATCCCAACATACCTCAACGGCTCCCAGCGGCGATGCACTAGAAACTTTGTCAGATGAGTTAGAAACCCCAGGATAGGAAGGGGAGGTGGAAATTGTGCACTCTGGAGGTGAAGAGGAACCTCCTCGCAAGAGGAAGAAATGAAGTAAAGTTACCTTTCAAATGAATCCTCCTCTATGGAGGAGTAAAAAATTTTCTTCAAGGGCTAATGAAACCAAACCCCAAGGCGTAGGCAATACTTCCAAAAGGAAGAAGGCCGGGACTCTAGCAAAGGTGGTAGAAATTGATAGTCCACTTGATGATGAGGAAATAAATGAAATAGAAAAGCAAGGTGATCAACTTCCTAGGGAGGAGGACAAGAAAACCCCATCAGCCAAAGAACAGGAAGGGGAGAAAACACAATCAGTACCACATTCAGAGAAGAATGAAGATGAACCTGTGGGGGGATTTTCTTCTTTTCTTGACAGAGTGGGAAGCATACCTAAAGTTGAAGAAAATGTGCCTCATGTTAATGAAGAAGTGGAAGAAGTTCCTCACTCATCCCTTCTTGAGGGTTCTGAGGAAGAAAATATTCCACCTGTTGATGAAGAAGTGCCTCACTCATCCTTTCCTAAGGAAGAAAATGTGCCTCATATTGATGTAGAAATTCCTCATTCATCCTTCTCTGTGGACACAGGGGATACAAAATCTAGCTAGAAAAGTGAGGAATTAGAAAAGTTAAAAGCAGAACTTGTGGAATTGAGAATCAAGATACAAGATGATGAAGTATATATTAACCAAAAAAAAGAAGATATTGAGGTGAAAATTGCCATTGTGAATAAAAGAGACCAGGAAATTGTAAAATTGACAGCATAGATGGAGGAAAAAGACAAGCTCATTGAACAACTACAGTACCAGATTCAACAATGGAATCAACAAGATAAGTAGCACAAGGTTGCTCTGTCTAACAAAGACAAGCATATTCAAGATTTGAAAACAATTTCATGCAACTGTTTAGTGCCTTTGAAGAAGAGAAGAATAGACAAGAAATTGAATTAAATGCTTCTTTGAGTAAGATTGTTGTGTTAGAGCAAGATCTACAAGAGAGTGACACTAAACCAATTATGGACTCAAAAGAGACACAAACTGAACCTATTGTTATAGATTGGTTCCAGGTATGCATTCCTCCAATGTTAATGAAATGGATAGAGCATTGCTATCTTTTGAGGGATGTGGAATTTGAGAATAATAGGTTGAAGAGGGAGTTGGTAATGTTAAAATAAACTTTTCATCAGGCATATAGGGGTAAGCAGGATGCCTGTGAAATTGGTGAATTACTATTAGCTTGTAGAAGACCATCTAGGTTGTACTCCATATTTCTTAATGAACAACTTTTAAGATGGAAATTACAAAGAATTCGCCAGAACCAACCACATGATCTTGATGACAAGGAATTTGTGAAAATATTTGTTGAGTTACTCCCTGAACAATAAGATTTGTTATGCAAGTTCTTTGTTCATAATTTTCTCTTGGAAAAATATACAAATTTCTTTGTTAATTTCATTGTGGGAGAAGTAGAATTAAGATCATTCCTATCTATAATGAGAAATCAACTTCACTGGAAAGATAGATCAAGAGAATATGCACATGCAGAAAGGACTGTGGGGTTGCAAATGAGATATCCTCATAGGAAGCCTTTCTTTTTCAAGGCACAATTTCTAGGTGTCTAACTTAAAAAGGAAGTATAGGGAAAGTACAATAACAACCTTTGATTGTGCTATGATCAATTTCAAGAACAAGGGCCAAAATTGATAGGACCAGCATGGCATGCATGTGAAGAGTGGTATACCCCTCTTCCTATGCATCTCAAGGAAAGGGAAATAATTTCACCCTTTATTATTAGATGGTCCTACAATAGATCTCCTCTCCTCCTTTCACTACCTCCTTCAGTATATACCAATCTAGACCAAAGTGAGGATAGTTTTTCCAAGTGGAAGCAAAGAGTCACTTTTTATCAGGGATTCTTGAGGAATCCAGAGTAGCTAGATATAGAGGCAGATGATTTGTATGATCTCAGTGCCAAGTATGAGGAAATGAATAAGAGGAATGAAGGATAAGGGGCACACCAGAGAGCATGAGGACTTGCTTAGGCTTAGGAAGGGGAGGAAATGACGAGGTAAAAATAACCTCATCAACATAATGGACTCAATATGAAAATATAAATCTTTCGGCCCAATTTACCGTGCCAATTAGTTACCTTTAGGATAAATAATTGCTCTCTTTTTTATGAATAAACGTGCAAACTTTACTTGAAATTAGTTGAAATAAGCTAACTTATGCTGATTTAATGGTTTAGTTCCTAAGTATTTCATAGGTCAACTTCCACTCCTAGTTACCACTCCACCATTCCACCATTCTAGTCAAAAAGGAAATGAATGCAAATCTTAATACTTTTGAAAACAATGCCGAAATTTCAGGAGCAAATGTTATGGGCTGAGTCTTCATAGTTCTATTATTTTCAATTTCAAAAACTTTATGGCTTATGCAAGCCTCTTTAATATTTCATGTCATGGGATTTTAAGTCCATTAGTTGTTGACAATCTGTTAAAGACTTTATCGACTGGAAAGTAGGATTTTGTTAGCAACTTTCATATAAAAATATGTAACTGTTGCAAATGGTGAATAGACAAAAATATATTATTATGCTACCAATGTGTCTACTATGTGAATAAAAAAAAGAGTTTTCCCACTACTCTTTGAATTACTGAGCAATGTGAATGAAGTCCTTTGAATGAAGTAACTTGGAGATTTCCAGTGCATGTGATATGAGATAGCTATAGAAACACCTAAGAGTTGGCCACTCGAGGGTTATAGATAGATAAATAAGTATCTTACTTTTCATTCTATACTTTTCTTTAATAGATAAAAAATAAAATTGGAATTCATTTTCATATGTGTGTCATACTGTTAGTGTCAATCTTGCAGGTTGTAGCTAATTTTGTAGTCTCTGATTTTAGTATATGAAGTTCCAGAGCACCTTCCTTCAGTTGTTTCTATTAAATCACTTATGCTAGTTATTGGATTGTTATCTTTTGCACTAGATAGATGTTTCCTAGTTTCTTTACCAGTTTTACTTCAACAATTTATGCATTCTTTAATTAATCACTTCCATGCTTTCTAGCTTAGTGGTGATGCTTTTTAGATTTATAGTTTTATGCTTTCTAGTTTAAATTACTTCCAACTTTCTAGATAGATAATTTACTGCTTTCAAGTTTAGAGTCTCTTTAGTTTAGGTTTTATTGAGCTATTTGGTATTTGGGAAACCTGAGAGAGAAGTAGTTGAGATGTCTTCTATTGCATACAACATTTGGACACTACTCGGTTGATATATGAATGTGTTTATTAACTAAAGTGTTAGGACCTGACGATAGCCTATCAAATTGAGAAGGAAAAATTGGTGAACTTTATTAATAAAAGAAAGGTGTTCTAGTTACAACTTACAAATAGAGTATTACAATTGTTATTTTTAGTCACAAGACTGAAAATCTGAGTTACAGTATTGTAGAGAAATGACTACAAGAAAGAAACTTCTCCACGAGACTTTTGCAATTATGGAAACACATGCTTGAAGCCCTTCAATGTGAGCACATGCCCCTTTCATCTCTTAAAACTTCTACAACATGGGAAATCTTCTTGGAGAAAACTGTAGTGTAGAATCCAAGGAGAGTGTTGGTCATGTCCCATATATGAAGCTATCTCCTTCAATGCAGTCGACAATAACCCAACTAGAATATTTCCTCCTTTATATGCAATGTGCCATCTGATATGAGCAACATGGTGCTAACTTTTCCATCATGAATGAAGTTGTGCCTCAATACAACCTAAAATAATAATATTAGTCTGAATTAAGAAAGAATAAAAGTGCATTGTATATTGCAATTTTACAAAAGAAAGTCCAAACACAACAAAAAGATAAATCAATTAAAAAATTGTAGCCTTTTCAACAAATTCCTTAAACTGAGTGTTCAACATAGGCTTGAAATATGCATATTGAACCTCTGATTTCATAACCTTGTTCAAAACTTAAGAAAGGTGATACACTCAGATTATAGAATGAAGGCTATGAACACTAACCAGACTTGAACAACCTTATCAACAAAAATTTCCTGGAAACCAAGCCCAAGAATGCCATCAGACTTAGACAAAAAAAATGGTTAACCCTGGTTCATGTGTTGTATCAGTAAATACTTGCACCATTAAAGACTCCATTTATACATACATTCCAAATTAAGTTGATGAGAAAAGATCTTTGATATCCAACTGGGAAGCCTTAACACCCAAAAATTACTAACCTGATGTTTCACAAGAAATTTCCCAACTGTGACATCATCTTCCCAATTAACTTTACAAGCACTGCCCAATTCAAAATTTGAAGGCACAAACACATAAGGTACTTTCTGAAATGGTAATTTTCAAACTAATGATTAATAATAAAACTTAAGGAATCCATTAAACTTGAAAGAAAACAACTACTTGAACAAATAAACAGAAGCATCACCAAATGGTTCAAAATTCATTGTCAGTATAAGTCCAAAAATTTGATGTTCTTGTGCAATTTATTTAGGTTTATTCTCTTACAATTCATTAAAATTAGAAAAAAAGAGTAGTAAGTCAGGGGTTTTGACCATGGGAAAACTTTGTAGTTAAAAGGGTTTTGTACTATGTCAAACATCATTTCATTAGTTCCAATCCCACCATTTTACCCATGTGATTACTTCCCTATACAATAAGAATCAAAATATGTTCATTTTATTGGTTTTGACCCCTTCAATCCACCTTTGCAACATCTACATGATGTAAAGATTTCCAATGAACGGTTGAAACATATCAGAGGTAATTGAAGGAAAACCTCTCATAAATTAAGGAATGATTCAGGTATTGCATGGCACATGGAGTTAACCTATAAATGTTGCAATTCCCATCTGACATCTTAAAAGGTTGCAATAATGTCAAAATTAAAAATGGTACAAGGAGAGAAAAAATCAATACCTTATCTTTGGCCAATGAAATCAAAGGATCAAGAATGTCAGGAGGATCTATATCAGCTGCCATAACTATAAAATCTGATGTTCTAAAGTATAATGTCTTGGTTGCTGCAACACCCTAAACTCATTCAGTAATAGCAAAAAATAAACTGGATATTGATCCACTGCCATATTAGATCTCACAGGATTCTCCTTCACAAACAAGAAATGATATATATTAATTGTTTAGCAACATCCTTAATATCCCCATGTAAGTAGACTAAACTAAGTGAGTTTGAGGGTTTGAAGTAGAGTACCATCTTCTTGGTATGTTCTTGACTTTGATCATGACTTGTATCTTGAATGAAAATAGCAAGCTAGCTACACTGTAAAATCATTGTTACGCAAACAACCATTAAATCCTCTTTAATTAAAATAATCCTTCTAGATATTTCAAGACAAGATATTTCAATTAATTTCTAAGAGAGCTAATTTCACTATCCAAACAACCGTCAATCTATTTACTATATATAATTTCCTAGAATTTAGAATTTGAATGTAATGAAACTAACCATAATTACCAAATATTTGACACCAAAATGTGGTACAAAATGAATTGTTTGACGATAAATGTGTTTTGATAAACTAGATATACCCTTGATATATTGATTTAAATAACAAGGAAAGATCAAACTGGAGACAACAAGATAACATTCATTAATTCACTTCAACAAAAAATTGAAGCCAGAATTTGACCACCAATTATAACTTCATTCTATTGATCTTCAAAAGGATTTTACAATATGTTTCAAAATTTTGTCCTGACTGACATGTCAAAAAGTGTCGTGTTAGTTACCCACTTTTAACATAAATAAAAAAGTACTAATTATCATTGTTTACATAGGATTACATAAAACTTTAAAGGCAATGAAAGATGAGAAGTGAAGAGAACTTATCATATGTTGAAGTCCACAACAGTCGCAAGATACATAAGTCCATTACTCATCACAAGGTACCTGTGATCATTCAGATCTGGCAAGGTCCTCTCTCCATGATAGTATCTACAAGGATTGGTACTTCACTGCAAGGCCTATTCTTTTGGGGGAGCTAGATATGTCTGCTCCCATTGGTACACCGTGTAATCATGTGGCCATTTGTACTCCTAGATTTTTCGTGTGTTGGCCAAGTGACTCTTCCATTTGTTGTTCGATAACCCCTTGGTATCCATGATGAATTTTGAGTACCCAACATCTAGTGCAATTATTCCATCCAAGGTTAAATTGAGGTGGTGAATATTTATGTCACCATCCTTCTATATATTAGTGAGGTAGTTGGGAACAATTTTGCTAAACTCACCTATCCAATCCTTGGAGCCTTTCAGTTGATCATCATCCCTTAGTATCTCAGGTATGAACCACTGCTTTATCATGTGAAATGAATCCATTATTTCCTTGATAATTTGGTCTTCTACAAACGTGTATTGAAATTCATCTATAACCATTCAGACCATTTGCTTGGTACGCTTTAAAGTTGTAGGGGTCTCAAAACTCCTTTTTAAAATTCTGCACAAAGTCATTAAGATGTGATGTATAGGTTGCCATTTCTTGAATAAGGGGTCCAATATAGGTACATGGGCCTTTATCTGATCAACTGCTTGTGACAAGGAAACATAACATTCATACACATTTTCCAATTTGTCTACAATTAGTTTAACCCTATGCTCCAAGATTTGTTCCAATATCTTGAGGGTTTCTCTCTTTGCTCTTTCCTTTGTTTCTTCATTACTCTTTTCAACTTCTCAATTTCTTATTTTAGCACATTAACTTGTTCAACAATGATTTCACCTATATAAGTCTGGATGGAAGGGGGCTGGTATACTATTAATTTTGTGCTTTGGGAAGGACCTACTCCCTTCAATTGTTGTTTCAATTTCACATTTTCTATGAATAACCTATTCACTTCATCATTCAGATTAGTCTGTGCTTTTTCATATTCTTCCAATCTAATCTTCATAGCTTTAACCGCATCGCTAGTAAACATTATTGAGTGCATTGTCATAGTAGCTTCCTCCAATGCTGATGTGTCTTGAAGTGTCTTTACCAATGCAGTCCCTATCATTTATTTTACAACATCAAGCAATCTTAGTTTTTCTATTATTTTTTGCTTTGTCCAAAATGCTAGGGTTTCGAGTCTTGGATTATAACCTATGACACTCATTCCCTCATTTGAATTGATTCAAAAACTAACATGGGATCTTCTTGGCTTCTTACTTGATCTAGTAAGAATATCTTTTTTAACTCCATCCTAGAATAATTAGTATATTTCTTTCTAAGACCAATTTTCTTGCTTCTTGGGGGCTAACAGTAATTTCACTAATCTTAATTTCTTCAAGAGTCTGGGCAACAATCTACTCATGTTGTGACTCCTCAGTGCTCATATTATTAATTTTGAGTCTCTCCTCAAATTCTTTTATTTTCATCTTAAACCAAAAATCCTTAAACTCGGGAGTTTGAATAAATTCATCATCTTCAATAAATCTAAGGGTAGAAATCACCCTTTCATCATCATGCACTTCTTGATCATTATGCCCATGTACATCCACTATTTCTTCTAGTTTGTCAACATTAGTTTTAAGCTTAGGCGGTGGCTGATCAACTTCATCATCTTTAAAATTTAAAAGTACATTGGCTACTTCTTCAATATCCCCTACTCCACTTATTTCATATGCCACTAAGGGGGCCACTCCATGTGTCTTTTATCGTTTAGGACTTGATTTCTCAGGGGATGCTTCTGATTGTATTGTGGCTTTGTGATTACAATACCCTTTGGTTTGATGGGAAGCTTGGAGGGTTTCAAAGACTAACCCTCAGGTTTCTTTTCTGGTTCAACATATAATCTTTCAAAGTTGTTAATTATTACATTCATCCTTTTGATAGGATCCTTTTCTTCAACATAGAATTCTTGGAATCTAGTGTCTCTTTTCTTCTTCTCCTCCTCAATCCTCTTTATGATTTCCCACTTCCTCTTCCTTTAAAAAACCTCATCAGGTGTACAAAAATTTCTTATTACATCTTCTTTGTAATCCATTACATGGGTAATCCCAGCTTTAGTGAGAAGTTTATGTTTTATAAAATTAATATGCTCTTCAAGATCAAAGACCCTTTTCCCTTGTGACCTCAATGAATATTGCATCTTCAAATAGTTCTACAATTCTTCAAGAGTGCCAGACTCTATGGATAGCTCCTCACATTTAGTTAGGTCAATGAGGAATGTCCCCTTTTTTGTCTTTTCATAACATCCTACTCCATCCATAACATTTTCCACATAAATTCTAAAAATGCAATTCAAATAGAAAAAAAATTAGGTAAAACATGTGGGGCTTGAGGACACCCATAGACCCTTATTACTGTTTGGTTTGCTAAGAAGAACCAGTCACTGAAATTGTGAGAGTGTCCCTGCTTTAGCTTCAATGCTAAAGGTCTTAATACTTGCATGATTTAATTAGGAAATCTTGGTGAAAGATGACTAAGAGTGGCCATGACCTTTACTACAAAATCATCATGAAAAATTACATAATCACTATTTTTACATCTACTATCCCAGATGTAACACCAGTTTTGTACAGGAAACCTATTCCCTTCATCATCAGTAATCCCCAAACACATTCTTTTAGACCATTTGTTTCTATTTTGGTACAATATTAAATGACATGACAAAGAGTATTTCCTGAAAGTGATGGGAGCTAAGTTCTCTCTTACTTGCAAAAATCAATCATGTAGCTCCCTTTCTCAATTTCAGTAGCAAATTCATACTCAATGTTGACTTCAGGATTTTGTATCCTTATTGCCATCATCATGAGATATGTTGGAATCCACTCTTTAGCATCTATTCCAAGCACTTGGCACAAAGAAAAATAAGTTCTTTTGAAATATACTTGGAAGTCTTCTATGGAAAATGGATCATTTTGGGAGGGGGAGATAGGTATCCTCCTATTGTTTACACCCTTTTTCATGTGTAAAGGAAGTTCATCACTCTTGTAGGTTTTTCTCAATTTCCTATAATCCTCCTCACTTCTGTCCAAGTCAATCTTAGTGATAGCTTTCTTTTTTAACATAAAACACTCTATAATTGCTTCTTTAGTCAACACCACTAATGGTGAACCATCTGACATTCTTATTGTCTTGGTAGCTGGGTGATAATATTGTGCCAATACTTTAATAAGCTCAACATCTACGAAGACATTTGGGACTATCAATTTGGCCAAATCTAAGGTCCAAGGATTTGAAACTGGTATCTTCTCAACCCTTTTTTCATAGAAGTACCAAAACAAATCCCACCCTAAGATAGGGATAATTGGGTCTCTACATCCATGGGTTGTATCTTTAAACACCTTTTTGGATCCTTTGTCTGCAAAATTAGGTAACACATCTAAAATGGATTGTTGCAGGGACCTCTTCTTTGATTTAGAAACTATGGAATCTTCCTTTTTACTCGCAAGTTGACTTCTTTTGGGTGGCATGATGAAGAATTTACTCCTACTTGATTTTTTAAGTGTCTACTTGTAGAAGCAAATTCAATTCTTATACACTTGCTACAAAGGGTTTCTATGAACTTACTTGACAAAATAATAGCTATAGAGTTTTCCCGCTTGAACTCCCTTACCTCCAGTACGCTAAACTTTGTGAATGATTTCCAAAATCTCATCAAGTCCCAAGTAGCATTTGCTGCTAAGCTCGTTCACCTCACTATTAATGTCAATTTGTGCAAAATATTTCAGAATCTTCCCATATTTCAAGTTTGAATACATGTTGTTGATATTGGGAAATCGAACAGTGTAGCCATTTAATGCTTTGACAGCTTGTATCACAGTACCACTATATCATTTCAAGACCACTACAGGGTAGTGTTAGTAGTACCACCACCCCACGCACACCCCTTTGGACTCCTGCAAGATGACGAGTTAATTCTAGCGGTTGAGTAATTGTTCACCGCCATACCTCTCTGCCATATCAAGATTGCTATGGGGTAGTGGTAGAAGTACCGCCATACTGCTCTGTCATATCGATACCATTGTGGGGTAGTGGTAGAAGTACTTCCACCCCGCGCACACCCCTTTGGACTCCCGAAAGACAATGGTTTAATTCTATCTATTGAGTGATTGTTCACTGCCATATCACAGGGTCACTGTGTACCCCTTGTGGGGCTGCAGTTTACTTTAGTTGTCAACATGTTCTCACCATCAACCTGCGGTATTCATATTTGGTTGCTACAGTATTGCGGTAAGCATTTGTACATTGACCTATATATCCCACCATCTTGCGCATACCTCTATTGACTGCTACAGTAGTGTGGTATTGGATTTTATTATGAATGCAGTATTTTAGATATCATTTTATTGAAAAGATTGAACAATTTTCTAATTTTGTAGTCTCTTAGTTTTAGTTTTTAGTGTCATTCAGACCTAAGATATCATTTATTTGTTTGTAATGGGGAGGCTTAGTTCACCTAATGTTAAGATATCTATATGTATTATTAAATCATAGATGTTCATTAAATGTTTGATCTAGAAAACATATAGGACGTAGAAGAAATTATATTCTAACTAAACAAAATTAATTTCAAATTTTTAACCAAAGTAAGAAAACTAAGAAGAATGCTTGAACCTAACTTTAAATGCACTTCAAATCAATAGTGAACATTTTAGGTTTTGTATACAATGTACCAGCAGAATAATGATGGTTACATTGAAAAATGTATCAATAAAACAACAGTGAATAAGCATACCTATACTCAGATCTTTATTACATTCAATAATAAATTACACCATACATATATCCAAAGTTTAGGTGACAAGCTAACCTCTTAAGGTGACAAAATATCATCATAATCATTTGTATTTCTAGCAAGACCAAAATCCCGATCATTCGCATCCACATCTACTTGATTTTCTTCCTTATCCTCATCTATGACATGCAATGCATTCTCTCTCCCAATCTCTTCATTGGTAATCAAAATGTCTTCTTCAAACACTCCATCATTGTCTTCATCCACTTCTTCAAATGTTTCTTGTAAATTAACATATTTCCCATTAGGCATTATATCAACAACTTCCATGAATTTTCATTTTGAATGAGACTATGTTTGAATGATATACGACCATCCTAGGCTTCTTACATCATTAATTAGAAATTATTGGTTAATTTGAAGAGGGGAACATATGGCTCATCCATCTCTAATAAAAATTATCTTGTATTTGCGCATACAAATTCATACTCATCAAATTGTACTACAGATGGTTGGATCCACTCACATTTTAATAATATAGGACTATCTTCACCATATTCCACTAGAATAATTTGTTGGATGAATCCTACATAAAATTTCTTCTCAGTTTCATGAAGAAATTTAGTACTAACAACACAATCACAATTTATCTTTCCTTTGTCTTTTTCTTGCACTCTTAAATGACTACGATGGGCCCACATTCCACTGAAACACATATCCCATAAATGTGGAGATTTTGAAATCTCACTTTCCTCCATTTTTATATCTTGACCTTCTTCTTTTGCATCACTGACTGCATTAGCAATCCATTCTTCAAATTTTGGAAAAGAATCACCTTGAATGAAATCAACATGACATTTACGCCTTTGAGGTCGATGTTACATCCAAGCTTGAATGTCTTCTTCATATTTTCTACATATAATATTAATGTACAAATAGTAAGATTGATAATATAAATGTGTAAATACAATTGAGTAAATAAATTATTGTGTAATTTTTTTTTTACCTGTGCCACTTATCAAACACATATGTGTTTTGAAGAATATAGGCATGTATTGCACTTCTTTGTTGATGCGATAGCTTGAAGCGACATCCATTGACTTCTAATACTTTAGTTGCAATTGTGTCTTCTTTGTCATCGTCCCATACTTGTCGATTGAAATTTTTAAAATCCACATATATTCTATGCAAAATCCCATGGCCTCTTGCATTGAAAATCCCTCAGACATTTTTCCTTTCGGTGTTTCCCTAGTATGAACAATTTTTTTCAAAAAATTCATATATCATTCTATAGGATACATCCATCTTGTTCTTATCAGGCCACAATGCTTTAGTTCATGTTGCAAATGTATCAAAAAATGCATAAAAATGTTAAATATTGTTGGTGGAAATTCCCGTTCCAATAGACAAAGGTCTTCAACAACCTCCTCCCTCAAACTATCAAAGTTCAAAGTATCTAATACATGTAAACTCATTCTCTTTAATATTAGGTCCAACCTTATAACTGCCAATCTTGGCCCCTTTTCCAAATTTAATATATTTACCACAATAGGTAAAATATTCTCTATTACGAAATGATAGTCATGGGTTTTGAGGCCTCTTAATCCATTAATGTAATTTTGGCTTCTAATACTACTACTTACATATCCAGTGGGAAAGCGAGTCTCAGACATCAACTGTAAAAAAATTTCACATTGTTCCTTTGTCCAAACATAAGGAGCACCAGGTTTTCTATATTTTTCATCATCATATTTTTCAACCCAAATATTTCAACGAATCTTTAGTTGTCAAAAGTCTTCACATGATGAAATAGTATCAAAAGCACCAAAAATAGTTTCTCTAATAGCATAGGCTATATTTTTCTCAGTATGCATAAAGTCAACAGTATGCCTAATGACTATATCCTTGAAATATGGAAACTTATAGAATATGCACAACCTTTTTACACTACTTTCATTACATGGATCATATCTACTACTAGCAATCCCATGATTTTCAAAAAATGAAATTCTTTTTTGTCCATTGTCAACAATGTAATCACTTATTGTTAGCAATGGTGCTTCACGATTCTCTTCTTGACCATTGAACCATGTTTTTTCTTGACGATATGGATGATCCATTTTAAGGTAAGCACAGTGTCCACAATAAATACACTTACACAAACTTCTTGAGTACCTCACAAAATCCTTCAAGTTGCAAGTAGGACATCCATGGTATCCATGAACACTGAGACTAGACAATGTGCCCTATGTAGGAAGATCATGAATAATAAATAATAAGGAAGCTCTTAAAGTGAATTTTATTGAATGACCATCCCTTAAAGATTGAATTGCTTCAATTCCTTTCCACAATTCTATTAGCTCATCATATAATGGCTATAGATAAGCATCAATTGTATTTGAAGCCACACTTTTCTTTCCTAGTATAATCAATGATAGCATGAAGAAAAATGGCTTAGTTGCTAACCATGGAGGAAAGTTATAATTTATTAAAAACACTAACCAAGTTGACCATTTAGTACTTTGATCTAAGAATGGGTTCACCCCATCTAGAGCCAAACCCAACCTTATATTACAAGGATCTTGAGAAAAATTAGGCCATCTATTATCAAATTCCATCCATGTCTTACAATCAGGAACATGTCATTGTTTTCCATTAGTGCTCTTATTTTGGGAATGCCCTTGCATAAGTTCAACAATTTCTTTGCACCTATACATTCAGAGTAATCTTGGGATTACCAAAAAGTGGCGAAGAACCTTTCTAGGAACCACAACTAATTTCAACCCTTCTCTATACCTCACTTCATGACATTTCAGACATTCACTCTCACTTACAAGATTCTTGCATGAAATAATACACAACCATTCACACATGTGTGGATGTTTACATACCCTAATCCTATCTTAGTGATTTCCTTTCTACATTGACTTCATTTTGTTGGCAATGTGGAGTTAGGTGGTAACGATGAACTTAATAATGTCAATAACTGATCTACACTCTTATTTGTCTAATCAAACACCACTTGCAAGTTAAGAATTTGAAAGATTGTTTCCAAATGACTAAACCTCCAATTAGCATACAAAGGATTTGAAGCATCATCCATCAACTTGGCCCAATCATCATTTAGACCTTCATTCAACATTCTATCAACTTCAAACCCTTCGTCTAACATTGCTGCCTCTTCATCTATGTTTGGTGCCACTTCATCTATGTTTGTCGCCTCTTCATCTCTCACACTCTACTTTTCTATCATATCTTTGTAATAATTAACATTCCAAGGGCTTATACCAATATTTCCATATCTTATCATATGTCGATAAATCTAACTTCTTTTCTTCACCTTTCCACCAAGACAATCATTACATGGACATGGATATTTTCCCATGTCACTCTCATTGACTATTCTCTCATCAAATGCATGGTATTTCAACCTTTGACGTTGATCCATTTGTAATTTTCTACACATAGCAACAAAAAATTGTATACTAAGAGACAAAAACTATTTTTTTTAACTGAAAGGCATTTCCATAGCAATAGAGTAATAGAGAGCAACTAAAGGAGAGAGTTTAACTAATGAATTGTAAAAAATATATTTTTGTAGTTTATATTCAAATTTTTTATTACATTGCATTGCACATCTTTCAAACTCAAAGCATCACTTCACATTGCATAACTAATAACTAGATGTTGATAGATGAAAAAATTTCAATTACAATCTAGTTTTTACAAAGTCAACCTAAGCAATTATGCAATTACTTGGCATTGCATAAATAATAACTAGGAGCAGCTACCAATTGAATTTTCTTGTCATGGAATTCCATGAGACCACATTTCTTTGAGGCATATTTTTCAAAAATTTCATTGCCTTTTCTATGCTACCACATTTTTCATACAATGTCTACCAAAGCATTTTATCAAACAGTTCACTGCCTTGCTGCTATGGCTAAAATCCTCAAATAGGTGATTTCAAAAAAGCTATGGATGCTTAGAAAAAATCTATCAAAGCATAATAGTAAGCAACAAGCTATGATTTCATGGTTTTTTTTTAGCACAAAAATCAACGTGATTTTATTTGCATTTTTTTGTAGGTTTTAAATGCATTTTTTAGCAATTTTGTTTTTTGAAATGAGGAAAAATCTTTGTGGTTAGTTTTCTGCAATTTTTAATTATATGATTCTCACAATTAGTGAAAAAGGTAGTGTTCATGAAGGAATGGAAAATATGTGTAGAGCCTTTCAATTATACTTGTACTGTGCAATGGCATTGAATCATTTAGCAAACCATTTTTTCTTCATAGGGCAGCATTTTCTTGTGGAATAGTTGACTAAGACAACTCTTGCTTCAATTGACCACCCTCTCATGAAATATCATTCATATTATAAGCTTGCATGATCTTATCATAGTAAAGGTGATTATGAAATCACTAGTTGCTACTACATGACATCAGTCAAGGAAAGCTAGAGACCACAAGATTTTGTGGATAGGTTAAATTGAAGCTAGGAGATCTTAAGAGTTCTCTCTCAAATTTTAAAAAGGTTTTGGAGGTCCACCCTGAGAACTATGAGAGCTTAAAAGTTGTAGACCATATATATGTTCAACAACGACTGACAGAGGAGGCTTTGGAAATTTTAAGAAAGGAAACTTGCATAGATCCACCTAATTCCCATGCATTTATCAAAATGGGTGAGTTATTAATATCGTCAAACCCTAGTGCAGCCTTAGATTCTCTTAAGATGCCAAAGTCTCTTCTGAAGAATATCAAAGAAGAAGTGCCCATTCAATTGTTAAACAACATTGGGTTCTTCATTTTGAGTGTGATGAGCTAGAGTTGGCTCAACAAAATTTTATGGAGGCATTAGGAAATGATGTTCTGCCTCTACATAAATCCTTGTGGTCAGTTTTATGCATTTTTTACTTGTAGGATTATCATGGTTAGTGAAAAAGGTAGTGTTCATGAAGGAATGGAAAAGATGTGTAGAGACTTTGAATTATACCCGTACTCTGCAATGGCATTGAATCCTTTAGAAAACCATTTTTCTTCACTATAGGGCAACATTTTCTTGTGGAATAGTTGACTGATACATCTCTTGTTTCAACTGACCACCCTCTCATGAAATCCCATTCATATTATAATCTTGCACGATCTTATCAAATTAAAGGTGATTATGACACCACTGGCCACTACTACATGACATCATTCAAGGCAAGCCAGAGGCCACATGATTTTGTGGATAGGTTTAATTGAAGTTGGAAGATCTTAAGAGTTCTCTCTCAAATATTGAAAAGGTTTTCGAGGTCCACCCTAAGAACTGTGAGAGCTTAAAATCTATAGGCCATATATATTCTCAACAAGGGCAGGCAAAGAAGGCTTTGGAAATTTTAAGAAAGGAAACTCACATAGATCCACATGATTCCCATGCATTTATCAAGATGGGTGAGTTAGTAATATCATTAGACCCTAGTGTTGCCTTAGATTCTCTTAAGATGCCAAAGTCTCTTTTGAAGAAGAGAAAAAAATATGTACCCATTCAATTGTTAAACAACATTGTGGTTCGTCATTTTGAGAGTGATCAACTAGAGTTGGCTCAACAAACTTTTATGGAGGCATTAGGAAATGATGGTTTGCCTCTACATAAATCTTTGTGGTCACTTTTGTGCATTTTTTACTTGTCGAATTCTCACAGTTAGTGAAAAAGGTAGTGTTCATGAAGGAATGGAAAAGATGCGTAGAGACTTTGAATTATACTTGTACTCTACAATAGAATTGAATCATTTAGCAAACCATTTTTTCTTCACTACAGGGAAACATTTTCTTATGGAATTGTTGACTTAGACAACTCTTGTTTCAATTGACCAACCTCTCATGAAATCTCATTCATATTATAATCTTGCATGATCTTATCAAATTAAAGGTGATTATGGCACCACTGGACACTACTACATGACATTAGTCAAGGAAATTCAAAGGCCACAAGATTTTGTGGATAGGTTCGAATGAAGCTGAGAGATCTTAAGAGTTCTCTCTCAAATTTTGAAAAGGTTTTTGAGGTCCACCCTAAGAACTGTGAGAGCTTAAAAGTTGTAGACCATATATATGCTTAGAAAGGGAAAGTAGAGAAGGCTTTGAAAATTTTAAGAAAGGAAACTTGCACAAATCCACATGATTCCCATGCATTTATCAAGATGGGTGAGTTATTAATATCATCAGAACCTAGTGCAACCTTAGATTTTCTTAAGACGTCAAAGTATCTTCTAAAGAAGAGAAAAGAAGTACCTATTCAATTGTTAAACAACATTGGGGTTCTTCATTTTGAGTGTGATAAACTAGAGTTGGCTCAATAGAATTTTATGGAGGCATTAGGAAATGGAATTTGGGTTGAATTCATAAATAAAATCCCCAGTGCTACTTATGCATTTTTTCTTGTGCTCTTTAAGGATATGAAATTCTTTTATTGACTAGAAGAAGGTGGTGTTTCACTTGAGTTACCAAGGGATAAAGTCGCAACAATATTTAATCTTGTTAGGTTGTTTGAACAACTACATGATATTGAAAAAGAAAATCTTTTATACAGGCTAATATTGTTCAAGTTTTCTGATTATGTGGATACATATCCACGTCTTGCAACCATGGCTCAGGCTCAGAATGAGATCCAACTAAGCCTAGAATTGATTGGGGATGCACTTAAGGTGTATAAAAACTCATCAAATGCTTTATCTATGGAAAAATGAAACTGAAAACAGATGACTAGCTTGAAGCAAAGAAACAATTAAAGTTGCACAAAGTGAATCAGATGCAAAGAATTCTTATGTTGACATTTCACTTGGAAATTGGAATTATTTTGCAACTTTTGGCAATGAGAAGAGGGATTCAAAGGTGGAGGCACAACATCTTGAGAAGGCTAGAGAATTGTATTGTAAAGTGTTGGCATAGAGACCAGGAAATGTTTATGCTACAAATGAGGTAGCCATCGTGCTAGCTGAAAGAGGTCAATTTGATATTGCAAAGAATTTTTTTACATAGCTACAAGAAGTTGTAGCAGGAAACATCTTTGTTCAGATCCCTGATGTGTGGGTAAATGTAGCACATGTTTACTTTGCACAAAGATAGTTTGCGCTTGCAATGAAAATGTATCAAAAATGCTTGAGGAAATTCTAATTTGGCACTGACACCCAAATTTTATTATATTTAGCTCAAGCACATTATGAAGAAAAATAGTGGAAAGATTGTAAAAGAAAATTATTAAGAGCAGTAGATTGTAATGAGCATTTTGAATTTGTGTTTAATGTAATGAGGGTTTCTAATTACCTTTGAATTTGTTGTAGAGGGCATCCCCAAATTCGATTTTTCTATAGAGGGCCTTGGTGAATTCAAATTTGTTGCAACAAAATCTAAATTCCTTACCCTTTTCTGCCTTTTCAGAAGTCTCTAGGTCCTCTCTAAATCCTCATCGCCCATGCCAGTAACTACTATAATTGATCAAAACACCTCATGCTAGGATAATGAATGAAGCGAGGTCTGTAATGAATGAACAAAGTGAGGTCAAGAGAGATGAATGAATCTGCAATGAACGTGAATAATCAAGCCAATACATGGCACACATGAGTACATCGTGCCAATAATTGGCTGAATTATTTTTTTAAAATTTTGTCTACTTTGGATTTGACAACTAACTATTTAGTCATTTTTATTTATGTGACTAGATAATTTTTTAGTCAATGATCAAACTAGTCTTTACTCATTTATAGTTGAGTTGCAAAAAATGAGTAGAATTTAGTCATTTTTAGTTGTTGTGACTAAAATTTTTAGTCACCTAGTCATTTATTTGCCAAATTCTACTAGTGGGTATTAGGGTTTAAGGGTAGAGGGTTAAAGGGTTGACAATTGAAGTTTGAGGGAAGATTGATGGATTACAATTTAACGGCTTAGGGATTGAGGGTTTAAGGGTTGAGGGTTGAGGGATTATGGTTTAAGAGTTGAGGGTTGAAGGATGATGGTTGAAGGGTTGAGGATTGAGGGATTAGGTTTTAGGGTTAAGAGTTGAAATTTAAGTGTTATAGGATTGAGGGATTAGGGCTTAATGGTTGAGAGTTGAGGGTTAAAGGGTTGAGGGTTAAAGTTTGAGGGTTGAAGTTTGAGGGTTGAATATTGAGGGTTATAAGATTGAGGGATTAGGGTTTAAGGTTTTAGGGGTTGAGGGTTGAGGGTTGAGGGATTAGAGTTTAAGGGTTGAGGGTTGAGGGTTGAGGGTTTAAGGGCTGAGGGTTGAGGGTTGATGGTTGAGGGATTAGGGTCTAAGGTATTGAGTTGAGGGATTAGGGATGAGGCTTGAGGCTTGAGGGTTTAAGGGTTTAACAATATAGGGTTAGAGGGTTGAGGGTTGATGGATTAGGGTTGAGGTTATAGGTATAAGGATTATGGTTTAAGGGTTGAGGCTTGAGGGTTGAGGGATTAGGGTTTAAGTGTTGACGGTTGAAGGATGAGGATTTAAGGGTTGAGAATTATCCATATTGTAATCTTTCACATTTTAAATTTGTTGCACATTCGACGCATTATCCATTATTGCTTTTACTTATTTCATGTTGACCAATGGACTTATTGTGAAAAGGCCTTCACATGACTAAACCAAAGGGGCTCATTTTTAGGACCACGCTACATTCATTTCAAAGCTTTTAACAAGATATTCAAATATGATAACAAATCTAAACAAGTTTATATTATCATTTGAACAATATTTTTTATAGAATCCATATAGGTGCAAGCACATGGACAATGACTACACAAAGAGCTTTGAAAAAGGTTCTAAAACCAAAAGAACAGTAGAATTTATTATATTCTTCTTTAATTTGATCTTCTACATCTGGCATCTTTTACAACCTAGGACCTGAGAGTCTTGAAGCTCTGATACCATATTTTAAACAACTACTATAAATAACTCATACATGTAGAACTTATACAAGACTTAGCTATTTAATTGCATAGGATTAGGGTTTAAGAGTTGAGGTTTGAAGTTTGAGGGTTATAGGATTGAGGGATTAGAGTTAAAGGGCTGAGGGTTGAGGATTGAAGTTTTAGGGTTGAAGGTTGAGGGTTATAGGATTGTGGGATTAGGGTTTAAGGGTTTAGGGATTAAGGGAGGGTTGAGGGATTAGGGTCTAAGGTATAGAGTTGAGGGATTAGGGTTGAGGCTTGAGGGTTGAGGGTTTAAGGTTAGGGGTAGAGGGTTGATGGTTGAGGGATTAGGGTTGAAGATATAGGTATAAGGATTAGGGCTTAAGGGTTGAGGGTTGAGGAATTAAGGGTATATGGTTTAAGGGTTAAGGATTGATGGTTTAAGGGTTGAGGGTTGAGGGATGAGGGTTATATGATTCATGGATTAGGGTTTAAGGGTTTAGGGATTAAGGGTTGAGGGTTGAGGGTTTAAGGGTTGAGGGTTGAGGGATTAGGGTCTATGGTATAGAGTTGAGGGATTAGGGTTAAGGCTTTATGGTTGAGGGTTTAAGGGGTTTAAGAGTTAAGTGGTAGAGTGTTGAGGGTTGAGGGATTAGGGTTGAGGGTATAGGTATAAGGATTAGGGTTTAAGGGTTGAGGGATTAGGTTTGAGGGTTGAGGGTCAATGTTTTAAGGGTTAAGGATTGAGGAATTAATTTTACAGGGTTTAATGGTTGAGGCTTGAGGCTTGAGGGTTTAAGGGTAGATGGTTTATGGTTGAGGGTATAGGGCTAAGGATTAGGCTTTAAGGGTTTAGGGTTGAGGTTTGAGGGATTAGTGTCCACAGTATAGGGTTTAATGGTTTAGAGTTGAGGGTTAAGGTTTAGGGGTTGAGGTTTGAGGGTTGAGGGATAAGGGTTTAAGGGTTGGGGCTTGAGGGTTTAAATGCAGATGATTGAGGGTTGAGGTATGAGGTTTGACAATATAGGGCTAAGGGTTAGGGTTTAAGCATTTAGGGTTGAGGGTTGAGGGTTGAGGGATTAGTGTCTAAGGTATATGTTTTAAGGGTTTAGGGTTCAGGGTTGAGGATTTAAGGGTTGAGGGTTAAGGGTTGAGGTATTAGGGTTTAAGGGTTGAGGCTTGAGGCTTGAGGGTTTAAGGGTAGATGGTTGACAGTTGAGGTATGAGGGTTGAGGGTATAGGGTATAGGGCTAAGGATTAGGGTTTAGGGGTTTAGGGTTGAGGGTTGAGGGTTTAAAGGTTGAGGGTTGAGGGATTAGGGTTTAAGGGTCTAGGCTTGAGGGTTGAGGGCTTAAGGGTAGATGGTTTAGGGTTGAGGTATGAAGGTTGAGTGTATAGGGCTAAGGATTAGGGTTTAAGGGTTTAGGGTTGAGAGTTGAGGGATTAGTGTCTAAGGTATACGGTTTAAGGGTTTAGGGTTGAGGGTTGAGGGATTAGTGTCTATGGTATATGGTTTAAGGGTTTAGGGATTAATCCTTCTCTACCTCTCCATCCCTCCTTAGCCAATTCTACGTCTCTCACTCCTTGTCTCATTACTAATCCACTAGGTCTCTCCCACTCTTCTCCCTTATCCTTTTCATTATCTCTAAAGCTCATTAAACCTCTCCCTCCATCCCTTAATACTCTACTAGGTCTCTCCCACTCTTCTCTCTCCACTTAGTAGGTCTCTGTGTAGGGTCAAGTCTATCACAATTGCCAATTTTTTATATAGCACATTTGGCGCTTGCCAAATTCCAAAGCTCAGAAACATCACATTTGGCATTTACCAAATGGAAAATTTGTTATGAAACACATTTGGTGCTTGCAAAATTTGGTGAGTTCCAAATTGGTTTTTCCAAAAATGGTAAAAAGGGAGTTGACTCATGATACAGGCCCACAATTTGCTTCCTCTATTTGGTTTTGCATATTCTCCGACAAGAAAATACCTTTTTATGTAGTTGAATTCTTGTGGTACCATATTATGCTTGCTCCATCACATTTTTGGCAACAATTTTTTTTTTTGGAAAATGTAAAAGAATATAATTTGAAGTTTCTACAACATATTTGATTATCTTAGGTAATATATTTATTTTTGTAGAATTGAAATGCTTATATTAATTTTTTTGTTTAGTTTTGACAATATAGACAATTCATTTCATAATTTTATTAATCATAATAGTTTTACATAGAATTAAACATTAAATAAGATAGAAGTTGCATAAAAAACATTAAATTTTTAGGAGTTTGAAGAAAAAAATGAAATATCAAGACATAATTTAGATGAATTCATGTAAACTTATATATATAGGATTTCAATTTAACACAAAAATGCTTATGTATTCCATTTGCATTGCTTATAGTGGTCCATTTCCATCATTTTTAGTGGAATTCCCTCTTTTTCATTTGTGTTTTTAGCAAATGACCTAAAAAAATCAAATTGATTCACTCTATATTGGCTAGAATGTAGGTGGATTTGGAAATCTTAGAATGATTAAGAACACTATATTTTTCCTAGAAACCACAAATATAATGAAGAATTAAGAACACTATATTTATCCTAGAAACCCTCTTAAGAGACAAAATACAGACTGTGGTAGTGGAAAAAATAGCATGTGGAAGTTGCAATTGCATGCTACCTATATTATGTAGAAAATTGTCATATTCAATGAGTGTACAAATGAAGTGCTACAATATGCCTCTTGCTCCATTCAATAATAAATTCACAGTGGATGCAATGCTCACCCCTTCCTCCATTAAATGCATATTTTCATTTGCTTGTCACATAGAACAATTGCTTTTCATTTCCCTTTTCTTTTAAGTTGCAATTTCCTACTACCTATATTATGTAGCAAATTGTTGTATTTAATGAGTGTACAAATGGTTGGATACAATCTACCTCTTGTCCCATTTAATAAGATATTTACAATTGATGTAATTCCCACCCCTTCCTCCATTAGCTACATATTTCCTTTGCTTGTTATATAGATCAATTTCTTTTCATTTTCCTTTTCTTTTAAGTTGCAATTGGCTACTACCTATATTATGTAGCAAATTGTCCTCTAGAGTAAAGGAAGCTCATAGAGCTAGTTTTTTGGGGTTTAGGTTGACCACATAAAGCTATTTACCATCTGTAAACAACCAACAATATGAAACACATCAAAAATTCATTAGTATTCATTAAGGTATCAAAATGCTAATAAAAATACTTAGAGTTTGGTTAGTACATTAATATTTAGAAAATTAACTTTAATATCCTAACCCTTATAAATATTTTCAGCTATACATCTATAGAATCAACTTTATAGTACTAAGTTTTTGGCTAGTACATTAATATTTGATGTAATGGTTCAAATGTAATGCTCCAAGTTGAAGTCAATTTTGGATGTAAACACAAGTTCTATTTCTTCGACAAACTTCTCTTAATAAGAAAATATCGCTTTATCATCCTTGTGACAACACTTAATATTGGTGGTAAGTTTTCTATATTTAGAAAAGATACCACGATACTCCAAAAAACATTTGTAAATGATCACATCATCTTTAAAGAAACAAAATTTCACTTTCAGTAAATATTTAAGAACAAATTTCCTCTTACTCTAGTTAAGATAAAACATGCTTACAAAATCCTCTCCTTTTTTAGAAAGGCATGAGTGGTCCAAGAACAATCCTCAAATCTTAAATAATACATCATTATTTTAACTAGCTTATCATCTCTAAGCTCTTCTTCTATAGCACAATCCCCATCAGGTCCTCATAGGGATATAATCAAGATATTTTCCACTTTTACCCATGGATAGCCCCCTTGTAGCAATATGAAAATAGCAATAAATTCCTCAAATCAGGTAGATGAGAAACATTTTCCTTGTCTAGATTTAGGACGTCCTCTCCTTGCTAAAAATTTATAACTTTTTTGGTGGTGCTATATGTACAAACACTCTATACAAACCATATGAGTGATTCAACCATCAAACAAAAACATTACAACTCAATGAGATTCATGCCATTAAAACCTTCAAGCTTAATAACATGTCACTAGATCCTTCATGTAAATGATATAAAATCATCAAGAAAAAGAATCACTATATTTCTACCATGATACATAAACAAGAACATTATGTGCACCATAGGGGTTTGATGCAACCTTCAAACAAATTCCTTACAACTCAATAATATACATGTTCATTATATAATCATGATAAAAAATTAAGACATCATTCAACCATGATGTATGAACAAACACTATATATGCACACCATATGAGTGTGATACAAAGCTTAAACAAACCAAATACACCTCCATGACATGCATGTTATTTGACCTTCCACATGCAACTTGTATTATCATAATGCACAATGATGAATGTTGCATGAATAAGCAAACTAGGCATACCATATAGGCTTGATGCACACTAGTCATAATGTACATTTCACAAAAAAGCAATAATTTACTCATATGATATTGTCATATATGTCAATAAGCCTTGAACCACATCAAAATTTGTATATGAGTTTGATGCAATCTTCAAATAAAACGTATACAATTCAATGACATGCATGTAATTAGTACCTTCAAATCAAGCCTTTCATACAAGTCTATCTATGTCACTAGATCCTCCATGAAAATGTCATACAATCATGTAGAAGCATCAATCTCACTCAACCATAATGCATGAACAAGAAAATTTCAAAAAACTTCCATACAAAATCATTTCTAACCATCAAATAAAATCCATACAACTTAGCGACATATATGTTATTAGAAATTTCACTCAAAGTCATAATCAACATGCATGAATAAACACACTATGCATACCATAATGAAAACTAGTTATGATGTATGCTTAACACAAAATCCAAAATTGATAGGATGCCACTAACTCATTTGATTGCAAAATACGACGAAACTTTCCAACGAAAGATGTATAATTAGATGAATTGTCAGGTACCTATGTATTGAATGTGAAATTTTCAAATTTTTAAAAAAATTGTGCCTGACGTTCATCGAAATTGCGACGATTAGTGATTTTTCGTCACTTTTTCGACATACGTCAAGCATAAATTTTAATAAATAAAAGTGAGTTCGACAATTTATCTGTCTTGCGACAGTGTTTTCATGCTATACTTGTGAATTTGCTATACTTATGACAGTTTGTGGAGGTTATAGGCCAGATTTTTTTGGTGCAAAATATCAGAATTATTAGATTTTGTTACCTATCTATGATTAAAAATTATTGGAGTGTGAGTTTGATATTTTTTGAAGATCTAAATATTCAAGCTTGGTAAAGAAAAATCATTTCAGATAATATTAGTGCAGAACAAAATGAAGAGACACTTGCTAGATTGTGGGATAGATTGAAAAGAAAGGGTGATGAGAAATGTTATTGTCCTTGCAATAATTGCAAGGGCTTAAAGACGAGAAGAATTTTAATCACAACAGCTGAGAAACATTGTAGGAAACATGGTCACGTTGAAGGGGGGTATGATTATCATCCATTGGTAAGTTTTTCATTATATGTCTTTATATTGATTGAATTTGTAAATCTTTATATCGTTTTAACATTTTTTTTATATATAAAAAATCACTTGATCATGATCATGGTTTATTTGTGTCGATCATTATTATAAAGGTGGGGTGCCCTAGGGCACATGCTATGGATTATCACAGCCCGAAGAATGTGGTTTTGTAAGTGGAGGAACATGGAGCTGTGAATATCGAAGATGAAGTTAATGATCCTATGGAAGAAGATCATGCACCAAAAAACACAGTTGAAGATGATGGTACAGATACATTGATCCATGACACATTTAGTGGCACAACTGATCATGATGATCGAGATGACTTTGATGATGTTCATGATTTCCTTGTACTTGAGAAGGCATATGAGCCCCTTTATGAAGGCTCCCAAACAACTCTTCTCTCTGTTGTATTGTTTCTAGTGAACTTGAAGGTTATGAATGGTTTATCCAACATAGAAATCTCATGGATGTTAAGGTATGTCATATATGTCATCATTTTTTCATCTATTTTTGTTGTTAGTTCATCACTAGTAAATAAAGGATGAAATATGTACCATTAATATTCTTTATATTAACAAATTATTTTTTTGTTGTAGATTGATAGGTGAATTTTTGTTACCACCATCAAATATTTTACCTCGCTCATACCGAGATTTATCTGCCATTATGAAAGATATTGGAATGGAGTATCAAGCAATAGATGCATGTCCCAATGATCATATTATATATCATAAACAACATGAATTTGCAACAGAATTCCCGGAATGTCATATCAGTAGATATCAAATAGATCAACTAACAAAAAAGGTGCCTCACAAGGTTCTTCATTATATTCCCATTATTCCACGTATGCAATGATTATTTAGGTGTGAAAGCTTAGCACAATTTATGGATTATCATGCACAAAATAGAAGTGGAGATGACATTCTTCGAATGCTTACAAATGGTTCTACATTTAGGGACATGGAGGAAAAATGGCCACATTTTAAAGAAGAACCTCGTAATCTCAGGCTTTCATTGGCAGCGAATGATGTCAATCCATTTGGAGAGCTGAGATCTGTTTACTCGGTTTGGCATGTTTTTGTTATCAACAATAACATTCCTCCATGAATGTAAATAAAGAGGGAGCACCTAATGTTGGTAATGATTGTTCCAAGTATTTGTTTACATCAATTTTCTTTAACGTAGTAGTATCTCATTTGTCTTATTTGTTGCATAATGACTTATAATTTTTTCATTTAATAGTCATGTACAATAATTTATATATATTGTAGTAAAATGGTTATAATAATTATGTAATGTTTATGTTCATTCAACTAGGTAAGTACCAAGTTAAAGATATGAATGTATATATCGGGCCTCTTATCAACGAGTTACTAAAGTTATGGAATGGCGTCACTATGTATGACGTCTCTAGACCAACAGGACAAAGACAATTTCAATTCCATGCAATGCTTGTATGGACATTTCATGATGCCCCAAGGCTAACACATTTTTGTGGTATGTTATAACGTTTGATTGCACTTTAACGATATTTAAATTTATGAAGTAGATATCATGCATGTTTTTTAAATAATCTATTCATTATATATAATTATAAAAATTGACATATTTAATCCAATTATATATGATCTTGCAGGTCTTCAAACAAAGGGAAAATTTGCATGTCCAATTTGTGGTCCAAAGATGAAATCTCGTTGTTCAACAAGTTTAGGAAAGCAGGTTTTGATGAGTATAGGCACTTCCTCCACAGAAATCATAAGTATCAAACTACTGAAAAACATATTTTCAATGGGAAAGAAGAGACTACATCAAAACCATGAAGAATGAAACCTCACCTATGGAAGTTGGAATATAATTAGAATTAATCATCAAGGTTATACATCGATCAAATTGTTTATCTATCATATATGATATGTTTGAATTTATATTTTTATATTGTGTTTTGTTTACTCATGTTGTAATTGACAATGATTTTCATTGTTAATTTGTTTAACTTATCTACTTCATGAAGGTTGTCAAGGCATTAATGGCTAGCTTCCATAGGGACTGAAAATTTATCCCAAACAATTTAGTAGGTTTCCCTACTATGAGAAGCTACAAATTGTGCATTTGTTTGATACAATGCATATCAGAAAGTATAACAGAAATGTTATGGAAAATATTGGATGGAGGGCATGACAAAGAACAAATTGTCAAAATTTGTAGTGACATTCAGGAAGCCAATCATGGAATGAAAAATGTCATTCAATTAAATAGCGATGGAGACCAGATTAATATAAGAGCCCTTCCTTGGTTATTAATGGAGCAGCAAAGCAATGCTATAAAAGAAGTCATACAAAAAATTTGATTTCCCACAGGATTTGCTGCAAACATAAACAATATCATAACAAAGAAAGGTGAATTTGGATCAGGGATGAAAATGCATGATTGGCATACCTTCATTAAGGTAATTATTCTGGTATATTTTATATATATATGTATACTGCATGTACTTTTCAGTGTATTATGTTTACTAGTTCTGGAAAAATAACGAAAAGATCATTTTATAATTGTTACAGTACATTCTACCTCTATCTCTCCTAGACAACTTTGACAACAATGTCAAGCAAGTTATATATGATCTTGGAAAATACATGAGGTAAGTAGAGATATTTGTTCAATTCATTGTATAGATCTTATATTTTCCATTTGTTTTACTTGTTATGTAATATATTGTATATTTTTGTTAAATATCATTAATATATTTGTGCCTTGAATCACTTGTAGATGATTGTCATCTAAATAAATCCATAAAGAAGATATAAATTATTGGAGGAGAAGAATTCCTCGTCTAATGTGTGAAATGCAAAAGTGTCTACCTTTGACATTTTTCAATGCACAAGAATACTACCTCATACACCAAGTTGAGGAGATTGAATTGTGTTGACCTGTACACACAAGGTCAATTTGGATGGTTGAGAGGCACTTGAAATTTTTGAAGGCTTTGGTTAGACAAAGAGCACATCCTGAGGGTTCTATGGTGGAGGGATCTATGGTATACCATACCATGGTGTACATTACTGAATATCTTCCTAAGTTCGCAACAAAGATCCATGTAGATTGCATTTGGGATCCCAACTCCATTAACAAATTCGAAGGGGAGTACCTGATGGAGAAAGGTAGATTGAGGAAAGTGAGAGGTAATCATAAGATGGTCATGGAGACTAATTAGAATACATTTCACATTGCCTTCAATTGCTTGAAAAGAAACAACAAAGAATTAGTCCAAATGAAAGAATATTCCACACACTAATAGAAAAGTACTAATATTGTATTACTCGGCTAGAAAATAAGTCGTATATCGTGGTAATTAACTAATTATACGTTGTTTGTGAATTTCAATTTTTTTGGATACAGTTGGTCAAGAGTGGGATGTACTACATTTGTATGTCGCAAACAATCTTGATTGGATGACGGTATGGATTGAATGATATCAACAATCTGGTTGCACATTAACATGGGAAGGTGTGGCTTCATT
Organism: Sequoia sempervirens; assembly: GCA_007258455.2. NCBI lineage: Eukaryota > Viridiplantae > Streptophyta > Pinopsida > Cupressales > Cupressaceae > Sequoia > Sequoia sempervirens. Next base: position 548,420,355 of record VDFB02281492.1, read on the forward strand.
GGTTAAAGAAGCTCATCGTAATGTAGATTCCAATGTTACACCAAGAGATATTGATTTAGCATATGGCTTAAGAGATAAATAGGTATGTATAAATATATTAATCACCCATATTATTTAATTATTTTCAATTATATTGATGTATATATATGTTGATTTTTTTTTCTTTGCATACATTTGGCCAAGAATAAATATTTTTATCAACTGACGATGCAATAATTTTTACATGTTTGATATATTGCAAGTGAAACACCACAAGGCTATGTGGTGCAATAGTCATAAATTTTGAATCAAAAATTTGGATGACATGAAGAAAACTTGTGATTCTGGGATAGCTGCAGTCTTTCAGGTGACTAATGTTTCATCTAGAAGTGATATACATCCAAAAGTATCATAAAATCGATACTATGAGATTTTGGATGATATACTTGAGTGTGACTTTAAGTCCTTCAAATTAGTTATGTTCGTCATCCAATGGTACAGGCTACGATTGATTGAAAATGATCCTGAGAGAACTGTTATTGAACATGACAATGGATTTACCAAGGTTAATACAAGGTCGATCGAGAGAGCTAGAAATGACCCCTATGTTCTTCCAAGCCAATGTGAGTAGGTATTTTACTCAGAGGTTCCAGGTAAATTGGGTTGGTCATTTGTTGTTATACATGATCCAAGAGGAAGGTTGATAAAGTATAATGTGGTGGAAGAAGAAGATATCAAAAAATTTAGAAGATGATGTAGACGATGATTAGGATCAACAGTTAGTTGATGATGTGCTTGATGAAGATTTTGAAGAGGAACTAGATCATGATGATGCAGGAGCTAATTTTCATGAAGATAATATCTATGTGGATGATGACATTATCGAAACTAATATCAATGATGATGATGATGATGATATGACCAATCCTTACAATGTCAAATCTAGATTGGATGATATAGACAAAGAGTTGGATTAAGAAGAAGATCAATGACATTGAAATGTATGAGTTATGCGACTATATTATATATTTGATATTGATTTCTTGATAGAATTATATTTGACTTATATGGTTACACAATTAATTCATGATGTACTTTTTAATGTTGTTAATTCATGATGTTACAACTATTGTAGCTCTCCTAGAAATTTCCATATGATCAAATCCTAATTACTCTACGACTATTTATGATTAGATATTATTTGATCACATATTTGGTTATTTCATTCCCAAAAAATTAGTGTTTCCTCGTGTTGACCCCACATAGTGACATGTGAATGGGGCCAACGTTGAAATTTTTTCAATTTGTGCTTGTATGGAGTGAAACTTGACATGGTTAGAATGGACACATGCATTGATTATATGGGAGGGTTTTGAGACTCAAACATGATGTCATGCTATATAAAGGCATCTTGTCCTTCCTAATAATACAATTTGCCTTATTCTTCATCTCTTTCATATATTGTTCCTAATTATCAAATGGTTGTAAGTGATTATTCCCTTATATATCATTGTATAATTAATTTTTTCTATATTAATTTATATATTTTTATTATATTATGTGGAGCTCCAAAAAGTTAGAGAGGAGTTCAAGTTAGTAGGTTCAAAATAAAAAATCATCACTTGTCTCTCTATCTACTCAATAATCAAAAGGCCATCAACTCTTCCATCCTAGTTGAGAGGACTGATTATATTATGATTTTTTTATGTTCCTATATAGCTTTCTTGTACATGTATTTTGTATTACTAATATGTAACATTGTATGCATATATTGATTTCTTGTATATATTATAGTTTTACCAACATATAATATTGTATGATTGCATGGCTTCTTAGTTAATATATATATTTTTATTAGATGATACACATTGGATTCCTTTTAATTTTTTATATTTGAAGATACATAACTAATTACAAGGATAATATAAAGAAGATATATCTATATATGTATCATTTATGAGTTTCTAAAATATTTTACTTCCATGTCAACCACTTTCTTTACTTCAAGATCAATAATAAAAAAAATATATTAACTAAGAAGCCATACATACAATAGTATATGTTGGTAAAACTATAATATATACAAGAAAAGCAATATATGCATACAATGTCACATGTTAGTAAAATATATATCTATATATGTATCATTTATGAGTTTCTAAAATATTTTACTTCCATGTCAACCACTTTCTTTACTTCAATTGAGAAACATAATACCTCTATAATCTTGCAGTTATCAAGTGTCGATAAAATAAAATTCAAGTACTTAGCTATCAATTTTCTCTTGATTGATCTAGTAGTAATATACTAGCCAACTAATACTCATCCAATTATATCATCTTGCATTGATTTATGTTACTTGACCATCACATAATTGAACCAAGTACCACTTTAGAAATACCACATACATATTCTTCTCTTTCTACAAACCCCCCATTGTATTTGTAAGGGTTTTATTGTAGGTCCCATCAAATACTATGCCCTAATCATGTAACAAGTAGATAAGTCATCTTTAATAAGGTCAAACAAGGTTGTTTTATCACAAAATACAATAGTTTTTATTTTTACTTGTGTTAGATTTATGTTTTGATTATAAGGTTTATCTTATAGGTTTAAGGTATGAATTTAAGGTTCTTACAATGACTTTTCAACCAATGGTATTATTCTATCCTATATCTACCATTCTAATTCTAAAATAAAACATACAAATCAAACTTAAATATTAATTTGAATTTCGCATGTTATTTTCAATTTTGGCCCCACACGCGGAGGAGCATGACATAGCTTAGTGCACCGAGGCCCTAACTAGAAAA
>VDFB02281492.1:548423246-548715178 GCA_007258455.2 Sequoia sempervirens
TAAGGCCCACCCTTTTTCTTCAATAGTAGCAAATACTTTAACTATATCAAGGGGATATTTATTAAGTGATAATTAAGTAGATGTATTTAGTAATGATTTGGTTGTGATAGCTGAACATTCTTCTCATGAAAAAGGTTAAAGAATTCTAGTCCCTGAAGAATTTCTTATGCTACACATCTCTCTTTCATGTGCATATGTAATACAATTAGTTAGTGGTAGTTAATATGTATAATTACTTATTAAAAGAAAACTACTCTTCTTAACCTACCATCTTGTTTACAATAGTGATGTTGTAATGGTGAGCATAAATTTGTGATATTTAGTCAATAGATATAAACAATGAAAGGCATAATTTTACCATTTCATATACCCTCTCATGACTTGGCATGTACCATTAAAGGTTACTTACTATTGACCCTAGATTTTATTTAATGTTGTAAATGGCATGTGGAATATGATTAAGTTTATTTTGCTTCAACTATGTAACTATGATATACTAATGATTGTGATTGAGTGCACAGGAGAATGCTACCAAGTCCTCCTTTTCTTTCAAGCAATAATCTTGATAATTGAAAGGTAATCTTTGAGTGTTCATAAGAGGAAGATTGGAGAGTTGATGGTATAGTCAAAACTCTGGGAGGTTTCCTTGAGGCCATGAGTATAATTTAAGGCTTAGCATAAGGGAAACAAGAGGGATGGATCAAGCTTTGTATGGATAAGGTAAGTAATAATATTACCTTGTTTTACTTCATAAAAATAAAATTATGTTCTTCATATTTATTTATTCAACTATAATCCAAATCATTGTGATAGTATTTTATAATATGCATACAATATCCAATTACAATATATTAAGCTATTGGTTGGCATATATATATCAATGTTTGAAAACTATATAATGGTACAAGTCATGTTGAATAGCATACGTTACATTTGATGTATGAATATGTAGTTTCCATTCTCAACTATTATTATATCTGAATATATTGTACAAGTCTTACAATAAAATTTGATATATATATTTAATAGAATTTTGATGCCAAATTTATAAAAGTTAAGTATTTAAACCTAATAGGATGATTTCTTTTAATTTAGTGTTAAAATATTTGATAAGAGTACTTTAAATTATATTATTATATTATATATATATGACACTTATAGAGTTTAAACTTACCTAAATAGTATGGAGTTTCAATTTATTAATGCACATAGGTCTTTAGATTTTGAATAAGGCTTTTAATTTACTATATAATGAAAAATTCAATTGTTTTTATCAAGGTCTTTTGAAAGAATTAAGTTTGTTAAAATTTATGTGACCATACTTTCTCCTATATCTAATTGAGTAGTTGTAACCGTCATTAAATAATATTAATATGATCATAAATTGTCTATGGAAAAATGTGGAATTCATTTATTATGAAGATTCTATTGTATAGTTGTTCTTGTGAGTTAAAAAAAAATAATTGTTAAACTAATACAATGTGAATTTCCTGAATATGACTGCACTTTTGACTTAAAACAGTTAGTAACTTTTGGTAAAGCCACCAAAATCTGAATGGTGGATCTTTTTCTCCTGGACATTATTATGATGAAGCCATTTTATTTTACCTTATTAATGGCGCCATAATAACCTCTCCTCGTATATGACTATGGGTGGCAGAGTATCTGTTCTATTTATTACTTTAGTGCCTTTGATAAGACTACCACATCTTTATTAGCCGATAGGCTATTATAGGTGAGAATTCAACCGGAAAAGTCTCATGTCTGATACCGGCTGAGACTATTCCAGCTGGATTCTCACCTGAGACATGGCATCCACATTTTTCTCCCTGAGATGGCATTTTTACCGGTTAGATTTCGCCTTGACTCAGATGCATTATCCCTGCACCCGGTGTAGGTCCGCGGTATGGGTGAAAATAGAGTCCTTCATATAGAACAGCATTACCGGCTACTCTCTGCGTGCGTATAAATTTTACCGCCAGGCTTTGAGGGGTTTTGCGTGCGAGTTGAAGTAATGTTTGCGTGTATTCCCTATTTGCCTATGTCTATTGCTTTTTCAAGTGGCCGCCTTTAGAATAAAATGGCAATGGCGGTTATGACAGGAGGAGAGCAAGGAAACATTAGAAGGGAGAGGGTAATTTCTATTTTTATGCTTCATGGCCTTTGTTGCTTTTACCTCGGCTTTGAGTTGTTGTTTCACTACCTTGTCTTCATCATCATCGTTAAATGGTTATGCAACACCAGCGTATACTTTGGAGGTAACCCCAGTTGTATTTTCAAGCCCTTCATCCTTAGCAACCACAGTGTCAGCGAAAGTGACGAGTCTTGTAGGGCTTATAGTTTCTGGCGGGCATAATTGGTCGCAAGGGTTGAGCTCTGGGGTGTGAGAAAGTGAGTAGCCGGCGACCCGAGTTCGAATCCCAGCGAAAGATGAGCAGCAATTCGACAATGGGAGATATGAGCAGGGTGGGGCTCGCGTACGACATCGCCATAGCGGTGGAATTACTGGTTCTACTCTCGACGGTGATGTTGGCTTCGTATATGTGCGTGCAGGTGCACGGCCGGACTCAACTGGCGGGAGGCATTGCGCAGAGAGAGGAGGTGCAGAGAGACACAGGGGCAGCCATCACGGCGGGACTCGACCAGGTGACCTTGGACTCGTATCCGCTGGTGACATTTTCTGAGAAGCAGTCACGTGGGGAGGAGTTGTCCTGCTCCATTTGCCTAGGTGATTACAAGGAGGAGGAGGTGCTCACAACCCTTGGCTTACCTCTTCTTAGCGCACCTTCCCCTACGCATGCTCCAGCCCTAATTCGTTTTTCAACAACCTATGTTCCTGTGTATTCCATCTTTCTTTGAATTAATATTGTATGCCTTCGGGTGCAATTTGAATGCTCCCATTCGAGTCTAGCTGGTTGAAGCTCAATTTGAAAAGGTCCCTGACTATTCCTGAAACACAAGATACATAGGGAGAACAGCTCAGAGATGCCATTTCTTGCTTGGGGTGAAAAAATGATTAAATCTTCATGAACAGTCCAAGTAACAAATGGAGAAATAGTGCTAATGTTACCAAGCAAGAGAAAGAAACACCTTTAAGTTGATAGAGAATGTGAGGACATCGACGGTTCTAGAACTTTGCGTTTAGGATTAAGTAAGTCAACATTGCATGTTCAGATATTTTAATTTTTAGTTATGAAAATCTGCAAATTTTGATTAGCATCTATTCCCTTTGGTATACTGGATTCACAAGGACTAATTAGATCTCCGAATTCTTCAGACACAAGTCCCACTTCAGCAGCAACAATTGCTTTACCATAGGAGAGAAGCTAGAAATACTGAGCGTTTGAGTTCACTTGGAGTTGTAGAAGGGGACTTAATCATGATGACTTCTACAGAGATAAGGTACATACTTTTTCTTTCTAAAATTTCTAGACATCTTTGAGGTTATTTCTATTAATTTTGTCCTAACAAATTGTGCATGTTTTGAACAATTTCAAAGTTGAGAGTGATGTATATACATTTTAATTTTGGTAGGTTCTTATATTATTAGTTAATGTATACAAAATGAAATGATTAATACAACCTTTCCACAATCAAACTTAATTATTGAGCAATTATTCCTAATGATAGGTGGTAGTTGTATAAGTATTCTTTTAATTAATTGAAGTTTATTTTAAAGAATTAAATCATTTTATGAATTGTTGGAGATTCAAAATCAAAGATAAATCACAAAGAGAAATCAAAATCTAAGAAATTTGAGAGAAAAATTAGAATCAAAGAAATTTGATCAAAAATCAGAAAAATCACAAAGAAAAATCAAAATCAAAATCAAAGGGATTTGATTTAAAAATCAAAATGATAAATCATAGATAAATTAAAAAGTAAAATAAATAAAAATAAATAAATTGAAAGATCAAATAAATAAATCAAAGAGATATGATCAAAAAACAATAAAATATAAATTACTAAGAATTAAAAATATGTATCATATATAAACTAAAAGATCAAATAAATAATCCAAAGATAAAAAAAAATCAAAAATATCAAATAAAAATGTTTACCATGATAAATTGAATGATCAAAGAAAAAAAATCAAAAATCAAATAAATAATTCAAAGATATACCTCTTTACCCTAACCCTAACTATATCTCTAGCATGTATATATATAATACATAGAGAGATATAGCATCCACCTTAGGGTTAGGGTTAGCATTAGGATTAGGGTTACATTTAGGTTTGCTGTCAAGTTTAGGGTTAATAGATATAGTTAGGGTTGGGGTAATAATTGGGGTTACTAGCATCAACCTTAGGGTTAGGGTTAGCATTAGGATTAGGTTTACATTTAGGTTTGTTGTCAAGTTTAGGGTTAATAGATATAGTTAGGGTTGAGGTAATAATTGGGGTTAAGGTTAACAGGATTAGGGCTATAGTTATATTCTCGGTCAAGTTTAGGATTAGGATTATGGTTAGGTTGGGGTCAAGAGATATAGTTAGGTTTAGGGTTTATGTTAGGATTAGGGGTAGAGATATAATTAAGCTTATGGTTAGGGTTAAGAGATATAGTTAGGGTTAGAAATATGGTTAACATTAGGCTAAGGATTAGGGTTTGCATCAAAATTAGGATTAGGGTTCGCATGAAGAATAGTTAGGATTAGGGTTAGGTTTAGCATTAAGGTTAGGGTTACAAAAGGGTTTAGGGTCACGTTTAGGGTTAAGAGATATAGTTAGGGTTAGGGTAATAGTTGGGGTTAAGCTTATCAGGGTTAGGGTTAGGGTTAGGGTTAAGAGATATGGTTAGGGTTACAGGTAAGGTTAAGGTTAATGCTAGATATATAGTTACAATTAGGGTTAGGGTTGAGATTTAGTTAAGAGTAGGGTTACTGTTGGCTTTAGGATGAGGCTTAGAGATAGCATCAAAATTAGGGTTAGGGATAGCATCAAGATTTGCTCAAGATTAGGGTTAGAATTGGGTTTAAGGTCAAGGTTAGGTTTACGAATAAGGTGAGGGTTAGGGGTTGCATAGTTGTTATGGTCATACTTAGGGTTAGGTTTTGAGTTAGAAATATCATTAGGTTTAGGGGATTAGAAATTTAGTTAAGAATAGGGTTAGGGTTAGGGTTAACATCAAGATCGAGGTTACGGCTAGCATCAAAATTAGGATTAGGGTTAGAATGAAGATTAGCTTAAAATTAGGGTTAGAGTTAGGATTAGGGTTAGGGTTACAATTAGATTTAAGATCAATTTTAGGCTTAGGGTTATGATTTACATCATGGTTATGGTTATGCTTATGGTTAGGAATTGGGATAGAGATATAGTTAGGTTTAATGTCATTATGTGGTTAGGTTTAGGGATAGACAATGACTTAGGAATAGGGTTAGTGTTAAGATTAAGTGATATGGTTAAACATTCTCAAAGGTAAAAATATATAGTTAGGTTTAGGGTTTAGGTTAGGATTAGGGATAGAGATATAGTTAAGCTTATGGTTAGGGTTAAGAGATACAGTTAGGGTTAGAAATATGGTTAACATTAGGATGAGGGGTAGGTTTTGCATCAAAATTAGGGTTAGGGTTAGCATTTCTTTTGCTTTCTAGGCCTTGAAGCCAAATGGCATATATCATTGCCCCTCACCATCAAACACCAACAATTGTACTGTATTTTGTTCAGAAAAAAGTTCTAATGCAAAATTGCTCACCAATTTTTTGACTTTTCATAGCGCACATTTTGTATATCATGAACTACCAACAAATGTACTTGCTACAGCTGAGCTATAATGTTCCACCACTTCGACCATTTAAGATAATATATTGTGTTGTTCATCCACTTGGCATATTCAACTCTACTTGCATCCCGCCACCCATTCACATTTGCTACGAATAATTACTCTTGCAAAAAACCAGATTGCACTTTCCCCATGCATTCTCCCCCTCCCTGCCCTCCGAATACACTACCATAGTATACCCTCCTATCGGCGTAACCATTGCTTGTCTAAAATTACAAACACTAAGTTTATCTATTTTAGTTGTTGTTTCAATTGGAAGGAAATTCCAAGTATGTGGTGATAAAACGTTGCAGCACCTTGTCTATTCTTAGTGGAGGCATTCTATCAGCGATTTTATGTGCCTTGTCTATTCTTGTTTGAGCATTCCTATCGGACAATTACACGGTACCTTATCGCTTTCTTCCACGGCACTATGCAGCATCCATAGGGCAAGGAATTTCACGAGGAAGATTGAGTGCAACACGGCTTTATACTTGTCATTGCATTTTCAGGTGCGGGAAAATAAAAGATATACCGGAATCCACACATGATGAAATTTTGTCACTTTCGAGGTAAGATTTTCTTGTTTTCATTACTTTATCTGGGGTGATGATAAGGTTTCTACAAAGGTTTTAGAGTATGGTTATTAAAAATGAAATTATGCCAAGATCCTAATAATGCGCAGTTTTTCCAATTTGGTGAGCTATAGCCTGTAAATAAGGTTTCTAGGATGGTTTTTGAGTATGTTATTTAAAATAAAAATTACTATTAAGATTCTAATAATGAGCACATTTAGGTTTTAACATTACGACATCCTTTATCTTACATAGTTAAGTATTTCTCAACATTAAGTAAATGCCCTGAGTCTGTAAAACACCCAGCCACATTCTTTCACAGATTCCTCCTGTATGTCTCAAAAACATTTTGGCAGGGCTACGAATAGGCGCCCACCCAATCTGAAGAGCTACATATATATATATGAGAACTTTTAGATTATTAGGAGTATCAAACAATTTGAAAAGAAATAAATGTAACTCACAATCAGAGTAGTGTGCAAACCATTTCAAGATTATCTCATCTTGAGCAGTTGATAGAATTGAACATTTCTAACTGTCAAGACTTTCAGGAATTCAGTGTTGTACATTTGAGATGCGTGGAAATAATTGTACTTCACAATTGTTATAGTATGAAAATGGTGTCAAGAATGTCTTATTTTAGAAAGCTGGTAGAATTGGAAATTTCTGGGTCTCGGTGTTTGAGCAGCTGTGTCTAGTGGGTCTGAACAACATGAAGATGCATGCACTAAACCATTAATAGTGTTTATGGTATTATGGGTTATATTGTTGTTCGTGAACAACATGTGCCTACCAATTTCTGTAATAAATTAACCTATTTGCTTGAAGGATTTAGAGATATCACATAACCTGGATCTCAACCTCTATAACTGAAACTTATAGTGTATTTTCCCCTTACAGAGTCTAGAATCAAAGTCCAAAATAAGCTGTAAGAATCTTGTGTCATCCAATCTACAGAGAAGTAAGGAAAAAAAATACAGCAGTACTCCATTCTGTGACTTAACTATTTAGCTCCTACATTTATTAAACAATCATATCTACATTATAGATTTTGAATAATAATTTAGACGCACAAGTTCATAAATGCAATGTATTTACTGGTTAAAAATAAAATAAAAATGGGAGACCATTATTAAAAATACTATCGCTAAAAACAACAAAATGTTTGAAATGGAAGAAATGGTAAAATAGTGAATGGATAAAAGGGTAGCGTATAAGGAATTTGGGTTGTGGCTAAAATCAACTTTCCATTGAATATGGGGGAAGACCGATGGCCGCCCTTCATTGAATAACGCCACCTCATATTTCATAACCCCAAAAAAAATTTGACTTTGATCCATTAAAAAACTTTATGTTATTGAATAACTAATTACAAAAACACCAATAGCCGCTCATTAAGTGCTAAAGTGACTGATTTAAGTGGATTTTAAGTGCTAAAACAGCTATAATTGATTGAAATTAGAGCGAGCGGCTATTGGGACAACCCTCTAAAAGGTGACTTTTTTACCTCCGCGCGCATATCCAATGCTCCCGCACTCAATCGAATTGCCCAGAAGCTGAAACCTTAGTTATAAGCACTTAACTCATGTGCGAAAAAAACCCATAAATTTTTTCCGGAGTTCAGCATGTTTGAATTCTCACGGTTCGCAGCAGTTAGCCACAGCGACTCTTGGGTCTTCTCTAGTTTTAAATTTTATTTTTATCTTCTATGGGGATCTGTTCCATCGCTAAGACCCTAGACGTGTTAGGAAAGAAAAAAAAAAAGAAGAAAGAATGAATCAAATAAACAAATTAGTGCTTGGGAGGTAACAATTTCCCATGTGGAGCTCCACGTATTTCTCAAGAAGCTCTTCTTAAATGTGATCCCATCTTTTAAAGAATAAAAAGGGAATGATTCCCACTTTCCCATGAAGGAGGGGATTTATATTAATTAAGTTGTTTTTCTTTCTAGATATTAACTAAATTTCCTTTAAAGAAAAAGAGGCATCCTTTATCTATTTATTTATGTTATTTCTTTTTATAATAAATAAATTTAATGAGTAAATAAAGTCCTTAGTTATATATATATAGACATATATAAAATGAGTTATTACCTAATTAATTAAATAAATATTTTATATTTAGGTAAGAGATATTTTCATTTCGGTTTCACAATATAAGTATTAATGGGGATATTAATATATTAATTTTAAGAGGAGTATCAATATATTAGAGGCATTATTACTAATGTTGATATTATTATTAATGCAACGTGCAAGATTAAGTGTATTTTGGGCATTGCAATGTAAATGTATGGGTGTGCAACATTTCAATCTCTGTCAAACTACACACAATAATGATTGAATAGAGGGGATGGGAAGAATTATTGCATTACCAATCCTCATTAGGATTATTTTACTTCCATATTTTTCTATCGTTATATATAATTTAAGCGAGGTTCTATTAGCATGCAACATCAGTTGTCACTCTTTTTCTTCTCTAGAATGTGCTTATCCAAGATTAGTAAATAGATGAATTTAATTTTATCCAAGGTTAGTAGATAGATGAATTCAATTTTATTCATTTATGAGCATTGTTGTTCTTGAGCTAAAGACTATTATTTTAAGTTGATGAATCATTTAATAAAATGTTATGAAAGATTCACATTTTGGGATATCATGTGGTAGGTTAACCATTAGCTATTAATTAAGTTCTCCATTAAGAATATTTAGTTCTTAGTTTGTTACCAAATATATGAGTTGGAAAAATAGATATTCTTTATAGAGCATAATTCTCATCAATGGTTGCCTTAAGTTCTTGTTGTAATAAAATTTTAATTGGAATTCACTAGCAAAGTAAAGATTGTTAGTCAATATTTCTTCTAGTTATTTTGGAGATAGTATTAGATAAGAACTACACAATATTAGGGTTAAAATCCATAATTTTGAATAGTTTCTTTTGACTTTATGAAAACTTATGGGAAACTTGAGTGCTTTATTATGACTCTAATAATGTTTGATGTATCACAAACTTATTAAGTTGTTACCTTAGATTTTATGTTTTATAGCATGATAGAAGAGATAAATGTGATTTTAGTTTGTTCCTTATTGACCATTTCATTATGTTGCATTTGTTCAAATTGTGTTATGCATGATTCAGTTCTTTTTCAACAATTAAGGATCATGTCTATACTCTCATATGTTTTTATTATATCCTTGATGAGTTACCTAATTTTTTGGCTTCACCTTAGTGGGTGGCAGCCGTTTGTGAAACCGTCTGGGGTAGTAGACCCTAGAAAGGGTTGCATACCCACTTTTTATAGTATGTGGTTTGTATGGGTCATGTGATGCATTTGAGTAAAGAATTGAGTTTAGCGTACTTTAGTGGTATTGTGATATTGTTGGTCAATCAAATGAGTTTAGAGAACTCAAGTTGGTCGAACTGATTCTTTTCTTTGAATACATATGTAGGTAGACCTTCGAGAGATGAGCCTGAGGAATTAGGTCAAGCCCTTGGTTGTCTTTTTGAGGTCTTGCTTTGGGACTTGTCTTTCTCTCCAATATTTGTAAACCTCCATGGACTACTTAGCTATGTAATCATATAGCTTATTGTGGATATCATGTACTAATAAATTGTTGATCATATGTAATGCACCAAGACTTATAGACCATGCACGAGTACAGGTGTTGGGGTAGGGATATCACATGACATATTGGAATATAGAGGTGCCCGAATTGTGCCAGAGGTCGCGTTAAAGGCGACCTAAGTCAGTAATCTCTATTACTCTAATTTAGTAAATATTTTCTATCTTTACTTGTAACTAGTGTGACCATTACTATAGCTGTAAATGTGGGTTTAAGTTGATATTGTCTTTCAGTAAACAATAAAAAATTTACCAAAATTAGTAAATACATTGCTTGGTTGATAAGTTGTTTAGTGTAGAAAAAATGTGGGCATTACATATGGCTGAAAAAGATGTTTACACTGATTTCCGATTTAACATTAAAACAAAATACTTGTAATGACCTTACATGGCACTGCCTCCCCTTGAGGTAGCCACCAAACTTATCCCAGTCGAAGAATAGATTCATAGATCCATCGGACTGATGCATCCATATGCATCTAGTTCAAGAAAGGAGGGGTAATGACCCCTAACTTCTCTCTAAGATACTCAAAAGTATCTTTAGGAAGAGCCTTTGTAAATATACCAGCAATCTAATCCTTCATAGGGACATACTCAATCTTTACTTCATTCTCCACAAAATTCTCTCTTAAGAAATGATACCTGATATATATATGCTTTGTCCTTAAGTGCATCATTGGATTCTTTGAAATTTAATTGCATTTGTGTTGTCATAGAAGATAGAAATAGGATCATCATACACCATTGTGATATCTTTCAATGTCTATTTCATCCATAGAACTTGTTTACAATAGGATGCAACAACAATATACTAGCTTCAGCAGTAGACAAGGAAAGTGAATCTTGTTTTCTACTCAATCATGCCACCAATCTATAACCAAGAAATAATGCACCACCACTTGTACTCATTCTCTCGTCTACACATCCAGCCCAGTATGTATATTTATAATCACTTAGTGTAAAGTCAATATCCCTTGGATACCATAACCCATAATATGGAGTTCCATTCAAATATATGAATATTCTTTTAATAGCAACAAAATGCGTTTACTTAGGATCTTCTTGAAATCTAACCACAAGACAAATAGCATGCATAATATTTGGTCTAGTAGCAATCAAATACAATAGTCCACCAATCATAGATCTATACTTACTTTGATCAACCTTAAGTGAATCACCATCTTTACCTAATTTGCAACTAGTCACCATAGGAGTGTATATTGGTATGGAACCATCCATTCCAAAATTCTTCAACATCTCTTTCACATACTTAGACTATGAAATAAAAATTCCTTTCTCTGTTTGATTAATTTGTATCCCAAGAAAGAAATTCATCTCTCCAAACATGGACATTTCAAATTCCTTTTGCATCTCTTCCAAAAACATCTCACATAGTTTCATTTCCTCCAAAAATAATGTCATCAACATATACAACTACAATCAAGATTTTGTCATTTTCAATTTTAAAATAAAGATTACTATCTATCATACCTTTGCTGAAACCTTACTAAATCAAATACATGTCTAACCTTGCATACAAAGCTCTAGGAGCTTGCGTCAATCCATATAAATCTTTCTTCAATCTACACATCATATCCAGTTGATCTAACAACTAAAATCCTTCATGTTGTTCCATGCAGACCTCTTCTTCTAGCTCACCATTCAAAAATGCAAACTTGACATCCATCTAATAGACCTTGAAATCTTTATGAGAAGCAAATGATAAAAACATCCTTATAGCTTCCATTCTTGCCACTGGAGCAAAAGTCTCCTGAAAATATGTGTCTTCTACTTGTGAGTAACCTTTACACACAAGCCTTGCTTTGTTTCTAACCACTTCTCCATTCTCATTCAACTTGTTTCTAAATACCCACTTTGATCCAATAATGTTTTTGTCTACCAGTCTTAGGACCAATTCCCAAGTTTGATTCTTCTCAATCTCTAAAATTTCTTCTTTCATAGATTCCATCCAGTGTTCATCTTTACATGCTTCACTTACAGTCTTTGGTTCAATATCATAAAGTAAAAATAGGTTTACTTCACTAGCAACAACTTTGCTTCTTGTCAATACTCCTTTTGTCTTGTCTCCAATGATCTGACTTTCTAAATGATTCTTCTACACATATCTAGGTGTCTTAGGGGACACCACTAAAGCTTCTTCTTCTCTTTCATTTTCTTCATTCTGCTTCTCTTTCTCATCCTTTTCCTATTCTTCTACAATTTCTTCAATCCTTATGCAATCAAGTTCATTAGATACATATCCATCAACATCAATTGATTTCTCCATTGTTTCATCAACCTTGACATTTGCACTTTCTACAATATTTCTTAGTCTTTTATTGAAACATCTATAAGATTTTCTTTTAGTAGAATATCCAAGAAAAATTCCTTCATCACTTCTTGCATCAAACTTTCCTAAGGTTTCTTCATCTCTTTTGATATAACATTTGCTTCCAAATATCTTGAAATACTTAACAGTAGGGATTCTTCCACACCATAGCTCATAGGGGGTCTTAGTATTATTTTCTCTTGCTTGAACTCGATTGAATACATAGATAGTATTATGAATAGCTTTTCTCCAGTAAACTTTCGGTAAACTAGCTTCAGTAATCATTGATCTAGCAACCTCTTGAATTGCTATATTCTTTCTTTCAACAACTTTGTTCTGCTAAGGAGTTCTCAGAGCAGATAACTATCTTTTTATTCCATCCACTTCACAAAACATATTACACTCATGGGAGGTGAATTAGATTCACCTCTATCAAACCTTAAGCATTTTATCCTCAAATTTACTTCATTTTCAACTATAGCTTTGAATGTATTGAATCTATCTAATGCATCAAACTTCTCTCTAAGAAACATAACCCATGTATATCTAGAATAATCATCAATCAAAAGCATAAAGTACCTTTCACCTTGTAGACTCTCACTCTTGTAGGACCATAGATATTTGTATGAATTAAATCCAATAATCCATTAGTAGATTGTTCCTTTGGTCTTTAATGGCTTCTTGCTTGCTTTCCAAATTGAAAATTCCTGTAAATAGCATTACTATGATTTGTAATCCTTGGTAAATTTCTCACGGCTTGAAATACACTGATCCTTTCCAAATTATCAAAATTCATGTGGCACATTCTCTGATGCCATAACCAACTATCATTAATATGAGTCATAAAGAATCGTCCATCAACACCCTTAAGTTGATAGATGTTTCCTTTAGATTTATTTCCTGCAACAATCACTATTTTGGATCCTTTCCTAATGTCACATATCTCATCCTCAAATACAATATTATATCCTTTACTACACATCTTTCCAACACTCAAGAGATTATGCCTTAAAACCTTAACATAGTAGACATCATCAGTATTAAGCTTTCCATCAAAACTTACTGAACCTATCCCACAAATTTTAGCACCAGTATCATCTCCAAACATAACCAAGCCTCCATCATATTTTTCAAGTTTAAAAAACTTACTCCTATCACCAGTCATGTGATGTGAACAACCACTGTTAACAACCCAATATTTCTTTTCCTGTTTAGCACCAGTATCATCTCCAAACATAACCAAACCTCCATCATATTGTTCAAGTTTAACAAACTTACTCTTATCACCAGTCATGTGACGTGAACAACCACTGTCAACAACCCAATATTTTTTTTCTTGTTTAGCATGTAGGGCAGAGATAACAATACCTTCATTTTTCTCCTTCTTCGGAGGGAATTTCTTCACCTATTTTTCAAAATTAGTAGAAGTAAGTTAATCCTTTATAGCCAAGAAAAAGCATTCATTTTCATCAGGGTCTTCATAATCAAATTCCTCATCAGATATACTAGCATCGTCATTCACATAATATGCTTTTTTAATCTTCTTACCTTTCTTTTCTTTCTCATATCTTTGTTCATTCCTTTTAGCTCTTTTCAAACACTTTGCATCATAATGACCTATTCCTCCACAACTAAAGCATTTAAAGGGTACCTTACTTTCATACTTGTTGGAACCTTTCGTCATCCTTCTCACAAAGTTAGCTTCTACTTCATCAAGATTTTCTTCATCCGAATCTTCAACCTTTGTAGCCTTAAAAGTATACTCTGATTTGAATCCATTTCTCAAATTCAGATTTCTCATCTCATATGATGTCAGAGATCCCAACAATTGATCTTTACTGTAAGTCTTATAATCTATATTTTTTTCAATAGCACATACCTTTTTGTTGTAAGAATCAGGGAGAGTTCTAAGAATCTTCTTTATAATCCTAGTTTCATCTATTGTAGCACCAAGTCCTCGCATTCCAGCTACTACCTCATCCAATCTTTGTACATAAGCTTTAACATTCTCATCTTCAGACATATGTAGGAGCTCAAAATTTGTCTCCAAATTCTACAATTTTTCCTCTTTGACCCTTTCATCACCTTCATGCACCTTTTCCAAAGCATCCCATAATTCCTTAGCAACCTTTAGATTCTGAACTTTAATCAACTTGGAATGTACAAGACTATTCTTCAAAATGTACTTCAACTTATTGTTCACTTCATGTGCCTTGATCTCATCAGCTGTACTTGGACCATTAGTAGGAGGAGTGTAAGGATTCTTGTAAGGTTTATCCACTTCATATCCATAATACTTCATATGTTCTTCCATCAGTATTTTCTAGATAGCATAATTAGTTCCATCAAACCTCAAAAAATAATGAGTAACTTTTCCTTCCATCTTGAACCTTCCTTAAGCAGTTAAGCTCTTGTCCAAGGAACCAAGCTCTAATACCAATTTTTGAACAAGACAAATGAGAGGGGGTGAATCAATTGTAACAAATTTAAACCTTTAAATCATTCACTAGAAAAAATCCTTAACACTACTAAAATGATTAAACATTAAGTGCAAGTACAGAAATTGAAAATCATCACACAAACACAACACCAAATTTACGTGGAAAACCCAACAAGGGAAAACCATGGTGAGGATTAACTCACACTATAGAGAATATAAAAACCAATTACAAAGGCTCACTACCTAAGAAATAAGGCTCACTACCAAAACAAGGACTCACTATCCAATAGGGCTAACCACCACGAGGGCTCACTGCCACAGAGATACAAAGAAGATAGAAGAGATATTTTATAGAGAGAATACAATCTCAATGCAATAGAGATTTCCACCACAATTTTCTCAATCACTTACAAACATGCATGAATGATAGAGTACACCTTTAGCTCATTGCATCCATAAACTTAGCATTTAGACTTTGCACTAATCTGCCACACTCGCATAACACACATCCAATGATTCACATCTATTTAACATCTATGTGCTATATTTCTTTGTGCTTATCTCTTGTCTTCTTTCACCACTAACTCATCTTGTATTTATACCATCTTCAACTTTGAAACATATTTAAAGTCAGTGATCCATCAATAAATTCAAATTAGGTTAGCACCAAAACATCCTAGGATGGAATTAGGATGAGGGTGACCCAAACACACGCTTGATGAGGACCCAAATATTCCCAACACACTTCATCAACTTTGAAGATAGTGTTTAACACAAGGTCGGCCAAACCAATGTAAAACACATAGAACAATTAAGCATGATCCTTCCAAATACCAAAATTATCTTCAACATGATCATAACAACTTAACTCTAGAACCGCAAGTCATAAGACTTTACCAAAGAGAAATACAAACCAACAACATTTCTCCCAGACCTTAGCTAGAAACACAAAAAACCACAGTTCACAACTGGTAAACATAACTCGCACTATACAATGAATTAGAAGCCAAAAATCTTGATATAGCAACTTCCAACAAACATGATCAGCATATCTGAACCACACAAACATAGGAGAAAATCCTGGAGCAACCAATGAACACTTGCAACCTTTCTTCAATACAATTTTCTCAATATCCTCGACATGAACAAACAATAACCTACATATATGACATTAATGACAACAACAACTAGTTGATAACCAATTGACCAATTGACATCAATGACAACACCTTCATTCTTGCAATAGAGATGTGTATAAGTTCAGTCCTTCAAAGAAGCCATTGAAGGGTGGTGAGTTGTAGCAAGTGTTCATTCATCATTTCCTTCCTTTCCATTGAAGGTTTTTATCATTGACATTGTCATTGTAAAAGTGGGAACACTATTCACAGGGTTTGATTGAGGAAAACTCCTATATGACACAAAAAAAATTCCCTCTTTGTGTATGTGAAAATTACAAGTTGAAGAAGGATTGAAGAGATATTGAAGAGAAATTTTGCATTGTTGCATTTGTTGTCATCATTCTTGTTAAGACACAAAAACTAAGTTATAAAATTTATTTCCTTCATTTTGACAAGTTTGCAAGTGGAAATCAACATCTCATATGTAACACCCGAGGACTATCAGAAGTATTTTTAGAAGCCCTATAAAGGACCCATTTT
Organism: Sequoia sempervirens; assembly: GCA_007258455.2. Lineage (NCBI taxonomy): Eukaryota > Viridiplantae > Streptophyta > Pinopsida > Cupressales > Cupressaceae > Sequoia > Sequoia sempervirens. Next base: position 548,439,630 of record VDFB02281492.1, read on the forward strand.
CCTAGGAGTGAACTTATCCTCCTTCATATTCCACAACCATCTTTTGTGACAGGTACATGCCCTTTGGTATTTCCCAGATTTGCCTACAAAGTTTTGTTACAATTTGTATATCTTTGAGAATCTATATTTTATATATTAGGTCATATAGTTCATTTAGTTTTATTATTTCTAATCATTCATAATCATCCTAAACTACCCTTAAAGCTTCCCACCAACGCAGGTCTGATTGACTCACCATTGAGGTTGAAATTCAATATCTTTGTTTTGTGGTTGGTGATTTTGAATGAAAGTTGGAAAGAGGGCTCCTATAACTTAGGTTTTTTTTATTGAGGACCTAGGCTCCCCCTTCTCTTTCCTTATTTTTCATTTTGGTGAACTTGGCATTTTCTATTCTAGAATTGCTTTACAATCATAAACAATAATCATAAACAATAACTCAGACATTGAGTTTTCAATTTTTTAGAACCCTGTACAAAGACACATTTGTCCTTGGGTGATCTTGTCCTTGTACAGGTTCCTCTACAAATTTTGGCACATACTTTTGTCTCTATCTTCTTAGAGTCCCCGCACCTGTAAATCTTTGTTTATGTTTCAAAAATTTCCTATTATGAAGCATTTTACATTTAGTTCATTTGGTAAAAAGAATGCTTTATTTAGAATCAAAATTTGCATGCAAAAGTCATCATTCTTAGGTCCCTACATTTTAAATCAATCAATTATCATATTTTAGATCTGAAAATTGCATCAACATTTATTCAAATATCTTTTACATTATTGCATACTTGCATTTCATGTCACATTGGAATACATTAAGAAAAATCTGGAAATTCATTTACTATTTCAATTGTCTGCAAGTATAATCAAGATCTTTAAGAAGTTTAGTTCATATCTGAACTTTGATTTCTCAGAACCCCTAAGTAGGACTCATTCACCCCTAGGCAACCCTGTCCTGTTTGTCTTGGTTAAAAAGAAATTTCTAAAACCTTTTCCTATTTCTGGGTGTTTGTTGTCTTTATTTAGTATATCAGTGTTCATCTTGGGTGCACTCTTGGTGTGGTAGAGGACCTATAGGGTTGAGGGTTTAGGGTATTGGGTCAAGAGGGTAGAGGGTTGAGGGATTATGGTTTAATGTATAGGGTAGAGGGTAGAGGGTTGATGGTTTAAGGGTTTAAGGGTTGAGGGATTAAGGGTTAAGGGTTAAGGGTTTAAGGTTGAAGGTAGAGGGTATTGGGTTGAGGGTAAAGGGTAGAGGGTTTAAGGGTTGAGGGTTGAGGATTTAAGGTTGAGGGTAGAGGGTTGAGGGTCCAATGTATAGGGTAGAGGGTATAGGGGTTGAGGGTTTAGGGTTTAAGGGTTGAGGGTTGAGGGACTAGGGTAGAGAGGGAGGGAGAGATGGAGGGAGAAGTGAGATAGAGAGAATTAGAGAAGAGGAGGGAAGGACAGAGAGATATGAGGATTGAAGATCCAATGTATAGGGTAGAGGGTTGAGAGTTGAGGGTATATGGTTGAGGACCTATAGGGTCGAGGGTTGAGGATTTAGGGGATTGGGTCACGAGGGTAGAGGATTGAGGGTTGAGGGTTTAAGGGTTTAATTATTTAAGGGTTGATGGTATAGGGTTGATGGATTAAGGTAGAGAGCGAGGGGTGGAAGGAGGGAAAGATAGAGGGAGAAGTGAGATAGAGTCAAGGAGAGAAGAGGGGCAGGGTATATAGAAGGATGAGAGTTGAGGATCCAATGTATAGGGTAGAGGGTTGAGAATTGAGGGTATAGGGTTGAGGACCTATAGGGTTGAGGGCTTAGGGTATTGGGTTGAGTGTATAGTGTTGAGAGATTAGGGCTGAGGGTAGAGGGTGGAGGGTATAGGGTTTAAGGGTTTAGGGTATAAGGGTTGAGGTTTGAGGGTTTAAGGTTAAGGGTAGAGGGTTGAGGGTATATGGTTAATGGATTAGTGTTGAGAGTACAATGGAGAGGGTAGAGGGTATAGGGATTGTGGGTTTAGGGTTTAAGGGTTGAGGGTTGAGGGATTAAGGGTTGAGGGATTAAGGGATTAAGGGTTGAGAGTTGAGAATTAAGGGTTGAGGGTTTAATGTAGAGGGTAGAAAGTTTAAGGGTTTAAGGGTTGAGGGATTAAGGGTTGAGGGTTAATGGATTAGGGTAGATATTTTAAGGGTTTAAGGGTTGAGGGTTGAGGGTTGAGGGTTGAGGGTTGAGGGCAGAGGGTATTGAGTTGAGAGTAGAGGGTAGAGGGTTTAAGGGTTTAAGGGTTGAGGGTTGAGGGTTGAGGGTTTAAGGTTAATGGTAGAGGGTTGAGGATATAGGGTTGCGGGATTAGGGTTGAGGGTCCAATGTATAGGGTAGAGGGTATAGGAGTTGAGGTTTTAGGTTTTAAGGGTTGAGGGTTGAGGGATTAGGGTAGAGAGGGAGGGAGAGATGGAGGGAGAAGATAGAGAGGAGAGAATAGGAGGGAAGGACAAAGAGAGAGATATATCTAGTTATGTAGATATGGTGCTTGAGGGAGATACCTAACAGAGAGAGAGAGGGGGTGGGAGGGAGATAGTTGAGAGAGAGGGGAGAGAGGGAGTGGGAGATAGAGGGATGGGAGAGATCGAGGGAGAGGAGATATAGAGAGAGAGAGAGAGAGAGAGAGAGAGAGAGAGAGAGAGAGAGAGAGAGAGTGTTATCTAGTTATGTAGGTAGGGTGCTTGAAGGAGAGACCTGATAGAGAGAGAGGGGGTCGGAGGGAGATAATTGAGAGAGAGGGGAGAGAGGGAGAGGGACAAGAGAGATGGAGGGAGAAGTGAGATAAAGAGAGGGAGAGAGAGGGAGTGGGAGAGAGATGGAATCATCAATTGACTTTGACCACATATCAGATCTAGTTCAACCAAGTAATATATCTACTTGCATAGTTTTTGAAATTCCTAGTGTTATCTTACTTTGTAGTGTATTTATAATGTTGATTAATTTCATCTAATTTTTTGCACATATCATTGTAGGGAATGTTTATGCAATTATTCCAGATGAAGACAACAAAGAGGAAATAGATTATTACTTGTGTCATTGTGTTGAGGCTAAAAAGAAATAGGAGGCCCTAGTTATAGATGGAGAAAATATTGAATACCCTATAGGCTCAGTGGTTGTTACCGGAATGTGGCTTAGAAGGTATCCACATAAGAGTGTTAATGTTTGGTTGTTTCAAGACTTTGACATGCATTGGAAGATTCTTCATTACTCAAACCTTCTCGTGACATCCAATGTTCATTTGATCAAATATGGGGGTAGACCTTTGAACAAGACCTTGTTGAAGGTGTGTGAGTCTGACCATGAGGCAATACTTGACACAATAAAGAGTAGAGCAGACCTGGATGGTTCGTTGGATTAATTTGTAAGTATGCACATTAGTTCTTATTAATTTGTAAGTATGTACATTAATTTGTATTAAAATTTAGAGTATGCACATCAAGATTAGTTCATAGTTAGACCTTTTGATTCTATATTTCAAGCTTACATATGTTTTGGTTTGAAGTTTACATATGAATATTGGGCAGATTATATGTTTTGGTTCAATGTGTAGCATAGACAAGGTAGTGGGCCCATTAGCTTGCCAATTCAATGAAATTGGCAAGGTAGTGGGTTGTTTGAAAAAATGGGTCCAAGAAATGGAGTCTCATGGTGATGGCCGACCCCATTTCTTGGACCCATTTTTTCAAAAATCCCACTACCTTGCCATTCCAGTGAAATTGGAAAGGTAGTGGGATTTTTGAAAAAATGGGGTCTCAAGGTGATGTACATAACCATGAGACCCCATTTCTTAGACCCATGTACATCACCGTGAGACCCCATTTCTTGGACCCATTTTTTCAAAAATCCCACTACCTTGCTAATCTAGTGAAATTGGAAAGGTAGTGGGTTGTTTGAAAAAATGGGTCCAAGAAATGCATCACCATGAGACCCCATTTCTTGGACCCATTTTTTCAAACAACCCACTACCTTTCTGATTTCATGGTGATGTATCAAATTGCTTCTAGTGTTGACCAAGCTATGTGCCTTTCACATGTACATTTTACTTATGTCAATGCTCTACTTATCATTTTCTTCAACTTGAAGTCTTTATTTTGATATTTACTTATTCTTCCATTCTATTGTGTTGAAAAAGTGGAGAACTACAAACATTATAGATAGGAAATATTGTATGAATTTTCTTCATGCCTTTTTATCTTAAAAAATGTGATATCTTATGTATTCATTCTTATTTGTTTGTGTCTAATCATGTCATGATATCATTGGTGATTCATGCCTTATTTTGTATGATTTCATGTTGTTATATCAAACAAAAGGTGCAATAGGTACATTAGATTACGTTGATTGAGGTGTAGGGGTTCATATTTCATTCAATCATGATAGTTGAGGTCGCGGTCTAGTAAGTATTTTTTGAGTGTTTTCATTCATAGTACATTGGTAATAGTATTAGGTGTGTCATTGTATTATGTCATGAGCTTATTAATGTTTCTTGTGGTCATATTGAGCTTATTTTCAAATCCTTTCAATCCTTGTTAATGAATTTTGTATGTGATTCTTGTTTGAAAACTTCTTTGTTAATGAATTTTGTATGTGATTCTTGTTTGAAAACACCCAATATGTAATTTGTGTATGCTTGAGCTTGTGATACAAGGTACCCACCCTTGGATTATATGCATAACTACAAGTATGATAGATTCCTAATTTTATGGTTTCCTATTGATATATCTTATTGAGAGCCAACCTTGGGCTTAGTGACATATGGATATGTTGAGTTAAGTATATTTGAGGAAAGCTTGTGAAGCTATGGTGACATGATCATTGACTAGGAGAAATCCTACTAACCATACATTTCTACGTAAGATTACCTCTGACTTCTCCTTACTAAATGGACCCTTGAGTGATCCATAGAGCTAACCTATATTGTATTATTCATCCTCATAAGTATTATTAGTACCTTTGAATTTAATTACTTTTTATGAGTTATGCATGATCACAGTCATAAAAGAGGAAGCAATCTCATGAAAAACATGAGATTTTAAGAACAAGAGTTATAAGGGCATACTTGAAGGTGTTTGAAGATGGTCATTAATAGAAGATTACACAAAATCTTGCAGACCTTAGTTAAAATGAGTGCAATTACAAGAGGAAAGATAGTTCATAAGGATTCAAGAGGGTAGTCCTTAGGTCCATAAGCATTCATTTTAGTTCTTTTTTCATTGTTATGCTTGTGCAAAGTGGTATGTGATCTGTAAAGAGAATTTCATTTCCATAATCACCAAAACAATGCAAATATTAGTGGTTGTATAAGTCTTACCACTGTACAAATTCAAGAGGTATCATTTTTTTAATTTGGAGGCAATACATATAATGCTTATATTAGAACTGAAATCCAAGGATATTCAAGTTCAAAGGCATGTCAATGATTGTTGTTGACTTCAAAGAAGATGTTTCTCTCTAATATTCAAGTTCAAAGGAATTTTTTTCAAGGTTTATGTACATTCACATGTGATATCAAGCATCCTTAGACACGTTGTAGGTTATGAGTTTGTAGCCCATCACGTCAAATAACTCCGACCTACATTCAACTAGCTCAATCCCTTAAGAGTCCAAAGTGCAAAATGGCTGCAATCTTTGACAAATTATAACTCAAAAACCATAATGGTTAAAAACTCTCCATCTGAAGCTATGAGATCATGTTGGGATCCTCTACAATAACCTCTCTAGGTTTTTTCTATCTTGGAGGAATTTTCTTGTGGTGACAACTTTTTAGTTGAAGAAAAACTTGTCAAATGCAAGCAATGCAAAGTTGCAAAGTGGTGCAACTTTCATTTTGCACCTCGTACGACCAAATAAACTAAACTCCAACATTTCCATATGGGTACTTTTAATCTAGGAATGTTCCTCTTTCACAACCAAACACATTGAATCACTCTAAGCTACGTTCAATAAGGTCGATCCCTTAAGAGTCCAAAGTGCAAAATGGATACAATTTTTGACGAGCTATAATTCAGAAACCGTGATGCTTACAAACTCTCTATATGAGGCTACGAGATTAAATTGGACCCCTCTACAATAACCTCTCTTATTTTTTTCTATCCCAAAGGTATTTTCCCATGGTGATGACTTTTTAGTTGAGGAAAAAGTTGTCAAATGCAAGTAGTGTAAAGTTGCAAGGTGGTGTAACTTTCATTCTACAACTCGTACGACCAAACAAAATATTTGAACACGTCCATATGGATATGTTTATACTAGGAATGGTCCTATTTCACACCCAAACATTCCAAATCACTTCAAGCTATGTTCAACCTAGTGGAAACTTGTAGCCATTTAAAGACAATTTCCACATAGCTCATAAGAGAAATCTATGCAACTAAGTATTCAAAATCCACATGCAAGAGAATAAACAACATACCCATGAAAATATGACACAAAATATACCCTGGGAAAATCCTCAAGAGGGAAAAATCCCATCCTCCAAAAGCATCCATCTCTCATGTTTTATTCAGCAATAAATATTACAATACATCTTTTGTGTCTCCATGAATACCATTGAAGCAACAAGCCCTCTCCAAGCAATCCATGTGAACAAGCATGCAACCACACATCCTGTGTCATGCTTCAAACCCTCACAAATGCTAACCAGAGCTAACATGAAAAATTGCATCTCTCAATAACTACGTCTGTGGTTGCTTTTATAGAAGCAAGCTCCCACAAAACCACTAAGTGGTATTACACAAAACTATGAGACTAAAACCATGAGATTACAAAACCATGTCCCCTTATTTAATATTGAGTACTTTATTTATTTATTTTCCCCCATATTAAATAATTACATTTTAGCAACTTAACTTATGTCCCAATGTTACATACAATATAAAATGGCCCCAAGAATAATTACATTAAATATATTATGCAAGGTGTACAACACACCTTTTCCTAACATTCTCCCATGTGTTGTATACATTGCATAAGGGGAACAAGTAACCTCAAAACATGAATCAAATGAACAATCCATATAGCCACATATACCATCATGGAATCAAAGTGCTTCATGTGCTCCATCAAGATACTTGCAACAAGAATCAAAGTGAGCACCATCCCAAACATGAATTCTCTCATCCTCCATCATGCCAATGCACAAAGATAAGAAGCCAATAGAGAAGCCACACAATCTATCACAATGAAGCATAAGTCCTGCTCAACTAATGTCTCAAACACAAACACTCAATCCAAAGGTATCAATATGCACCAGTAGCTACCAAGATACACAAACCCAAAGCTGAAATAACACCCACAACAAGTGACAATACATCCAACTATCCATACCTCCAAGGTATACAAAACATAGTAAACGCATGCCATAAACGTATACACCCATAAAGTGCAGTCATAAACTCCATGTGCAAAACCTATCAAAGAATGGCATACACATCCATGAGCTCCCACTGCATGGGTAATGCAAATCTGAAAAATATCAAGGCATACCAAGTCTACCAATAGCATCATATAGTACGTGTAAACTACATCATGTAGAACCAAGGAATCATCCACAATGATATGAAAACTTGTAAGAACAACTCTCACCACAAGTCTCCATAGCTCTCCCAAGTTCTCCACACCCAACAAAAGAAAAAAGATAAAGGAACCTCCATGTCATCACCCAAGAACATAAGTGAAAACATATGATCACAAGATAGTGATCACAATAGCTCCAACCAAACCTCAAACCAATGTAATGTGAAACTGAACATCTAGGAAGATAACCAAGACCAAAAAGAGAAACTTTGCACATAATATACCTGTAGAAAAATCTCCTACATACACCTCTAAATGACAACTATGTCAAGTATAATCTCCTCCACAACACCCCAAAAGAAAAGCCATGACAACACCTAGCCGTTCAATCACCAAGATCAAACATAACATATGTATCATGTAATCAGCATGGATGTAAGCCTTTCATAACCAAAGAAGATCAAACTAAATCCATTCCCAATGAAGGAAATAATCGCAATACATCTCCTAAACTCAACATCAATGAATGTAATCATAATTCATAAGGAGATAAACATGCCAACACTCCTCAAATGAACCCTCCAAAACCATATGTCCATAGCTCAAGATCCATATGCATGAGAAGATAAAGCATAAACATAATGCACCTGAAAGAAACAATGGACAATACATCTCAAATGAAACTTTCGAGTAGACCAAGAGTGAGGAAGGAGAATGCTCCTCCAAGACATCCAAGTCATTGTGACTCATCCAAGAACACTCTCCTCATAGGTCCATGTTGAAATCACGTCCAACCAAGGTGCAGGCTTCTTGGACTTCTTGCTGAAATCTCATCAAGAGTAACCATCTCAACACATGTCTCTAACCATCCTCACCTATGTCTCCAAGTATACATGAGTACCTGTAACCAACCAATCCATGCCAAACTCCAAATGCAACATAACACCATCATGAAGTAATCCAGAAAATGATAGATGTACTCAATACCAAGAGAACCACACAAGATCAAAGTCAAAGCTCCAATCATGAATCAAGTACATAAACATGACAACATGATCTAACACCTCCTCATAGGAGATAACATACAACAATGCATACATCCTGGTCTCAAGAGAACAAGTACCATGCCAAAACTCTAACACTTGATAAAGAGTAAACCATGACATAATACCATAACACCCTAAACCAAGAATCAACACATGTAATCATTATGAATCAAAACTGTTGGCGTAAATAAGTATTTTACTTATTACACTATACTTAAGCTTACTTAGGGAAAGCATATCATTATAGGTTGCACTTGTGACACCTAGTTATTTGCATCTTGCATCTAGGTTTGTGCATACATTAAGAGATGTGATTAGGACACTTAGGGAAGTGTGCGTGGGAGAAATTCCACTCTTTGTGGTGTGATCTAGTTATCACCTTTTTATCTCCACTTTTCGTGGCATGATAATTCCACTTTAGGTGGGTGATCCACCTTTCATGGAATTATCTAATATTTCTTTCTACCCACCCTGCACATGATTGGGACACTTATCTCATTCATGGCCCTTCATTGTGTCCTAGCTTGCCTTTATAAGCAAGCCTTTTACATGCTTGTAATTGTACATCTTCATGCATATTGAGAATACTATCATCATATTCTCTCATCTTCTCTCTCTCTATTTTGTGCTATCTTTGATCTCTTGATCCTATTGTTACTTTTCATAAGTTCTTACATGGTATCAGAGCGGTTGGAGGTTCTTTGCATAGCCATTATTGGGAGATCTTAGTTTGTGTGAAGGTGGTCAAGAGGAAAATCTAAGAACAACAAAATTTTGGTGCATCTTAGACCAGATTTGACCTCAAATTCGGATTCGAGAAGGTTGTTTTCAGTTAGGATAGCCTTTTGTTTCATTGAAATTCGACAGGGAGCTCTAGATCAAAATTTTTGCCAATTTGAGTATTTTTCAATTTTTTGAATTTCTCTATAGTTTTGGAAAAAATATTTTACGGAAAAATTCAATTTTAGAACTCTTCCGGTTTCTTAGTTAGAATATTTTCTCAAAAACAAAATTGTAAATTTTTTGAATTTTTTGAAAATTTGTATTTTGGTTTTTTATTTTTATAAATCAAAAAAATCAAAATTTTGTATTGTTTTTTTTATTTTATAAATCAAACATGAAAAATTAAAAAATTAAAAAAAATTTAAAAAATCAGAATTTAGAGTCTACATACACAAATTGTACTGCAGACTCGTACCGCACAGGTACTGTTGTACGCGACCCCCTATCAGCCTACCATGCGACAGTTTTTTGTTGGGCCAAAATAAATCTAGTGGTCGGCATTCTCCATCGTCGGCATTCAAAACCAGCGGGCTTCTCATAAAACCGGTGGACAATTCAAAATTTCAGCGTCAACCACACATATCTGGCAACCACGAAAGGAGAACTCGATGCTGCAACAAAAATCCAGCAGACCCCATACAATATCGGCGGACAGGTTAAAAAAAAAAACCCAGAGCATATTTGAAGATCTGATGGCCGACCATCTTAAAAATCGGCGTCCATTTTTCAAAAAAATTGGCCATTCAAAAGAAATTTGGTGGGGGTTTCGATGACAACAATTAATCTGACGGCCGATATTCAAAACTTGACAAATCTCAGATTCTGATAATTGGCGAACGAATATTCCAGTTATAGTAGATATTCCAGCAAGGAGGTTCCCGACGCCATGACGTTTGTTTGGAAGCCAACTTTAAGCTTATGATGTGCGTGACGCCCATCCAACCATCAAATTTAATCGAGTAGAATGATGGCATCATCATTACATCAGCAATGACATCAACCTGCTAAAAAAAAATTCCCCCTCACCAATGGAGTTTTTGATTTCACAGTCTGACTTTGAAGGCTCATATCTTGCTCGTTTTAACTCCTTTTTCTGAGCAATATTATTTGATTTGGGCTAACTTTTCGCATAATTCACAACTATGTACTCGGTTCCTGATTTTGGTGGACATATTTTCCATAATTTTCAGTTTTTCAACACTATACCTGTCCAATCCTCATTTCTGCAACTTTCGAGGATCCATTCAGGCACATACGAACTCCTTTTCAGGTGCTATTTTTTTTTAAAGTGCATTATTTTTTGTCTACTTCTTGAATATGCAATATTTTTGAAGCGATCTTGAGTGGATTTTTTACTTTCAACATATGGTCTTTTTTGGCCTATTTGGCACTTGTATTGCATAGATCTAAATTTAGGTCTTTGCTTCATTGTTCCAGTCTATTCTCAACCTATTTGTGGCAAGTTGTAAATCAGAAATCATAAGTCCACTTAGCCAAGTTTCAAGTGGCCTATTGTACACGCACTACATTATAAAGTGCCAAAATCATCTTTTTGGGGGGGGTACTTTGATTGAGTGAATTTGGGGGGGTGTCTCTTGTGTGATTGTGCATATTTTCTCTCTTGTGCTCTTTCATTCCATCATGGGTTCATCTAAAGTTCCACTCTTAACTGCACATAATTATGTTACATGGAAAGCATGTGCATGGAGTAAACTAATGGAAAAAGGTTTAATTTACTACATTGATGGAACCATAACTGCACCTTCAGATCCTAAGGAAGATCCAACTACACATATGGATTGGCTCACTAAAACTTATATGGCATTGGGTACACTAAGGAAGTTCATTTCAGATGATCTCATTTTTCATGTTGCTAAATTTACTATAGCCAAGGAAGCTTGGGATAAGCTTGCTACTTTGTATGGAAAGGTTGATAAGGTTAAGGGATATAAGCTTGAACATGATCTCCTATGCCTTGATCCCAAGGATTTTGACACCATTCAAGATTATGTCACTAAGGAAAATGAGTTAAGAGCACAACTAAAATATTGTGGTATTGAAAAATAGGATGATCATTTGGTCTTCAACTTGTTGGACAAGCTTCCAGCTGAGTATGCAACCTTTGTTTCAAGTTTTCAGACTCAATGATTGACAATTAGTAACTTCACATCACCATCTTTTGAGGCTCTCACAAATCTTTTGATTCTTGAGCAAAATAAGTTGATGAAAATGGGCATTCTCAAATCTTCAACTTCAAAAGCATTGGTGGTCAATCATGGAAACAACAAGCAAGGCAAAGGGAAAGGCCAAATGCAATCTTCACCAAAGTCACAAGGAGAGAACAAACAATCCACTCCTCCACAACAAGGCTCATCATCATTTTCTTCAAAGAACAACAATTCAAGCAAGAAGGAGAAACCAACATGTGCATATTGCAAAAAATTTGGTGATGAGGAGCATCGTTGTCATGTTAAGAAAATTGATGAGTTGACAAACATCCTCAAGAAGAACAACATCAACTTTCCAAATGCATATCGGGAGGACTCATCTCCTTCCACTTCTACTTCTAAGGGAAAATGAACAACTCTCATGGAAACAACATCAAGCTCATCTCCTTCATCTACATCATCTCAATATGAGAAAAGTAAGGGCAAGAATTTCTTATTGTTGCAGATTACAATTCAGATAGGTGGATCCTTGATTCAGGAGCTTCACATCATATGACTTCTTCCAAGGATATGTTCTCTTCACTTGATTCATGTTCATCACCACCCATTTTGATGGCCAACAACACTTCTTTGGCAGTTTGTGGGAAGGGGTCTATTGACATTGAAGATGGAGCATTTAATGATGTTCTATGTGTGCCTACTTTGTCAAGGAACATCCTTTCCATCTATCAGATTACACATAGTGGTACAGGAAAGAGTGTAGAGTTCACACCAGATTCTGTCATTGTTCGGGATTTGCATAGCGGGGCTCTTGTTGTAGTTGGGGAGGTTGATCATCATTCTCGATTCTACACCTTCTCATATTTTTCTCCCACTGATGATTCAGTTCACCCTAGTCTGGACACACTTGAGGAGAATGAGTATGGTTACTTGAATCTTGGAGTGCTCACTACTCTTGAGGTTCTTGAGCCTATTGCTAATATTCCATTTCATACATTGACTGATGTACCTATTAATACTTGTGTTTTGCCAATTTTAGTGCCTTGTGATTCAATGCAACAATGTATACCTTTTCTTCCAGCAGTAATTTCATGGGATGACTACTTGACAAACATTGGTAGCTTGTTTGTGGAGCCCTACATTGCAGATTTGGGAGACACATTTGATTACTTACATCTTCTCTTTGATGAAGGTGATTCTTTTTCAGTTGTTGCGAGGGAACAATCTGACCCTCCTCTACATGATCAGTCTTTCAAGGTTGATGTGATTATGGATGTATATGTACAGCAGTTGGAGGACATCACTTTCTCTCCTGAGGAGACACTTGCGTCTTTCGAGTATGTTCTACCTTCATCCTTGCTATATCTTGAGTTGTCTTTTTCAGCAGATGGGAGTGTTGTTGCAAAGGGTATCTCATAGGTTACAAGACTTGACTACAATGCAACCATTGCAACTTCACATGGTTTGTGAAAGGCATCTGTTAGCATCAACATAGGGAAATTTGAGCAGATTTCAAAGACTCCTTACATTTTGAGGGTTCTTCCTTCTTCACTTGTGGATTGGGGAGACTTCATTCACACACCTTTGGATCATGTTTAACATTCATCTCTACTAGATGTTGGATTGTCCTCTTCAGCAGTATGGCCTAGAACGCCTATTTGGAGTGTGCCAGATTTCGGCATCAACATGGAGACATTTGAGCATGCTTTAGAGACATCATCACACATCATCCATATTCTTGATATCTTGCATACATCCATGGTTTTGTTTCTTCCTAAGGGGAGGAATGTTTTTTGGCGAGATTGGATCATCTTCAACAGTCAATATCGAGCTTCTACCATCATTGCAAGAGACTCAACATTGAGGAGGGGTTGCCTTGTATCTCTTCTTCTTCTCTTTCATGGGGGGAATTTTTCCTCATCTTGGGGTTTTGTCCTTCTCCATTTTGTACATTCATTTTTTTCTTCTCTCTTTTGAGGGGGAGTTTTTCCCATGAGGTTTTCTACCTTACCTCGCTTATGAGAGTTTGCATTGCATTTGTACCTGGGTACGTAACATGGCCTAGTTTTTGAGACCCATCTTGCATCTTATCTTGCATGGTTAGCTTGAGTCTTCATTCCCCTAGTTGCACTTAAGGGGGATTGTTAGTGTAAATAAGTATTTTACTTATTAAACTTTACTTAAGCTTACTTAGGGAATGCATATCATTATAGGTTGCACTTGTGACACTTAGTTATTTGCATCTTGCATCTAAGTTTGTGCATACATTGAGAGATGTGATTAGGACACTTAGGTAAGTGTGTGTAGGAGAAATTCCGCTCTTTGTGGTGTGATCTAGTTATAACCTTTTTATCTCCACTTTTCATGGCATGATAATTCCACTTTAGGTGGGTGATCCACCTTTCATGAAATTATCTAATATTTCTTTCTACCTACCTTGCACATGATTGAGACACTTGTCTCATTCATGGCCCTTCATTGTGTCCTAGCTTGCCTTTATAAGCAAGCATTGTACATGCTTGTAATTGTACATCTTCATGCATATTGAGAATACTATCATCATATTCTCCCATCTTCTCTCTCTTTTGTTCTATCTTTGATCTCTTGATCCTATTGTTTTTTTTCATAAGTTCTTACAAAAACATCCCTTGTCAATGAAAGAAAATATGTCAATGAACCATCACTGCATAAAATTAGAATCCAAGAGTCCATCCATGACATGAACAATCATTGCAAAAGACATCCACCATCAAATGGTGAATCCCCATCACTGCCAACAACTCCCACTAAATTGTGATACCGAGTCACACATGGCATCATGACTACCATCCTCTCCATGAAGATCATCTAGGTCTACACACACAACTGAAATGTCAGTAACATAACAAGTAGAACCAAAATCTCCAAGCCAAGAAGATACCTACAACTACCAAACCATCATAAGCATTTCCATCACCGCCAAAACCATCACTGTCAAAAGCTCCCACTGAAAAGTGTAATCAATCTATCCATGACATCATGATAACAATATCCTCATGAAGATCAACCAAAGGCCCTCACACAAGAAAATAACTCAAATATAACAAGAGCTCCCAAAAGGAAAAGTAAAACTATGATCCTCATACCACGAAGATACACCGCCACAACCATAATCGGGAACTAATCCAACACCACCATCAATGCACCTACATAGACCATCATGACATGTCAAATTTTCTAAAGAACAAGAAACATCCATGACACCATGATTACCATCAAATGTACCAACAACTCAACCCAATCGTGTCCCACATATCTGCATAACATAGTCAACTACATAGGTCTCATATCATGACTGTACCTGGTAATACTATTTCACCTCCTCAACATGACAACAAAACCAACAAACCAAATGACTAAACCAAGCCACCAAAACTGAACATGCATCAACACTAAAATATCAATGGGAAAATACAACCCATGTCCAAGTCATAAATGCAACATGTAAGTATAGACCACCTACAACATTGCAAAACTTGTAGATATAACAATGCAACATAAAAATCCATACATATAATGATAACCATGTCAAATGAGAGAATAATTTGAGATGTACAAATGAGCATACAATGAATTCAACATCAAATCTCCAAGATCCGATCATCCATAAACTCATAGTATCACCATAGTAAAAGTAACCCATAAACAACTCAAATAAATAAAACAACAAATAAACCATGCCAAAATATCTCCAAATTTGACCCACTGTGTATTTCTCTAAACAAGCTTTTCGTTGACTATTCAAAGTCTAAAATCCTACTCTGTATGCACCCGATATCATCTCTTGAAGCTCAAAAAAAACACCTAACTTCTAGACCCCAAAAACATGTCAAAATGAAAAAATAAAGGAACCAAACCTATACCACTATGTAGTGCTCGGAACCATCTTTCCAATGACTACAAGAAGTTGAAAATTTGACACAGTGGACGAAAGTTATGCCTCCGAGAACAAAAACTGTCCAATTTCACTATAAGTGGCGAAATTTAATTTATTTAATTTTCAAAAAACTTTAAGTGGCGAAAAATTAGTTTGATTTTTAAAAGGTTTAAAAATTTTAAACACCCGTGGCTTAATGGACCCGACCACATAATTCAACCCACTTAAATTTATACTTTTCTTTTAAAGCTTTGAAAAGGGACAATTTTAATAAATAAAGCTAGTAGTTAGAAAGTTTTAAATTATGTGGCAGATTTAACAATGATTTTGGGTATGGGTGAGTGGAGCCTAACAAGGTTGTACATGATGATGCAGTGTAGAGGGTACGGGTCTGCGGATCCTGTACTGCTCCCTTTTCTTTAAATTTTTTTTCAATGCTTTTCTAATCTTTTGCTTTTTGTATTTTGCAGGCAATTTTTAATAATTTTCCAAATCTAACATTATATTTTTTCTCCGAAATTTTTCAATGATGGGATTTTATTTGTTTATTTTTTTGAATAAAATATTCACGGTCGTATGACTGTAAGAAAGGGGTTTTTACAAAAAATAATTGCATTTTTTTTTCTAGTAATCAAAATAAGGCAAATTATGTATCAAAATTTGTCTCTCGGCCAGCCCATATCCAATTATGAGGTCTATTTTGTTCCAGGAGGTCTTCTGTAAATTTCCCACACAAAACCCCCACTTGAATGCACAACCAAAAAACCCTTTGCACCCAAAATTTCTCGCATCCCAAATCTACAGACAACCCATCAAAACAATAAACCCAAAACCCTCTGATCTGCAATAGACAACCTACAAAGCCATCATATCTTTCCATGTCTTTGATTCTCTCATGCAATGCATAGATTCAAAACTCAAACAATATTTTTCTCAACCAAGGGTTATACAACCACAACCATGGCTCTGATACCACTTGTTGGAAATTTACAACCATTTAAAGATAATTTACACATAACTCATAAGAGAAATCTATGAAACTAAGTATTCATAATCCACATGTAAGAGAATAGACAACATACCCATGAAAATATGACACAAGATATATACTGAGAAAACCCTCAAGAGGAAAAAATCCCAGCCTCCAAAAGCATCCATCTCTCATGTATTATTCAGCAATAAATATTACAATATATCTTATGAGTCTCCATGAATACCATTGAAGCAACAAGCCCTCTCCAAGCAATCCATGTGAACAAGCATGCAACCACACATCCTGTGTCATGCTTCAAACCCTCACAAATGCTAACCAAAGCTAACATGCAAAATTACATCTCTCAATAACTACCTTTGTGGTTGCTTTTATAGAAGCAAGCTCCCACAAAACCACTAAGTGGTATTACACAAAACTATGTGACTAAAACCATAAGATTACAAAACCATGTCCCCTTATTTAATATTGGGTACTTTATTTATTTATTTTCCCTAATATTAAATAATTACATTTTAGCAACTTAACTTATGTCCCAATGTTGCATACAATATAAAGTGGCCCCAAGAATAATTACATTAAATATATTATGCAAGGTGTACAACACACCTTTTCCTAACACAACCGACTCGATCGCTTAAGAGTCCAAAGTGAAAAATGGTTGCAATATTTGATGGGATATTACTCTAAAATCGTGGTGCTTACAAACTCTCTATCTAAGCCTATGAGATTATATTGGGACCCTATATAATAACCCCTCTCAATTTTTTCTATCTCAGAGGCATTTTCCTGTGGTGATGAATTTTTAGTTGAGGAAAAAGTTGTCAAATGCAAGCAATGCAAAGTTGTAAAGTGGTGCAACTTTTGTTTTGCAACTCATACAACCAAAAAACTATTCCAACATGTATGAATGGGTAGGTTTACACTAGTATGGTCCTCTTTCACACTCAAATACGTCGAGTCACTCCGAGCTATGTTCAATTGAGTCAATCCCTTAAGAGTCCAAAGTGCAAAATGGCTGCAATATTTGATGAGTTATTACTCAGAAACTGTGATGCTTACAAACTCTCTATCTAAGGCTATAGGATCACATTGGGCCCCTCTATAATAACCTTTCTTAGTTTTTTCTATCTCGTAGGTGTTTTTCCATGGTGACGACTTTTCAGTTGAGGAAAAAGTTGTCAAATGCAAGTAGTGTAAAGTTGCAAAGTGGTGCAACTTTCATTCTATAACTCATACAACCAAAAAAACTATTCCAACACATTTGGATGAGTATTTTATGCTAGGAATGGTCCTTTTTTGCACCCAAAAATGTTGAATCACTTTGAGCTATGTTCAACCGGCTCGATCCCTTAAGAGTCCAAAGTGCAAAATGGCTGCAATCTTTGACGGGCTATAACTCAAAAACCGTGATGCTTACAAACTCTTCATCTGAGGCTACAGGATCTTATTGGGACCTTCTACAATGACTTCTCTCAGTTTTTTCTATCTCGGATGTGTTTTCTCATGGTGATGACTGTTTAGTTGAGGAAAAAGATGTCATATTCAAGCAGCGTAAAGTTCCAAAATGGTGCAACTTTCATTCTACAACTCATACAACTAAATAGACTATTCCAACACATCTGGATGGGTACATTTATGTGAGTCTTGGTCCTCTTTTCCACCTAAACATGTTGAATCACTCTAGGCTATGTTCAACCGACTCAATCCCTTAAGAGTCCAAAGTGCAAAATGGCTACAATCTTTGATAGACTATTACTCAAAAACTACGATGTTTAAAAACTCTCTATCTAAGGCTACGAGATCACTTTGGGCCCCTCTACAATAACCTCTCTTGGTTTTCTCTATCTCAGAAGCATTTTCTTGTGGTGACAACTTTTCAATTGAAGAAAAAGTTGTCAAATGCAAGCAGTGTAAAGTTGCAAAGTGGTGTAACTTTCATTCTACAACTCGTATGACCAAATAGACTATTCCAACACATCCAGATGGGTACGTTTACATTAGGCATGGTCCTATTTCACATCCAAATGTGCCGAATCACTCTGAGCTATGTTTAACCAACTTGATCCCTTATGATGACATGCAAAACAAAGGAAAAGAGAAAGATTCACACGACAGTTGACAAGTCTGAGTTTTCCACACCAAAAGCATATGATTGCATGAAAGAGGTAAAACATCTGGGTGTCAAAATAGTTGAGACCCTAAACCTTTTCGTTCTTGAACGGGTTATGATCCAATTACTATGTGGATCTCATACTTACATTGAATTGATTATTATTAATATTAGTATTTAGGTAACTTTCGTATTCCTATTATGGCTCTAATCACAAATAAGGTGGCTACATGACTCTTTAATCTTGTATGATCATCCTCAAGTATAGCAAGGGGAAGACATTTTTTAATTATCCTCTTTGCCCTTACAACAATATGGTTGTTGTAAAGAGGAATTTTTTCAAGATTTTTAAAAAAATTGAAATATTTATAGATAAACCTTATCATATGTCAACTGAAATATGAGCCCACATGGTGGCTTATGAACTAGAAAAAGAGAATCATGAACAATGATGTTAATAAGTTCACACTAGAGCCTTGACCATAAGTAGAAGCTAAAAATAGGCCAAAGAAGAGGTATAAATATATGTTGATACATGAGATATTACAACCCCTATTCCTACTCCTTCACAATCATATCAAACGTTCTAGAAGAATTTTTTTGCATATCACCTATAATTAAAAAAACCATTCTTTGAAGAAGCTAGGTTGGAGTGAATATAGAATAAGTAATTGGTGAAAATATGGGCAAGAAGTTGGACATATGGTGGACAAACCAAGTCACTTTTCCTTGGGTAATAAATGGGATGGCATATATGAGAAGGATCATTTCAATCCTACCTCTTCCTTCACTCCAAAAAAGCCTCAAATCCAAGTAAGTGAAATAAGAATAATATCATTTGGTGATGAAAAAGGAGTAAAAATCAAAACCTCAAAGTTTCCAAACCAAATAGCTAATTAAATAGGTAGATTTGGTGCTAGAAAAATTCACAATCTATGCATCTACTCAACCATATATTTAATTTAAAAGTATCCTAACCCCACTCCAATGAGTATTTTAAAGAAAAAATAAAAAGAAACAATTAACTCTAGTTATTATTGAAGAGGAATCTACCTAAAATGTCCCACTGCAAAGAATAAGAGGTTCCATCTCCACAAAATTAACTATCAAATACATTGTAACTAGCCAAGAAATAATAAAATCACCCAAGACAACTAAGGGGAAAACTAATGACTCCTTTGAATCTTAGTAGGTGCCCATGCCACAAACTAGAGCTTATTTTAGAATACCACAAGCGGAGGTGAGGACCTAGAATAGGAGAAGGAAAAAAATTTAGAGAAGTGATGATCCACCTATGAAAATGGGATATGAAAAGTAGAAAATGCAATAGAAAAGCATACAAGAGCCACTAGAGGTTTGTATAGAGAAGTTACAATAGGTTACACTATAAATATATATCTTCCCTCTCCTCCTAACTTTATCCCTTTTAAAGTCTTCCTTGGATTCCATATTGAATTAACACATAAGTAAATGATATATATCATTTGTGAATCATTTTTGGAAATATTAAAGTTGTTTAGCGTTAGTTAATAAATATTCAAGACAAACCATGAAGTGCAACAATGAGAAATGCTAGGGCTAACCAATTAATAAGTATACATGTGAATAAGTGAACCATACATGTGAGTAAGTGAAGCACAAGTACTCAAATACACATAAGTCTTGAAGTATACATATGAATACATAGTATACACATTAATACAAAGTATATGCATGAATAAAAGGTATACACATGCAAACATGTAAGTCGCAAAGTATACATTGGAATACACGTAAGTTGTAAAGTATACACTTGAATACATGTAACTCATATCTATCGAACCACAGATTTATAATGCAAATATGGACGTCATTGATAAAAAAGATTTGTATTAACTAAATAGCCATGTAGGCATACATCAATATATGTCGATATAAGTATAAAATATATACAAAATAGCCATATAAGCTTACAATAATTCCATATAAGCATACGATGTCAAATATATGCAATTCAAAATATGTCCAAAAATGCCATGTAGGAATACAACAAATGACCCTGGAATCAAAATTCATTGCTCTCTAGGCTCTCGAAACAAACTCTTTCCCTTTGCTAGTTGACCGGATGGTGATAAGTCTATCACTCATTTACTTTGAGGTCGAGGAGTTCTCCTTGTGCTCTTCGTAGGGTTTAGTTCCTGATCAAGCCTTATCTATTACAATAACAAGTAAAGACATTAATATATAGAAATTACATTATAAAAAATGATATATTTAACAAAATAATCACTTACCACCACTAGACGATTACTCTCCTCAAGGGAAATATTCGCATGCCCTTGTGGTGGCATGCTAAAGTCCTATAGAAACCATCCAAAGAGAAATCACTCTACGAATCAATAATCATTTGATTTTTCACTAACTAACAACTATAATAATGAATGTAATTTTAAAATTAGTAATCTACCTCATACCCCTATGAGAGGCATCAAGGAGTCTATAGCAGAAGAAACACCAAGCTCTATTGCCCTATGAACATCTGGAGGTGTTTTTGCTTGCAACATTTGAAAATAAAACAATTTATTCAATCAAAAAAACTACAATAGTGATGCACGTCATGGCTTATAATGTATGAGATGATGAACAAAATTTTGAGTACTTATTGAACTATATATTTCTTACTATAATGCTAACTATTTTCCCTATCCATAGCTTGTTCGAAAGACCTATTCTAGGCTTTTATCCATAGCAGCAAGGCAGTGAACCATTTGATAAAATGCTTCAGTAGACATGTACGAAAAATGCAGTAGCATAAAGAAGGCAGTGAATTGTTTGAAAAAATTCCTCAAAGAAATGCGGTCTCATGGTGATGGAATTCCATGAAAAACAAATGTGTCATGGAATTCCATCACCATGAGACCACATTTCTTTGAGGAATTTTTTCAAATTGACCCATTTGTTTTCCATGGAATTCCATCACCATGAGACCGCATTTCTTTGAGCACTTTTTCAAACAATTCATTGTCTTCTCTATGGTATTATGCTGGGATGGGGTGGATGGTATAGTTTGGTCTTGGTTATGAGATGGAGAGCGATCATGACATGAAAAGGGAGGGGTAGGGATATGAACAAGTGGAATAAGAGGTGGAAGCTTCCATGGATTGGTAAATTAAGGATGAGGATGAGGACCTTGAAAAGGATTGGAGGGGAATTTTAGCTAAAGGCTTGGTTTATATTTTGAAGGCAGTGAGTTGTTTGAAAAAATGCCTCAAAGAAATGTGGTCTCATGGTGATGGAATGGAATTACATCACCATGAGACCACATTTCTTTGAGGCATTTTTTCAAACTACTCATTGTCTTGTCTATGCTATTGCTTACTATTATGCTTTGATAGATTTTTTCCAAGCATCCATAGTTTGTTGGAAAACACTTGTTTTAGGATTTTAGCCATAGAAACAAGGAAGTGAACTATTTGATAAAATGCTAAATGGTAGACATGTATAGAAAATGTGATAGCATAGAAAAATTGTGATATTTTTGAAAAAATTCCTCAAATAAATTGGGTCTCATGGTGATGGGCATCACCATGAGACCACATTTCTTGGAGGCACTTTTTCAAACAACTCATTTCCTTGTCTATGCTATTGTTTACTATTATTCCTTCATTCATTTTTTCCAATCATCCATAGTATACACAAGGCAGTGAACTATTTGAAAAAATGCCTCAATAAAAAGTGGTCTCATGGAATTCCATGACAAGCAAATGCAATTGGCAACTGCTCCTAGTTATTACTAATGCTATGTTACGTAATTGCATCACTGCTTATGTTGACTTTCTAAAAAACTATATTGTAATTGAATTTTTTTCATCTATCAACATCTAGTTATTAGTTATGCAATGTGAAGTAATGCTTTTACTTTGAAAGATGTGCAATGCAATGTAATCAACGATATGAATATAAACTACACAAATCTATTAAGTACAATTCATTAGTTAAACTCTTTATTCTATTACATGCGTGAAGGTTTGTACTCCACTAGCATTGGGACGTGTTCCCACAAAACCTCCAATATTAACCTATTCAACATCCAAAATCATATATTAGAATACCATTCATAGAACAATGCTATTCACATGTAATATTTATAATTGGTTACTAGTTACATACCTCAGTGGTAGATGTAGTGGAGTAAAAAAATAGGTAGAGGGCCGATGTATCTAGTATCAACACTATGACCCTAAAATTGTATTATAATCACTAAACTAGACTAGTTAATCTTGCATTTCAAAAATGAAATTTAATAAATTAAATTCAATGAACATGCTAACATTTACCTGAGTATTGACGTCAAAAGCCTCATTCAAAATTTCATCTGCCATCACCACCTGCACCAGCCTCCTGATTGTCTATGGGGTCATATGTACAGGCCGACCCACAAACCTAACAAGAATGGGGTGGAACCCTACCCCTCAAACTCTCCCCTAGTTGGTGTTGTATGGGAGGACTGGAACACTCGATGATACTCTGGGTCAAAGAGCTAATACACTATAGAGTGTCCACCTTAGCACTCTCCTTCATGACAGAAGGGATAGTGACGTGCTCATAAGCCGGCCTAGTGAGTGTTCATCTCCCTTGTTGCTAAGGATCTTGACAAGCACCTATTCTATCCTATGTCGACCCTCCACCTCTCTCCTAAAAGTCCCTCATATCAAAAGTTAGGGATTTTTTTGAGGATGAACTCACAATAGAGTTTCCTTAAGAAATATTGGGGGACCTCGTTATTGTTGCATGGTGGATGGTCAAAAACCATCCACCACCTATCCCAAACTTTGTTCCTAAACCCTTGGTGGTTGCACCAATGGATAGGAAACCTCTTTCTATTAAGTTCAAGAGTTTGATTTGTGTGTGGGTTAGTGAATAGTGAGCACAAATCATATTTTATACTTTTTTCATCTTTTACTTCTTTATATGATAATTTATCTGCATAAAAATTCCTACACTCTTTCCTCTTATTCGCCCAATCACTTAATTGCTTGCTAATTGCATCTACATGTGTTAACATGGATTCAAGTGAATTTGCAAGTGTGCTTCTTTCCAAGGTTGAACTTATAGGATTGTTCAACCTCACGATTAATTATTGAATTTGTTTTTTGTTGTTTTCTATTTCCCCCATTAAATTTTGTTGAGTACTAGGAGGATGTTGAGGAATTGTTGGAGTTTGTTGTTGTGGTTATTGAGGATTTTATTCGTGTTATTTTTCATGAGAAGGAGAAGGATTTCGAGGAGGATTTTCAGGTTGATTATCAACTCCTACAAATTAAAGAAATAAACATAAAAAACAACCTAGATTTACCTATTTAACAACAAATTCACAAAAAAAAAACAATGCTTACTTATTCAACCTCCCCATTGGCATGCCGGCATCTTGGAAAATAAATTGCAAAGATTCGATGAAGAAATTGCAATATTTGATGCTTCCAAAACGTGAGCGTGCAATGGGAGGGTTTTCTAGCCACAGGAAAGAAAAAATGATAGTGAAAATAAAATGAATTTTTTGTGATTTTTTTTGTTATAATAGGCTATAATGCGCTTACATTATAACACAAGCACATTATAGGTTTGATGTGATCGATCCTTAGGCTTAGTCACACCAATCCATAACACGAGCGCATTATAACATGCTTGCATTATAGCCTTTCAATTTAAAAAAAAAAAATTGGCCACTTTTTGGCCCCCAACTTTTTGCACCCACCCTCTTGGTTAAACAAACCTTTTCTGAGACCTTTGTTATTATGTTTGTTGTTTGTTCCTAGTTGTTGAACATTTTTAGTTTTTGGGTGTTTGTTGTCTTTAATTAGTATATCAATGTTTATCTTGGGTACACTCTTGGTGTTGTAAAACTTACATGAGTTTTACAACCTAGTGTCCTAGTTCCAATACTCTAGTGAGACATAATTCGAGACTCATGGAATCTCGCACTAGTACATGCATTGTAGATCTTGGGTTTTCCAACTCTATCTCAAAAAGTGTTGACAATATTCAACCCATGTTGGACTCCATCCCTAATGCCACATTTCCCATGACCACCTTTCCATCAACTATTGCCACTAATTTTGAAACCATGGTTGATCATGTTCCTCAAGAGAAACTCAAACAATTGGATAAATCTTTAGAAAAACTTCAAGACTATGCAAGAATGAAATATATTATTGATATTTCAATTCCTATCATACATAACATGAGGAAAGTGCTTGATAATTACCAAGGATTATAAGTTGTGTGGAGCCTAGCTCATATTATTGATGATCATGTTCCAACAATGGCTATTTGTGCTCAAGATTTGGGATATACTCAAAGCTAATGAGGAAATCAAATTACTCCCCCTACAACTATAACCTCTATTCCTACATATAAAAATCCATCTATTACCACAACGATGCAACCAAAAAACCATATAGCTCCAGCCTTGGGTATTTCTACTAGGAATCCTTTTAGTTTTGTGAACACAAACATTGAATATCTCTAAATCCATCACCTCTCACAAAATTGCAATATAATTGTCCACCTAACACATATACACCTTCGCCATATCGATTTGCATCCAAAAACACAACCAATGATTTTGTTATAAACCAACTTTTATAAAATTTCACATCCCTTCAACAACAAATAGCAACATTGAACCAAAACCAAAATGGAAAACCTTCACAATATGTCAAAAGAGACCCATTGTCATTGGATATATTGAAAACACAAGTGCCAAAAGGTATAGAGGTACCCCGTAGCTTTGAGAAATATTGTGGTAAAGGAGACCCTAGTAACCATTTGTGAGCATATACAACCTTATGTAGTGACTTCATTTTGAAGATAAAATCTTGGCTAAACTCTTTCCTAGGTCCTTGAAAGACACATCCTTGGAATGGTTTTGTTCATAACCAAATAATTCAATATGCTCATTCAATGAGTTTATTGATACCTTCCTTAACCATTTATAAGTGCACTTTGGTCCTAAGATGGCTCTACCTAACTTAATAAGGTGTAAGAAACAACAAGGAGAAAAGTCAGATTTTATAGCACATTATCAATTGCTTTACTCACAAATCAATATTAACCTCCTCAATGTGGATCTTCAACAAATGTTCATTGACAACTTACAAAAGAAAATGAGAGATAAGGTTGGGAAGATGAATTTTTCATCCTTTACACATTTGTGTGTGGCTCTTCGTGATCATCATAATTCGATTAGTCAATATGAAGAGAAAGCTTCCTCAAATCATGCTGAAAAATCAAAATTTGTATCTCACAATAAATTTCAATCATTCAACAAGAAAAAAAAAGGGTTTTATTAATGTAAATCCACCTCAATAAACCCTCTATGTTGAGCATCAAGTTTCTACTATAAAGACAATCCCATACCGATTTCAAGCTAAGGGCATCCAATCCACCCCACTCCTCATTCCCTTCGTTCGATTATGATGTAACTCTTGAAAAATAAGTTAATCACTTTTTGTTTATATGGAATTTAATTGATTATGATTACATCACATGTGTGAATTGAATTTGTATGTTGTATGTGTATTGACGTGCTTGTGTGCATTAGTATATGTGGTATTGATGGCATTACGTTGTATACATGTGATTGATTCATATGGAACATAAATTGGTCTAGTTCATATTATGGTTCAATATCATGTATGTCATTGAGTTTTGTGCATAATGCTCTCCATGACATGTACACAAGGCTAAATTTTATTAAATTTATATGGTGTGCTAATATGAATTAAGTTTTGGCATATATATAGTTTGACTTGTATACATGTACTTATTATGGAATTATGTTATGATTACATCACATGCCTAAATTGAATTTGTATAGTGTACCTCATGGTACTAAGATTGAATGATATTTAATAATTGAGTTATATTTGATTGATTTATATTCCATGTACATGAGAATTTTATGTTACTATTTTTTATTAGGAAAAATGGGTTTTGAAGGGACCCCGAAACCCTGAAACCCTTTACAATAAAGGAAAGCTGCTAAAAAGAGATAAATATTAACACCCACAGCCCACAAAAATAAAAAATTCTAACAAAAGATAAAGCTAGACAACTCATCAGCAACCCAACAACAAAACATCAGCACTAAAGTTGATCAAACAAAAATAGCAGTAAGAAACTACAACAAATTATCAAGCACCTTGGTCAAATCCATATTACTAAAGATGAACCTATTGTGCATCTCAACCACATCCTGAAGCTCCGGGAATGAAATGACGGCCCTTTTCTTATTCTTTCTCCTTATACACAGGCAGGGACCAACCTCCACGTTCTTCTCCTCATAGGGACTAGAATCCTCAATATTATCCTTCAGGCTCATATAGTTAACCTCAATAATGGCCACCTCATGTTCACCCAAATCTAAAGACTTACCACTCCAATTCATGGATTTTTCATTCAAAATTGACAAGCCCTTAACACTAGATTTTAGAGACTAATTACTAATTCTAACCATTTTATGCAGGTCATTGTTGATCTTGCTCATTCTTTTTTCCATACTCACTAACTGCTCCTCATTGATCTTTTGAACAACCTCTTCCAAAGAGGTCAACCTTTACTCATGACTTTTACCAAGTTTGTCAACATCCACGACTAACTTATCAAGGATCACATTCATAGTCTTGACATTACCTCTCACCATACATTCCTTTTGATTGCAGTTCACTAATTCCACACAAACATCTTGCCAATCTTTAAGCTTAGTATTCATTTCCTTCACTTCTGAGAAAAGCCATTTCACAAGGGAGAGCAAGTTTCTAGTGCCTTCCTCCGTCATTCTACAAAACAGGTCTATATTGATCTCCTCCCAATAGACTGGTGCAACAATGGGAATATCAACATTCTCATTGGGTTCCTCTTGAACCCCACCTTTTCCCTCAAAATCCTCCTCCACAGGGGAGCCCTCAACCTCAATTACCTCCACTTTCACCTAGTGTTTCTTAGGGATATCGGCCAAATTAGCCAAAATTTCTAGCCACTTAGCCTTAACATCATTTTGCTTAACTTTCTCAGCATTATTGCCAACATGAAATTCAAAATCATCATGGCTAGGAACAACCACCTTGGAATTCACAAAGCCCTCACCATCCTACGCTATATTTTCCATTGGCTACTTGTTACCCTCATTAACATCCCCTTGAACCCCTTTAAAAAGAGGAATAGGGGAATCCTCCAAACCTTTCAACTCATACACCCCCTACTTAATAACACACTTCCCCTTCTTAGGGCACCTTTTTTTCCCCTTCAAATTATTTTTCACCGAAGGAACAACTACCTCCTTCATTTCAACATTTGTTTTGTAACCCTTAGACCAAGACATTGAGTCCTCAGATTCATTAATAGACTCCTCATCCTCTAAAGATTCATCATCAACGAAGTCTTCTTCCTCATAGTCACCATCCCATTATTCTGTCAAATCACCAATATCATACCCATTGTTGTTGCCTCCCTTTTTATGAGCCAAAGAGAGCTTTGGAATTGTAGGTAACACCTTCAATTTAATATGTTCAATTATAAGATTAATCATGCCTTCATGAAGAATAGCCTTCCTAGGGTTCTTTTTGTGATCCTCAATACCGGTTTCCATAGAAACAAGCAAGTAATAGGGAAACAAAGCTAGATTGTTCTAGGGGAAATGGTTAAGAAACATGAAGTGATAACCATAAATAATAGAATACCTTCCCTCTAGCGTGAAGAATTGCATAATCGCTAGAGCAACATCTCTCTAGATAAACTTGATGGATTTTCAAGCATACCCTGCACTTCCAATGCACCTCATCTTCTGCTTCTCTGATCCTTTAAATAAATTTGCTAGGTAGTCTTAGCCACAACTTAGTCCCTATAAAAGTTCTTGTCCTTTGAGGGAATACCAGTTATCTCAACAATGAAGTCCTCGATGATATTGACCTCCACACATTGGTAACACAAAACTCTTTTGTTTCAACCATTCACAAAAGCCTCCATCACCTTTGAATCAGAACCATGAAGCCTCAACAAATAGGGGAAAACACCACCCTTCTCCAAGTGTTCCCAAATGGGCTCATTGCCACAGAATTCATCGCAAGATCTTGGCTCCACTCTGCAACGAGCCCCTCCCATGGTGAACAAAAACAACCTGCTCATAACTAGCTCTTTGTTCTTCTGCACAAAAAAGGTTAAGCAAAAAATCTAGAAGCAAGTAAAAAAAATTCCCACAATCCATGTGAACCTAACAATCCAAGTATTTCCAAACCATGACTCCAAACCCATGATCTCAAAATCATTAGAAAAGCAATTATAGATGAGCAAGCACTGAACTCAAAGTGCAAAAACCAATCGAGGAGGAAACAAAATAACTTATCTCCCCAAGTATCTACTTCCATGACATGACATCTAGTAATAATTAGAGATAAATTGAAGGTTAAAAGGTATGGCATCATAAGTATGCCAATAATTATGAGCCAACACACCCAAATTAGCAAAACCATCAACAAGAGAGTTAGCATCCCAAAAAATGTGAGTAATTCTCACCTCAAAAAAAGAATTAATGATAGAAATAACATTATTAATTAGATGGGCAATGGACCATGACGGTGGGCTAAGCTTTAGGAGACAATTAATGATATTAAGGGAATCCCCTTCTAACCATAGCCTAGTAACCCATGCATCTCTAGCAAGTAAAAGGTCATGATAGGCTGCTACTACCTTTGCAAAGTGGCTTATCTGGGTTCCCAAAGGGAGCGCCACTACAGAGACAAACCTACCATTCTCATCACGTAATACTCCCCCACAACCAACAAGTATCGGATTCCCCTTAGCAACACAGTCAAAGTTAACTTTAAACTAGCCTTGAGAGGGAGCTTTCCATCTAACCCCCTCCCTAGAAGCCTTAGTTTTCTTCATCATAATAGAAATATCACAAGAAATATTCCATTGGTTCCCCACCAAAAAATCATAATTGGAAACAACAGCCTTAGGACTCGAGGTAGGAAGCATTGAGCATTTAGAAAGAAAATTTCCCTTTATGGCCTCACATATTTTGAAAGCAATCCTTGAAGGAGGAAGCTCCAGCTAACGAAACACACAGTTATTTCATTCCTTCCACACACTCCAAGCCAAATATGACAATATAAAAGACCATAACATAGAGAGAGCTAGATTTTGAGAAGGTACCACCCATTGAAACCAGATTTTCAGAATTGAAGCAAGAAACACCCAAGAAATATTCCACCTTTGAAAAATATGAGCCCACACATCCCAAGTGAAACTACAACTGGCCAAAAGATGATAGCTATCCTCAACAACTTCTTTACACAAAAAACATCTATTCGACATTTCCATACCCCTTCTCACAAGATTGTTAAGAGTCAAGATATTATCTTGACAAAGAAGCCAAAAGAATATATTAATTTTAGGAAAAAGCTTCACATTCTGCAATCAACCCCAAAAGGGAGGGGGACCCTCGGTCCAAATCTAAAAAGAAAAGGCCAAATACACCAATAACTGGCCATTAGGAACAAACCTCCACACCACAGAATCGTCAAGAGAATAAGTAGGAATATGAATTAGAGAAAGGAACAAAAAAAGAGGTTCCAAATCCATGTTAACTAGATCAAGTCTAATCCACTTACCCTCAGATATGTAATTAGACACATGAAGGCCCCATTCCCTAATACAAAAGTCTTTGAAATGGGCTGCCAAGGTTCATCCTTCAAGGGACCATGCCCAATCCACCAGTCATCCCAAAATAATATCCTTCTACCATTCCCAAACACCTAGCGCAAACCAACAACAACAATGGAATGAGATTTCAGCATGAAATTCCAAAGGGCCGACCCCAGAGGAGGAGAAAAATCCTCCCTCAATAGAGATCTAAAATTATCCACTCCCATCAAATACTTTGAAGAGTAAATAGTAGTCCATTCCTTACCATTCAGAAGAAAATTCCACAACTGTTTAGCAATAAGGGAAGAATTAAAGTCTTTCAGCTTATGCAAGCGTAAACCACCTTGAACTTTAGACCTACAAACCTCCTCCTAGGATAGCAGATGTAACTATTTCTTCTCCTCCACACCAAACCACAAACATCTTTTCTAAATACTCTCAATCTTCTCCCAATACCTCCTAGGAATATGGAACAGACTTAAAGCATAAACCGGAAGATTCTGCAAAGTAGACTTGATTATCTAAATTTTCCCAACTTGGCTTAGAAGAGCACCCTTCCACCCAACAGATTTCGAATTAAAATTTCCAATAATACCATTCCAAAAGGAGTTTGGAACCCCATTAGAGAAAATAGGAAGCCCTAAATAAGTAGAAGGAAGATCCCCAATGCCGCATTCCAAAATACTAGCAATCCTCAACTGGCGATGTTCTAGAGTATTAAGAAAGAAGACAGTGCTTTTAGGAAAACTCACCTTCTATCCAGAAGTCACCTCATACTGCTGGAGAATAAGATGGATAGATTTGGCTACAACAACTGACACTTTAGAAAGAATAATAGTATCATCCATAAATTGTTGATGTGAACAACAGAGCTAGCGCGATGAAGGATAAAGGCCTCTAAAATCACCATTAGATATCGCTTGAAGAAGATATATACCCAAAGACTCCACCATAATAATAAAGAGAAAAGGAGAAATAGGATCTCCTTCCCAAAACCCTCGAGAGCTTCTAAAGAAAGAAAAAGGTGACCCATTCACCAACACCGAGAAGGATGGAGAAGAAATTAATTGACCAACCAGTTGCAGAACTTGATTCGAGAAGCCAAATTCCTTTAGGATATTACATAAAAACTGTTAGTTAACTTGATCATAGGCTTTCACTAAATCCAACTTCAAAATAAGACAAGGATTCTTATTAACCTTTAGAGAGTGAATATTCTCATGCACCGCGAGGACCGAATCTAAAATCTGCCCACCTAGAACAAAACCATTATGTTGAGGAGAAATTATCCTAGGAAGGACCCTTTGCAGTCTAGAAGCTAAGACTTTAGAGAAAATGTTATAGATAGAGTTACACAGGCTGATGGGCCTGAATTCACCAAAATGTGTAGCCCCAAGCTTCTTAGGAATAAGCACAATAAACGTAGAATTCAATTCCTTAAGAAGTTGCCTACTACCAAAAAAACTCTTTAGTAACATTGATGAAATCCTTGGCAATAATGTCCCAGTAAGACTAGAAGAACAACATTGGAAACCCATCCATCTTAGGAGATTTTTTTCCTTCAAAGGAGAACACAACCTTTTTAATTTACACATCAGAAGGAATGCTTGTCAAACAACTATTCTCCTCCTTCGTTACCAAGTTAAGAATCACATTAAGAAAACCCTGCTGGAAAATAGATCAAGAGGATGATCCTCTAAAAGAAAATCCCTAAAGAACGACCAGGAAAAAGATCTAATACCATCATCCTCTTCCAAAGAGTGGTTGTCAACAATAATTTTGGAAATCCTATTAGAGGATCTATGCTTCAATGTCATGATATGGAAGCAACAGGTATTTTTATCCCCACTCCAAAGCTAGATAGCTTTAGACCTCTACTTCTAGAACTCCTCCACCTTAGCCAAAATATTATGCAAATTGGCTAAAAGGGTACTTTCCTCCTAGAGAAGTGAAAAATCATTCCCACTAGCCTGCATTCTCTACTGCAAGATGTCCAGTTTGGCCTTAAATTAAAATTTCTCCTTAAAGATATTTCCAAAAGAGGATTTGTTCCACTAGATTAAATTTTTCTTAACAAAAGCAAGCTTCTTAGCAACTTTATACATAGCAGAGCCATCAACATTAATATTCCATTATTCAAAAATTATAGAATGTAACTCTGGGTGGCTAGTCCACATCTTTTCAAATATAAAAGGAAACAACTTTTTATGACCCAAGAGCTCAGTATTCAAGGATATAGGGAAATGATCCAAGCCGAGTCTAGTAAGGGTCAAGAGGGAACAAGTGAAATATTGTAGCCAATCAGGAGAGATCAGAGCCCAATCTAGCTTAACCTGAATGAGAGCATCCTCCACACCCCTATTAGACTAGGTATAGGATGTCCCACATGGATCCAAATCCAACAATGTGTTATCATTGATGAAATTCATGAGATCAAAACGACTGTCTTCTGAAACCTAGGAACCCCCAAACTTATCAAAATAATTTAGCGGGGTGTTGAAGTCCCCCATTAGTAGCAAATTCTAAAAAGAGAATTGATATTTAAAAGCGTGCATGCTCCCCCAAAAAATGCTTCTGAGCACACTTTGAATTAGGAGCATAGATGTTAGAAATCACCCAAGAGAACTTATCTCTAGATTTTATAAAAGAAGTAGCAACATGATTATCAAAAGCAAACAGAGTAGTACCAGAAACCACCTTAGGATTCCAAAAAGTAGTCACACCACCAAAGGCCCCATGAGAGTCAAACACCTACAAGCCACAATCCTTGAAAAATATATTCTTAATTTTTTCAACCTTCTCAACTCCCATCTTAGTCTCTTGAACCAAAATGATATCAGGACGGTGATCTCTCACAAGATTTGCAAGAAGATCCTATTTGTGAGGATTATTTAATCCTTGAATGTTCCAGGAAAGGATCTTCATTGAAGATTTTGTGAGGATTCCTTAAGGCCCATCTCAAGTAGAGTTGATTGCGACCCATCAACAATATAAAGTTTTCTCTCCTTCTCTTGAATTTTCTACAAAGAAGGTCTTCCTCTTCCTCTTGGCTCCAAACCATAGTCCATCTTCAAACGGTTCCTTGTAGCCACACCCACCAAAGAAGAATTAGGTTTCTTCCTTTTCTAATATTTTGAAGCAGAGGGAAAAGGATCCCCAACCTCCACTACCAGAGAACCACAAGAACTACAATCATTGACAAAAGAGGTGAGCATCATCACTTTCTCCGAAACTACAGACTCCACCTTTAGCTCCCTAAAATTCACCATCTCTAAGGTAAAAATTGGTCCCTCCACAAGAGAACCATACAAAATAGAATCCTCCTTGGAAAAGGAAGAAAAGACATCCAAAACCATCTTCAAAGGGGTCACCTTATCGGGCTCAACAACCACAAGAACCAGAGACTTATCACCCACCTCCTCCACCAAACCCAACACAAGCTCTTCTTCTAGTGAAGCCTTTAGTTCAACCTCCTTAGAGATAACTTCCACAATGGGGCTGATCCCAAAAGAATCCAAGGAAGTGCCATCAACACTCCTTACAAGAGTCTTGCACTTATCACCAAGCTCTAACCCAACTTCTGAAACAACAACACCCAAAGGCTAATCATCACTCACAGCATCCACCAATGGTTCAATTGTACTCATCACATCCCAAAAATCATGGTACCTACCAATATCCTTCCAAACTTTGGCAGAAATGGAGGTTGACTTAGGGGCTGAAACCTTTTGAGGAGGCACCTTTGGCTTCAGAGGACATTTCTTCACCCAATGACCAACCTTGCAATGAAAATAAGGGATAGACTCAAACTCAATCACCTGATCCTAGACTCCCAACTTATAGTTAATCTTGATAGAATTTGGAATATCCATAGCCTAGTCCAAAATCACACACAACCTCGCATAGAACAACTGACGTTGTGAAGTAGTCAAATGGTCGATAGATTACAGGCTCCCAAAGGTACACATAATACTTTTAAAGACTTACTCATCCAAAAATTCAAGAGGAAGACTTGGAAAGCACACCCACACAAGAGTCAAATCAAAAGAGTAGGAACTCAGGGAGAAACCTTCCTCCCATTTCTTCAGCACCAAGGTAGACTTTCCAGTAAGCAAATCCCCCCCACCAAGACCTTCAATAGATATTCCTCACAAGAGAAGGAAAAAGAGAAGTCGTTAGCAAGAGCCGCCACCTCAACCTGTCCCTTCATATGCCATCAATTCTTAGACAAGTTTTGAACCAAGTATATATTAGGGTGGGGCCCCAAAAAAATTCCCATTAGTGATTTCTCCATAGACATGATACCCTTTTCATTAATACAATCCGGAACAGAGACAAAATACTCACTAGAAGAAGGGTCAGTAAAGAAGTCCATCAAAGGAAAGGAACTCTTTTTCTTAAGCTTTGAACCAAATAGCTTTGACCAATTATTTTCCTCCAACAAAGCGTCATTATCCTTCTGAGTGGCTCCAAAATCAACAGACACAAGAGTCTCAGGAGCCATAGAAAGAGATCCCGCCTTGCCCAGAGAAGTACCATCGAGAACTAAACCACCAGAGAGAGGGAGAACTTTCGAGTTATCCAACGGAAAGGACCCACAAGTAGTCCCATCCATTCGACAACCACTTGACACCCCCTTAACATCAGCCTAACCTTCACCATTAATTCCAACCCTAGGAATAGGGCTTCCCACCTTTGAGAAATTTGAAAAAACCTTACTCGCAAAAACACCCACAACATCACCCACAACTTCACCTGACGATAGCTCCATTTCATCATTCCTTATGATGGATTTTATGTTAGTGTTTTATCAAGTGTGAATAAAACTTATATGTTGAGTATTTCATTATTTTTTGTGCATAATACTCCCCATGACACATACATAGGGCTAATTTTTATTAATCTTGTATGGTATGTTTGGTGTGCTAATGTAAACTAGGATTTGGCATGTACATAATCGACTTGTACAGACATCATTTTTTTATGTAGAAATGATTTTATGATTACATCACAAGTGTGAATTGAACTTGTATGGCATACCTCATATGCTTGTGGACGCTAGGATTGAATGATATTTATGGCATTGTGTTATATGTGATTGATTTGTATGTCATGTACATGAGGATAATTCATATTAAGTTTGTATTGTGTTCCTAATACGTATATGTGCATAAGGATTTTATGTTGGTGTTGTATTGAGTGCAAATTTCAAATTTGTATGTTGTGTTTAGAATTCTCATGTGCATTAGTATTAGTGAAATTTATATCATTAATTCATATACATGTGTGATTGATTCATATAGAATGTAAATTTCTCTAATTCGTATTATGGTTGAATTTTATATATCATTAAGAGTTATTCATGATAATCTTCATGGAACATACATAGAGCTATTTTTTATTAAAGTTGTATGATGTGATTGGTGTGAAAATGTGAATTGGGTATTGGCATTGTAGGAATCATTTTTATACACATCCTTATTTATATGGAATCATGCTTGTGTACATTAGAACTGGTGATATTTCTATAATTAAGTCACATACATGTGAATTGGTCTAGTTCATATTATGGTTGAATAATATGTATGCCATTGAGTATTGTGCATAATAATCTCCATAATGTGTACATAGGATTAATTTTTATTAAAGTTGTATGATGTTCTAATGTGAATTATGATTTTGTATATATTCAATTGACTTATACACATCATTGTTTATATGAAATTTATGTTATGATTACATCACATATGAATTAAATGGTTATAATGTACCTTGTGTGTTTGTGTACATTAGGATTGAATAGAATTATATTATTGAGTTACATGTGATTAATTTATTTGTCACATATATGAGGATAATCCATTTTAAGGTTGTTCTATGTGTCCAATGTCTATGTATGCACAAACTTTTATGTCGGTGTGTTAAGAATGCCTATGTGCATTATTAGTATTGGTGGCATATATTTAATTAATTTGTATACTTATGATTGATTTATATGAAGTATAAATTGGTCTAGTTTATATTATAATTGAATGTTATGTATGTCTTTGAGTTTTATGCATAATAGTCTCTATGGCTTATACATAGGGATATTTTTATTAAATTTTTTATAGTGCTTTTGTTGTGCTAAGGTAAATTAGGCTTTGGAATGTATTCACTTGGATTGTATAAACATCATTTATAAGGAATCTATGTTACAATTACATCACATGTGTGAATTGAATTTGTATGGTGTGCCTTATGTGAATATTAGGATTGATTACTATTTATATCATTGAGTTAGATATGATTGATTTATAGTTCATGTACATGAGAATAATTTATAAAAATGTTGTATTGTGTACCCAATGTGTATATGGGCATAAGGTTTTTATGTTGGTGTTGCATCAAGTGTGAATCAAATTTATATGGTGTTCTTATGTGTATTAATATTGGTGGTATTTATTTCATTAATTTGTATACATGTGATTGATTCATATAGAATGTAATTTGAGTCTAGTTCATTTTATGGTTGAATGTTATGTGTGTTATGAGTTTTATGTGTAATACTTTCTATGGAACGTAAATAGGGCTATTTTTTATTAAATTTTTATGGTGTTCTT
Source organism: Sequoia sempervirens (assembly GCA_007258455.2). NCBI lineage: Eukaryota > Viridiplantae > Streptophyta > Pinopsida > Cupressales > Cupressaceae > Sequoia > Sequoia sempervirens. The sequence goes on from VDFB02281492.1 coordinate 548,476,468, forward strand.
ATTAGAGTACGGGAAACACTGAGAGGGGGTGAATCATTGTTTCAATAATCAATTTCAACTTAATGATTCTTCAAAACACTTAAACTCTTCGAAAACAATAAATGTCCAGTTTCAAGAATATAATCATATGTGATAACCAACCTTTAGATTCTTAAACAATATGTAAACTCAAATGTTGCAATGTAAGTAAAGGAAACAACAAGACCAAAATACATCCACAAAAGAATCATAACAAAATGTTTTTCATGAGTGGAAAACCCTCATAGGGATGAAAAACCACTCGTAAAATGCCTCATTGGCTTATCAAAAAATGCCTCACTAGCTATAGAATGCCTCACTAGAAAAGCCTCACTGGATACAGAACATGCCTCACTGGCAAAGGAACCTCACTGGTTACAAGTAAGCCTCACTGGAAAATATAGCTACCTCACCAACAAATACAACTTTCACATCAATATGATTATGTGAATAAAAAGATAGAGCATAATCTCTATTTCATTGCAAATCAAGGGTTGTAGATGGATTCTACAACTCCACTACTCAATATTTATCACTCCTCTAAAAATATATTGTCCTACTATCACCATTATATCAATCAAACTGTTACAAACATATTTGTTGACTTATCACTCCCTATCTTTCCTCTTATTCAAAATAATGCATCATCATGACTTGGACTAACATAAATAGGACTTTCACCTTTACAATATCTGCAACTAAGCACAATTGAATCAAAACAAAAAACCCTTATACCTCCTAAAATACACTTTATCACACTTCCTTTTCAAGATCTGCATGAAAAACATAATAAAATGATGATGACTATATTGACAAAAGTCTCACCATATCATTGTGAGTTGAAACTAAGACAGACATGAAGTATTGTTAAAATAGGATTGTTCTTTCATGCTTTAGCATAGATCCTTGCATCAAAACTTAAAAAAAATTGCTACCACTGCATCAACAAGAATATGGACTCTATTGAAACTGCACAACTCTAATCTCTCTACATTTTAGACAGACACTATAATAAACATATCTCATTCCATAACACTATTTAAAGAGAGGATTATTACAAAAAACTCTGAGTTTGAAACATATGTATCATTTTCAATGCAAATGTTACATATGAAAAGACATTTATCCTACCATCAACTATAATCTCTGCTAATTCATTTTTTGGTAAATGATCTTACCATGCATAGATAACCTAAAGATTACACCCTTCAACTAACCGAGTCCATCCACAAAAATGCTTATTGATAGAATTGAGAAAAGAAAATCCTTTGGTGATAGTTACAATGTAAATGGAAGCAATTAGAGCTTATGAATTTCATACACCTGTCAAGTTTTTCTTCAAATTATTCCCATTAAGATTCAAACTCAATTGAATAATCACCATTGATATGTGTCTTCACGCTAAGGGCTGCACAAATTCTCACCATTGATGTGTTTTTTATGACCTTCACAAATGTATTAACCTATGCTCACCGGTGGCCTAGGTTCTTGGGGTCGGTCATTGGATGAGTATGACCCCTCAACATTATAACTTAAGTGCCCTTTAACTAGTGCTAGGAGGTCAACTCAATTTTATAAAAAAAGGAAACCTTCCTTTGACGGTTAAGAACACCAATGGCTAACAATTAGCCCTAGTCAATAGGTTTACATGCTCCTTAGGGTTTTAAACCATAAATCCTACTTCCACTGCTTAGGATGACCTCCACTATTTGCACATCATTATGAATAACATACTATATAGAGGTGCATTTAGATTGAGCACTATGATCAACCCTGTTTTCTACTATCCTTGTTATTTGTGGTATGTAAACCAAACACCTTGTCACTATCAAACAAGCCTTGTATGTGTCTTATATGCCTTGTCTTTGTCCTCCATTGAATAGACCATTCATTTTTCATACAAGCTTAAACACTGACCTTTTCTTGACTTGAACACTGACAGGTTTACTACTACTTACAAATTTGACATCAGTGACAACTATAAGGGCAACAAACTCCCCCTTTGTCATTGGTGGAAAACAAAACTCTTCTTGTCAACATCGACCATCAACCCTTCACACACCATTTAATTCTCCCCTTTTGGCATCTATAAACAATGATTTTGGTTTTCCCCTTTCACAATGCTTTGCTCCTCCTAGGGATTTTCACCTAAAAGGAGAAAGGGGATGGAAAGGGGTGCCAAAATGCAAGGGTTTACACTCAAGACTATGTTAAATGAGGTGTATTATATCTAATTAATATGTACTAATGCACTAATCTGAAATTGAAATGATTTAATGATGCAAAACTATGAAAATGTAAATTGTTGGAAAACACAATGTGATATGCCAAAATACCTAAGAAATGTAACTAAATGATGAAATAACATAACAGAATGGAAGAGGTGCACCTAGAATCAGAAGTTTGACGTTGGAAGATTCTAGAATCTTGGAAAATTTGAATGAAATGTTGACAAGGACACTTAGGCTAGGTTGGGCGACATAGTCCCAGTTTCGGGAAACTTTGTCAGAATGAGAATTTTCCAAATGGGTGTTCAAAAATGTAAAATCAATTTTTCAGGCCCGAAAGCGGGACTAATTCACCCCTAGTGGTGACTTAGTCCTCCTGTAGATTTTGGGAAATTCGAGACATAATCTTGTAGTGTCGGTTCTACACTTCCTTTTCTGACAGGTGTTTGTACTTGATTTTGTAGAAAATGGGGCAAAAAGTCTTCTCCAAGCTTGAAATAGGATGATGTTGACTTGATTGGCTTGATGCACTTTTTGATCACTCTTCAACACCTATTTCTTGACAAATTTGCATACAAAATTCACATGCAAAAGGGGGAAAATGGTTGAGGGTTAGAGAATAGGGGTTTTCCTTGGTCAAACCCCACTTTGGTAATCAAACCCTAAACAAAAATAGAATGAAATGAGTATGATAAATAGATAGCATGCAAATGTAAATGTCATAAACTTACCACACCATTGATGCTCAAATCTAAATATATGCAATGAAGAACTCCAATAGCTTGATTTAACATTTCTTGATTTGCTTGAATGCTTAATGAGTGTAAGAGATAAATGTATGAGATGGAAGATTGCTTGAATGAATTAGGAGATGTAAAATGAGGTGAAAAACCCTTATTTATACTTGATTTTACTAAAATTTCCCAAAAGTAACACATCATAGGCCGACCTCAAGGGTTAGAGGACAAAATCCCGCTAGAAATTTAAAATTATTTTGAGTTTTGTGCCAAAAAGGACTAAGTCGCCCCTAGAAGACAAAATCCCGCTAGAAATTTAAAATTATTTTGAGTGGGTGTCAAGAATTTTGGGGCATTAAAAGTTGTCCAACGGGAATATCCTCAAAAACACACTTAAAAACGGCCAAAAAGTGTATTAAGGGGTCATTTAGACATGATAAAGGGTTGAATTAATAAAATTAAGCCTAGAAAAGTGTAAAATCTTATTACAACACTTTAAAACACTTCAAAATAGGACTTAATAAGTGATGAAAAGGTTATTTTTAGGTGAATTGTAATGAATAGATTCTAGAAAAGTGTAGAAATGTTTTACAACACTTCACAACACCTTCACAAGACACCATAATTTGAATGTTTAAGCCACATTGCTACATTAAATAAAGACAAAATCAAGCCAATAGAAGGACTCATGTGAGCTTAAGAATGTCAACTATACATTTATTGGTGACACAACATCAATGGAAAAGGGTGTAAGCATCCTATTCCAAAGCTCCCCCTTTGATAGTAGCCCAAAAAAGTTAATGAAGACACAAATAACATTGTCTACCCATTATGAAAGGTTTGCTACAAATATAGCTCTGTCACTGCTTGATAATCATCCCTGAACACAGTACATGTACTTCATCAAGCAACAACCTTCAATATCCCCCTAACTGAGAATGAATATACTAAAATTGTGATCTTTGACATCAATGAAAACTTGTTCAATTCTCCGCGGGTCTTAGCACTATGCATGCATGGATTTTGATAGATAAGGGCAGTGATAATCCATCTCTTCAAAATCTTCTATAGATAGTACCAATTGATCCTATTGCTAGTCTGTCAAGAAGTAATTAGCAACTCAATATGAAAGAGATTGGAAACACAAGTCCTAAAGAGCATGAGAATATCCATTGGAATCATACCATACTGTCCATACAGTAGCAAAGGAACACTACCCTATCATGAGTAGAAAATCTACCCTGTCACGGTCCTGTCAACATGAGATACACTTTTTGCACCCTAGAAGATGAATGAAGAAACACTTGCAAACTCCATATATACTACAACATACTATCATAAACAAAGCAATCATCGTGAAGAGATAACATTGATATCAAGAAACAAAAAGATAGGTAAGGAGAACCAATGAAAAAATGGACACAAAGATGAAAAGTTCAAAACCAATGTGCCCCCCTAAATCCAAAGTCCTAATAAGTTCAGTGAATAGATGAAAAGGGAAGAACTTCTAAAGCATAAGCATGACTTGAATGAACATCAACCAATTACTCCAACTACAACCTGCTATCCCACTGTCTTGTCTGACTTTGACCATCCACACAAAGTAACTGTACTCTCTACAATTGACCATATCATAGTCACTTACTTGTCCACCCTTGATCATGCTTGTAGTTGTTTATTGAAACTCTCTCTATATGTAATATACCTACAATGTCAGAGAATAGTGAAGACTCCAATGAAGACTCTCTATATCTCTATACCAACAATGTACTATTTCTACATTGTAACAATAACCTAATGAAAGGTACCATGACTCCTTGTGATGATATATATTTAAGATTATGCAGTCAACATCAACTCTGAGTAGCATCTATTGTCATTGATGTATCATTCTCTCATTGTCAAAAATCACAAACCTTAATGCATCCACTATCCTCTATACCGTAATAATAATTCATATACTCCCCCTATGTTGTGGAAATAAAATTAACTGATCTCGTAATCTTATCATTGTCTATCTTTGATAAATTATCACCATGCATTGTGTTGTATGTCTACTTCACTTACTTCTGTAGACACTGAAATCTAGTCTAAGCCTGCGACTTTAATATTTCTTAATAATTCATATTTCTTCCATGGTCATGATTAAATAATGTCAATTATTTAATTATTCTCTAAAGTCTTCATTTCTTCTATTAATTAAATAATCTTAATTATTTAATTAATTCACACTTTTCTTTATTCCATCTGATTAATTAAATAAATGCTTTTTATTTAATTATGTTACTAATTAACCTTATCCTTCTTGTCAAATTAAATAAATTCTTATTTAATTTACTCTTTATCATATTCAACTATAATTAAATAAATCCTTTATTTATTTAATTATTCATTTAAACCCCTTCATCACTTAATTAAATAAATCTTATTTATTTAACTATTCTTCAAATATCAAATCTTGAATTAAATGAATTATTTAATTCATAAATCTTATTTTAACGCATTCCTCTATATTTAGATAATTGTGCAAATTATCTAAGTATTCACTTTTACTCGACTCAAAGATCTATTTAAATCGCTCAGTTAACTCTTGATTTAATGTTTGAGTGGCTTTCTCGAGTAATCTCTTCGTCATATCATTTAGTCATCTAGTTCTAACTCAATTGTGTGTACATGCATATTAATTAAATATTCCTATTTAATTAATTAAATCTTTTGCGTTCATTCGAACAAAGAGTTGCTTTAATCCATCTTTATCTTTGTCATGCAAAGACTATTCTTTTGTTTTCGAATACTAAACTCAAATATTAAATCATTTATTTAATCTTTATTTCTATTTCTAATTTGTATCACTCATGTCACTACTAACTATTATCAAAATGCATGACTAATCTGTCGATCTCAACCGTTCGTTGATCTTTCGATCCTGACCTATCGTTCGAATGATCAATTTTCTATAAATTGATCTGTCATTCATCATTCCAATCTCTCTCAAAATCATATGAATTTTAGCGAAATCATCTTGAATCTTTGATTTTTTGTCTTAATCACAACACTTAGGCTATGCTTGCACGAACTTTGAAAATCTGAGGGCAAGTACACTACACAGATGAAATGGAGAAGATTAATGGAGGTTATTCAACGAAATTGATCGCATGTTTGGTAAAATAGTTTCTTTTATGCATGTTGTTCTTAGCTTTCTTTTATGCTCGATTATCTAAGCTTTGAGAATTCATTAGTATAGTTTGAATAGATTAGATTTGAATTTCTTAACTCTCTCATGTGTTTTTCTCTGAGCTACATTTGGTGAACCCGACGTGAAGACACCATCTTCACGTATTCGTAGACTTTTATTTGATTTTGCAAGTTTTGTACGGAACGACACATCAATTTGATGAAATGACGCAATTGACTTTATTGGCCACATCTGTGATAGGAAATGATGCATCTGAAAAGGAATCACGCATCTATCATTTTTTGGGCCACAACTGACTGGTAAAATACCACGACGTATTTGACAAAGAAAACGATGCATCTGACTGGTATATTTTAGGATTTGGACTTTCAATTTACAGTTTCCTTTTGTGTTTTTATTTTTGCTAATCTTTTGTTTTCAGCATGTGTCTTGAGGAGTTAACGAATTTTTTGCAGATCGATAGTCAAAGACTAATATCAAACTACTAATGAATCTTTCTGCAAAATGCATATCGAAGACTCTAGTTAAATTTTTGAAATAGATTGTTTGGTAGTGTAGCAAATCTTTCATTTGGATTAAAATTAACAAGTGTCTACTATGTTTGGTGTGAAAGCACAATTGTGTAATTACCCTCATGATTTGATACATCGAAGTATCCTCTCCCCTTGCACATCCGTGTGATCCTGGGTGTAAGAGAAACAATTACTAACTCTAGAAATTGGGCCTATTTTGGTAGGAAAAAGTACTCACCCCAGGACGACTCAGACCGGTAGCACCCTGAACCCGAGGGACTTCCAATCGGTATATAAAAGTGGATTCTTGGGGAAAGAAAAAGAATCACGCGTATGGTTCCGACAAGATGGATTCTAAAGGGGGCTCTCGCCACATGGATCATGCCCTACAAATGGAATGCCCTAATTAAACACCTTTGTTTGTAGTGTCCAAAATCCTTCTATTTACTGGTGTAGCAGGTCGGACCTATAAAGTCGTCTCATATTCTTACGGTTCATGTGTAGAGATGAAGGCATGCCATGGGATGTTCATGGGTACTGTAGCTTGGCTGCCCCGAATGACATTAATGAGCCGTGGAGGGGAGCTAGAGGGGTCAAGCTACTAATCATCTGCCTTGAATAAGTGTAGCTGGGAAACCCAAGTGAGAACTCAGTAAATATTGTCCTTCATAGCCTAGGATGTGCTTGTCTGTTGTCAGATTAAACATTCTTTGAGTCCAAAATGAAACTAAAAACACTTTGTCTTATGATTGTTTTTGTTTGCCAGAACTTGATCACAGAAAAACGTCAGTTTTATATCTCCATTCATTGAAAACACAACAGAGTCGTAACTGTTCACCAAAGAGTCGCAATTGTTCTATCGAGTCGCATCTGCCATATTAGCTCACATTTTCTCTCTCAGAAACTGCACTTGTGATATTGTGCGATGCATCTGACAAGGTGAGACGCAACTGCAGTCTGGAACAACGCATTTTCCACTTTCGTAGAACTTTTACCAGTGCATAGACTTTAGGAAGACCGCATTTGTTACAGCCTGAGTCGCAACTGTCATTACGAGTCGCATCTGTTGAAAAATTAACCACATCTGCCAGATTTAGACACTGAACTTTACCAAAAACATGCAATTGATTGTCATAAAACCGCAATTGTGAAACATAACCGCATTTGATAAATTTTGTGACACATTTGCCAGATTATTAGAAAACTAGAATTCGCCGTCACTATCCAGTCAACATGGTCATACCAGTCTTTTATTTGTCTTTCCACAGCAATCCTTGGACAGAAACCTGAAACGATTTGCTCAATTTTGCATCCTTTAGGTATCATTTAGTCATCACTATAGTCGTTCCCATTCTAATTTTTACCTTCATCATTGAATACATATTGCCTTGAAGTAAACTTCTAGGAAGGTCACTTGTGCAAACTTTAGGATAGGTCCACCATCTACACTCTAGAAAAATCATAGTGTCAACGAAATCTATCATTGAACCTAGTCCTATCATCATATCCTTTTTCCTACAGAGAGTCCTCCTAGCTCATCAGTCAAGTTAGGAAACTCAACTTGTCTTTGATCCTCGTCCTACATTGGTTCCTTGACATAACTAAATTGACACCTTGGTTAGACTTTAGGTAGTTGGTACCCCCATCTTAGGTTTACAGAATTAATTGCCTTAGAGGCTTGCTTAGACTTTGCATCTTTAGATATTGTCATCATCTTAGAACATTCCTTATTCTGCATTCAAAAAATCCCAAAAACATAGACTAGAGTCATATTGTCCATAGACGTAGTTTTGCATTCCTTGCATATTGAGCTTATCTTACATGGTTGAAACTAGGTCTAAGAGAAGAGAGAGAAAAGATGTCGAACCCAAAAAAAATCATCAATCCATTCTCCTCAAGACCTCACAAGACTTTATTAGACAAATTCACCACTAGAAACACTCAAGGGCACATTACAACATAAGACATAGAGGTTGTTGTACAGGACCTTGAGTTTTCCTCTTTTGTAGATGAGTACCTAGCAAATGATCATCAACAATACTTAGCCAAGTTGCTAGCTGAAGGTGCTACCTTACCTATAGGATTTGATATTAGCACCTTACAATCTCAACCTACACAAGGGACAAACACAACAACTGCTAGTACTACTATACATTAGGTAAATACAACCATACCATTTGGTACACCTACACATAGTACGACAGTCCATACGTCTCCATTTGGTATGTCTAGCATCACATCGAGATTTAATTTCATTGTAGGAGCATCATCTTCCACTCCCTTTGGTCCTGTTGTTGGGAATAAAATATCTAAAATGTCAACTTCTACACCGAATGTCAATGTCACGAGTAGCATACCACAGTTGATGGCCATACGTAGTGTTCGGGTCACTAGTACTATACCGCAGATTACACAAACAAGAGGCATTTCCTCATTCCAATATGGCAATCAGAATCCATTTTCCTAGATTGGCAGTCAGAATCCATTCACACAGATTCTGAATCAGAATCCATTCTCCCAGATTCCAAGTCAAAACCAATTCACATAGATTCTAAATCAGAATCCCTTCTCCCAGAGTGGTAGTCAGAATCCATTCACACAGATTCCAAGTCAAAACCAATTTACACAGATCCCAGGTCAAACCCAATTTATGCAGATTTTGAACCAGAACATGTTTACCAACATTCTGAATCCAAACCCACATCAAATACCAACGTTCAATCGAAACCCATCATGAGACCTTGGATTTCAAGATACATACATAGATCCGCATAATCCACCTAGCACATCCTTAACCCAGGTTGACGTCTTGCAAACACAAATGCAGGCACTACAAACACAAATGGATAATATGGTGATGTCAACTAAGAAATCCTTTTCAACAAAGGACATATGCCCATTTCCCTTTGATAGATCATTGTACATGATACCTTTCCCTCACGGGTATGTCATACCGAATCTCCCTAAGTACAATGGCAAACGAAATCTGATAGAACATATAAGGGAATTTTCTACCATATGCATAGATTTCGCTTATGACCCCACATATCTTATGAGACTATTTCCAAGAAGTCTTGTAGGAATTGCACTAGAGTGGTTTTCAGGTCTAGACTATGGCATCAGATCTTGGGGTGAACTGGCTAAGAAATTTGTTGAGCAATTCTCCTTCAACATAGACCACGAGATAAATATAGCAACCTTGTGTCACACAAGACAAGACGAAGGTGAAACATTCATCGCTTTCTTCCAGAGATGGAGGACTATAGCCAACCGGTGCCCTGTCAAGATACCTAAAAAATAAAAAGTTACTATGTTCCAGGAAAACCTTCATGCAAAACTAAGGAGTAACTTAAGGGTACATTGTTGTACATATTTTTCAGAACTAGTGGAAAAAGGGGTAATAATAGAAAAGGATCTCATTGAAAAAGGAGAACTTAAGACGTCTACATCCAATAGAAATCTGATAGTGCAAAATGCCCCCAATGACAGAAATAGATTTTGGTCTGGAAACAAAAACGTCACCAATGATGGGGTAGTTGATGCTAAAACTGTACAAGCAGGACCAATCATCACATTACAAGGACCTAACTCTTCGTCCAACACACTTAATGTTGTCAATCAACCTTCCAACACGGTCCAAAGTACCCAACGTCCACAACAAAGGAGGTTTCAAAAATGTGAGTTCACTCCCTTAGGGGAACCCATTGAGTCTGTATTCAAACAACTGTTACAACATAATCTTATATAGCTTCAAGAGCCAAGACAATACGATTCGAGACAATTTAAACCAGTTTGGTGGGATGACAATGCCTTTTGTGATTATCATAGAACTAAGGGACATAACCTACAAAATTGTCGCCAACTGAAAAATATCATACAAGATCTTGTCGAAAGGAGAATAATTGAAGTTAGTGGATAGAAACAAAAGTCATCAAACACTGATCATCAAGTCTTTTCTGATCCACTGCATGACCATGGGAAAGGGAATGTCCCTAGTTCGAGTACCAAGACCAATATGTCAGCTAACTATGCAAATATCAAGCATGATTATAATAGTGGCAAAACCATTAATCACCTTCGCACTGTCGATGAGAATATCAATACCATTACTATCAATACAAACCCCAAGTGTGCAGTCAACACTCGTCGTACTAAGATCACTATCCAAGGTCCTCCATCGCAGCAAACACCACAGCCTTCTAAGTCACAATATAACCTACTTGACCAGTTGGGGAAGACCCCAACCCAAATCTCAATTTTGGAACTATTGCGTATTTCCCCTGAGCATCGATCTATCTTAGATAAAGCTTTACAAAACACCACTGTCCCAAATGATATCGATGTCAATCATTTCAAGGAAATGATGGGCTACTTGACCAATAATCATCATGCCACATTTTCTAAACAAGACTACGCAACTGAAAAGAAAAACCATAATGATCCCTTGCATCTTGAAGTCCTTGTTGATGACACCAAAGTTAGATGAGTTTTGGTAGACGGAGGAGCACGGTTAAATCTGTGCACTTTAAAGTTGATTAAGGCATTAGGTTTCTCAGAAGCATGCGTAGACACAACCAAAATTATTGTCATTAAAGCTTATGATGATGAGGAACGAAAATCAAAGGGGGTGGTAACACTTCCTATCATAATTGGTCCTGCAGTAATGGAGACAAAATTCCAGGTCTTGGATCTCACCCTTCCATACAACCTTCTACTAGGCAGACCATGGATTCATGCCATGAAGGCGGTCCCTTCCACATATCATCAATGTCTCAAATTCCCTTATAATGGCACTAAAATAACTATAGATGGTGACCTAGATCCATTCCAATATTGCACCAATCTAAAAGAGATACCCCAACACCAAGTGCCAATAAACCAAGAGGCTTCATCATCCAATTCATCTCACTATGTTGATCCATCCACACTCACTCAAACATCTATTTCACCTTCATTTCCTACCACTCCTATGGTTGAGATCCAAGACAAGGGTTGTAGAGAATATTACATGAAGACATCTTATTGTGTTAGCCATCTATTTCCTCCTAAGTCATACAGTTTACCTACATCAGATAGGATACAATCTATGGTCACTATACACATTCCTCCCACAACAACTTTCACTAAATGGGGAGAATTAAGCAAAGAGGTTGTAAATACAGAAGATGTCACCTCCTGGCTATATAGGGAAGATGATTAAGAACCTCTCTCACTTGCTCACATTCCTACAGATCTATATGGAAAGGGTTTCACAATCATGCAGAGCAAGGGATATAATGGATAGAGTGGTTTAGGCTTAAATCAAGATGGGAGGATTGAACCAATCTTTGTTTCTCAGTGGCCAAAAGGCTTAGGGCTTGGGTTTCAACCGATTCAGATTGGTGTTCCTAGTACCACATCACCCTTAATTGAGGAAGTAAGTGCTTCAAAAGATATTGAGACATCTCATGAACCATCTGACCAATATCACTATGACTCCCCCGACTCCAACGACTATGAGTGGGATTCCCTATCCTCTACCTCTTCCATGGACCTTGACAAGCTATTTGGAGAACTTGACTTAATGTTAAGATCCTCACCAAATCCATTGAATTCTTGTCCACCAAAGAATATGACAAAAGAGGAATGGTTTAAACATTATTATTGGGAATCACTTGATCCTACCTCTTGGCAACCTGATACATCTATTTTAGATAACCAAACCTTGGCATTAGGCCCACCTCTCAATCCACCTAGATCTAAACCTAAGAGAAAACAAGACTTAGTACAAGACTTTTGTGACCATATGAACAACTCAGTCCTTACCTTGACCCCATTAAACTTTGATAACTCTAATGATGACATGCCCTTAGTTTATCCCCAACTCATTGATTGCGACCAACAAGACACACCCGTCTTAGACATTTTTGAGAACGACGAAGCAATTGTTGAGTTCCTAGGATTACGAGAAGGCATACCTAGCGGTGATCAAAAGGATGGTTTTACCATTGAATTGGACAACAAAGTATATTTTGGGGAATCTTTTCAACCCTCCAGTCACAAAAATGAGAAAAAGAATAAACAAGATAAAAACAATGAGTCTCTAGGTGAAAACCGAAAGGTGCTTCTAGACAATGAAAAAGTAAAAATAAAGGATGCATCCGAAGGCAAAAACCTCTCTGAGGCACCTATGGATGGAGGTTTGAACATTCTCCCCATTCCATAGGAAAATTTACCCATGCTTGTTGAAGAATCAGTAGAAGTCAATGTAGGCATAGAAGAGAATCCTCGACTGGTTTATTTTGCAGTGTCATTCACAATAAAAGAGTTGTCAGAATTCCACAACTTCTTCGCACAAAGACAAATAAATTTTTCCTAGTCATATGTAGACATGCCTGGGTTGGATCTTGAGCTTGTTCTACATCACTTACCCTTACAACCAGGTGTCAAACCAGTGAAACAAAAATTGAGGAAAATGCATCCACAGATTGCTTTACTAGTCAAGGCAGAACTCAAGAAACTGTTAGACGTTGATTTCATTAGATCAATCGACTATGCAGATTGGATTTCCAATTTGTACCAGTCACTAAACCAACAGGGGGCATTTGTATCTACACCGATTTTAGAGATATAAACAAGGCTTGTCCTAAGGATGACTTCCCTTTGCCTAACATAGACATGATAGTAGACATGACAGCAGGATATGAGATGTTGTCCCTTATGGATGGATTTTTAGGATATAATCATATCAGAATTGCAACTGAATACCAACCTAAGACAACTTTCACCTATCCTTGGGGAACGTATTGTTGGAATGTTATGCCCTTTGGACTCAAAAATGCTGAAGCAACCTATCAACGTACCATGACCACCATTTTTCATGATCTAGTACACGCTCTTATGGAGGATTATGTCGATGACCTTATTGTTAAATCCAAGACAAGGGCAGAACATTTACAAGTTTTAGACAAGATATTTCATAGGCTGGAGAAGTATAAAGTGAGACTCAATCCCAAGAAATGTGTGTTTGGAGTAAAGTCAGGAAAAAATTTAGGCTATATCATTTCTAGATGAGGCATTGAAGTGGATCCGGCCAAGGTAAAAGCAATCATAGACATGCCTCCACCAACTAATCTCAATCAACTAAGGACATTACAAGGAAGAATGCAATCCATCAGAAGATTTATAGTGCAGTTATCAGATAAGACACATCCTTTTCAACATCTACTTAAGAAAGGGGTACCCTTTGCATGGACAGCTAGGTGCAGAGAGGCTTTTCAACTGATTAAAGAATATCTACTCACACCACCAGTCTTAATGCCACCTATTGAAGGACGATCACTGATTCTTTATATTACAGCAACCCATTCATCACTTAGAGCATTGCTTACACAGAATGATGATGAAGGTCATGAAAGGGAAATATACTATATTAGTCAGACTTTGGTAGGTTATGAACTCAACTATAGTACCATTGAACGTGCATGTATTGCAGTAGTATTTGCTACCCAAAAACTAAGGAACTATATGCTAAACCATCAAACAATGTTGATTGCTAAAATAGATCCTCTAAAATATCTTCTAAACAAAGCAGCATTAACAGAGTGACTAGCCAAATGGGTTATGATACTTAGTGAGTATGATATCTAGTATGTGGAGAGAAAGGCTATTAAAGGACAAGTCATTTCTGATCAGTTAGCGGATGCACCAATACAAGTAGATCATCCATTAGTTGCAGACTTTCCTGATGAATTTATATTCACCATAGACACAAACATAACATGGAAACTATACTTTGATGGCTCACATACAAATCATGGCTCAGGGCTGGTATACTATTTATCACACCACAGGGTGATTCCATCCCTAAGTCATCTAGGATTGTATTCCCATGTACTAACAACATAGTAGAGTATGAAGCTCTAGTGACAGGGTTACGCATGGTAGTCAAGTGGAAAATTAAGAACCTACAAGTATATGGTGATTCTCAACTAGTAATCAGACAGGTAAATGATGATTATGAGACTAAGGATGAGAAGCTTGCTCCATACAAAGGCATGGCTGATAGCTTTAAAGAGTACTTCGACAAGGTCGAATTTCATCAGATATCGCATGTTTTAAATAGGGCAGCAGACGCTATGGCTACTATGGCATCACTTCTAGACATTCCTAGCAACGTGCCTAAGTTTGAGTTCTTGGTAGAACAACTTTTGGTCTCAGCCTACGATATCCCAAATTCTAAGATGGTATGTGAGATTGTTGGTCCTAATTCCCCATGGTACAAAGAAATTTATGACTACCTTCATGCTGAAATAATACCCACTGGCCTGTCAAACAACCAACGTAGGATATTCCTCTGCAAGTCAGCCAAATACACCATCATCGAAGACACCCTATATAGACACGCCTTAGATAATACCCTACTGAGATTTCTTGATTCTAATGAAGCACAAGAAACCTTGTGTGGGGTGCATGAGGGTATATGTGGTTCCCATTCTAGCGGTCCTACCTTAGCCAAAAATATTATGAGACTGGGTTATTATTGGCCTACTATGGAAAAGGACTCGTATGTCTTTGTAAAGAAATGTCACCAATGCCAAGTTCATGGAGACTTGAAACATGCACCAGCATAGGAGCTCTATCCTATAATGTCACCATGGCCTTTCGCTCAATGAGGACTCGACCTCATAGGAAAGATCCATCCCACATCATCCAATGGCCACAAATTCATCATCACTGCCACTGAGTACTTTACGAAGTGGATTGAGGCTATTCCAATGACATACATTACCAGCACACAGATCTCTAAGTTTATCCTAAACTATATCATCTGTCGGTATGGTGTCCCTCAGTCCATAATCACAGATAATGGCCGCCCATTTAACAATCAAGAAGTCTGTCATCTTTGTGATGAATTTCATATTCAACATCATTTTTCCACTCCATACTACCCACAAGGTAGTGGCCAAGCAGAGGCATCTAACAAAACTATCATTAGAATCCTCAAGAAGATTGTCAATGATGTTGACCATGATTGGAATTTACAGTTTAATCCCACCTTATGAGCTTATCGCACAAGTATCTGTACTCCCACTGGCACCACTCCCTATTCACTAGTATTTGGTTTTTAATTCATTCTTCCTATTGAGGTCGGGATTCCTTCCCTGAGGGTATCCTTGAAAGGGCACATTGATGATGAAGAGTACTGGGTATCGAGACTCCATGAGCTAGAATTCCTAGATGAGCGAAGACAAAAGGCACTAGACCATCTCCAAGCATATCAGAATCGCCTTCGTTGTAGCTATAATAGGAAGGTCTTGAACAGAAACTTTGACATTGGTGACCTGGTCTTAATGGAGAACCCAAAGAATTAAGCAGATAGAGAGAAACCAGGAAAGTTTGAACCTAACTAGTTAGGACCGTATATTGTTACAGAAGCCTTTGGATCAGGAGCGTATCAACTCTCCACTCCTGAAGGGGAACCATTGTCCTCACCAATTAATAGTCTTCATCTGAAGAAGTTCTACGCATAGCTTCTGAGGGCCTTGTCTTAATTAGCAAAAATACAAAAAAAAAATTTTAAAAAATCATTACCAAAGTGAAAACCTAGCAAACAGGCGTCTTGGTAACACCAAAAAATTAAAAAAAAATCCAGAAAATAGTAAAAACAAATAATTCGTCTAATAGTGAAAACCACCTCGGTGGCACTTTGGATATGTACCATGGTGAAAATCTGGAAAACAGGCACCATGTGTAGTTAACTCTGCTCCTCTGTCTACTATTATTCTAATCTACTACCCTATACATACCATTTATCTCTATATATATTATCTATCCTTGTACATATCCCTTATCTTTCCCATCCATTGGTTGTACATACCATTCGTAATAAGTGGTAGTCTTTCCCATAACCTGGAATGATTGACATTGAGTGCATTTCATATCCCCCATTTTTACCCTATTCATAATCAATTGGTCTTATACTCAACTGGGGGAAAACACTTGACATGTGTCATACTGGTTCTTATATTGGCTGTATTGAAGACATAAAACCATAGAAAAATCCAAAAACATCACAAAATGACCTGAGAAAACACAAAAACATCAGAAAACTTCAAAAGGACAAAAAAATCAAAACATGTCAAAATTTTGAAAATAGAGTCAGAGTCAATTGCATTTGTCAGTCTTTGTCATTGGTCAAACTACATTGCCTCTACGACTAGACGTAGGCAAGGCCATCTGCCGATGTGCCCCCGAGGCATTAGGTTAGTCCATTTAGGTCTGTCTGTATAAAATCATGATTCAATCCATATGTCTATATGACAAGGTCATTGGTCGTGTCAAACTATGAGGTCTTTGCATGTATAACGTAGGCAAGGCCATCAATCGATGAGCCCCCGAGGCCACACTAGGTTAGTCCTTTAGGGTTCGTCACATTCACTATCACACACGTCTTCTATTTGTAGTCAGTCTTGTCGGTCAAAGTCAAGTTGAACTATGAGGTCTGTGTGTGTATAAAGTAGGAAAGGCCATCAATCGATGAGCCCCTGAGGCCGCACTATGTCAATCCTTTAAGGTTTTTCATCACACACAGTCAATTTTCCACACATCATATCAAGTCATCCATCAATCTGGTGAATAAGTCAGCAATTTCTCTAAGTCAAATCAAACAAATTGCCAAAGAGACAATCAAAACAAATCAACTAATGTCTGCTACAAGATGTGTCCTTCCTGAAGACATACATCATCTAAAATAATCAACCTCTATCTTATTCAGGATGATTCCTTGAATATTGATATCAGAAAAACAATCTATGTCTTATATAGGATGAGTTCTTCCTGCATATCGACATTGTCAAACAATCAACATAGCCTTACACAGGTTATCACATCAACTATATCTAACTCAACGTCTTATACGATACATGTCTTTCTAAAACCAGGCTTTGTCATGCCTTATACAGATAGTCATAACATCAAAACTAGACTTAAAGTCTTATACGGTATTTGTATCTTTCTGAAACCAGGCTTTGTTATGCCTTATACAGATAGTCATAACATCGAAACCAGACTTAAAGTCTTATCCGGTATGTGTATCTCCTGAAATTAGGCTTTATCAATCAAAACAAATCAAACATCTAGATCAAGTTTTAGAAAATATTTTACTAGCTTATTGACTTTATGGCTTGTTTAGCTTATCATTTCATTTGACTTTATGATGGGAATTATGTTACTAGCTTTCTCAAGGATGTCCCATGAAGGATTTAGAGAAGCAACGATGTATCAAAATTCTATTTTCTTGGACTGATGTCTATCAACTGTCTTTTAAATTTGGATTTTGAGTCATGTTACTAGTTTCCTCAAGGATGTCCCATGAAGGATGTAGAGGAGCGATGACGTCTCATGACCTGTCTTTTATTTTGTTTGATGTTTGTGGTTTGTCTTGATAAAAATACTGGGGCAACTTGTGCCCTTAGTATGAGTTAACGACAATCCTTGTCTGCGACTATTTGTTATTAGCAAGTGGATGACCTTACACACCTTGATCTATGTCATATCATGGAGTTTTTCTCCATTTGTATTAGTCCCTCCCAATGATGATAAAGTGCAACACATTTTGTGATACAGGGAAACATCGAAGATTGCTAATACTAACATCCATCACATTTCTTTCATTATTTCTCAATCTTTCTTTCTGCACTAACAGTTCTTCTTTCTTGCATTATGATGGATTCCTATGACACATAACAATATAAATCATCCTAGATACACATTCATGTTAGAAAATATCATTTCCAAATCATACATCATCAATCATACATACATCTTGCATTTGAAATATACAAACATCTAGGCATTTATCATATCTAGGACATCATGGCATAATAGACATTTCTCATCATAGATTACATATCATAAGCATTCCATGTACATAACAAATGTAAATGGATGCACCACATTACATCTATATAGCATCACATGTAGAAAGCATTGTACATATAACATCATATTGCATCTCATAACTATAAAATGCATACATCACATAGCATCAACATCACATAGAATCAACATCACATCATACGCTGCATAAACACATCATAAAGTACATACGATGATCCATCACAAGGAATATCATATAAACATAACATGTACAAATAAACGACCACATAATCAATAAATAGAAATGCATATCATGAGAATCGCTGCCAAAATCATATATATATATATAGCTCAACAGTGTCACATCACAATGTCATAATGTATCAATAAATATGGAAGCTCGCAGGCAATATGATCATAATACAATGTATCAGTACATATCAAAAAATTTCCCCATCCTAAACTGCCACTGCTATCATGATTGGAGTGTGTGGATGACTAATGTTGGAAACCTGATGACCTGTGCCCTGAATGTGGCCTATTGTATGGACTAGTTCTGCATGGCTGCTCAACACCCTCTGTGCTAAGTGTCCTATTGTGGGTCCTAGTTTGGGACCTCTCACTGCATGCCTCTAAAAAACTTAGGGCTCGTCTCTCTGGAGGAACTGTTGTCTCATACAAATCTCTTTAATAAGTGGCCCTCTCCCTGGCTCTAACTAACTCTCTAGAAAATGCAGCTGTCAGCCCAGTGCATAGAGCTCTAATCTCTGTAACTCTCTGCTCAGTCTCCTGCCTCTGAGCTATGGCCTGATCTTTGTCCATGATGGCTCTGTCCCTCTCCATCTATAACAAATCTCTCTTGGACATCATGACCCTCATCTGCTCCTCCAAGGATGCAATTTGGGCATGAAGTTTGGCAGTATCGAGATCAACTACCCCTGTGTCAACCTGTCTCACCCTCTGCACACCATCATCCTCATCCTCCAACTCCTCTAAAATCCTATCCCAAATCTCCCGCTCATGATCATCATCCTCCTCATCATCATCCTGATAGGCACCCAATAAGCCAAGGGCATCAATCTTTGCCTCCTCTCTATCTGCCTCCTCCTCTGCATGAACCTCTGGAACGCCCTCCTCTGCGGGATGCTCCTCCTCTCCGCCAATCTCAACATGCACATCCTCCCCACCTCTACCAATATCTGGCATGGGCACATCCTCCTCCCCCTGTCCCTCCTCATGGATGGGTGATAATGGTGCCCCTTGTCCCCTCCTTCCACATCTCCCTCTCCTACCACCTCGTTGACCACCTCCACCACCATTTCCATCATCACCACGACCCCCTCCACCTCTTTGACCTCTTCCTCTACCATGCCTACTGCGTGGTCCTATACCTTGCTGCTCTATCAGCGCAAGTTGATCTGGATCTGTAAGGGGTATCGGCCTGTGCACGACCCAGCACTGATCGTATGCCTCGGTGGTACCTGGGTTTGCTGCACCATCTCTCCATCCCCACGAAACTTCCTGCAATGCATCAATATCTGCCTCAGTGGTGGCCACTAGAATCTCTGGACCCCACTGGGGGATCTCTTGTGAGGACCTCGCAAACTCAGTCCGTCCTCTCGGCACATCCTGTGCCTCTCTGAATTTCTGCAATACATGGTCTAGAAAATGTCGCTCTATAATATGGACATGTGAAACAGTCCGCCCAATCAGGTACTATGTCTGGCGGCAAAAAGGAAAATGCTCATCCTCATCTGACCACTCTACACATCCCAAGTACGGTCTCCATGTAAACTATACCATAGTGTCAATGGCATGTCTGAAATACCCTGTATCTCCAATGTGGTGCCGAGTGTTCGCCCCTGCATAACGAAAGGCATAAGGGGCTTCGTGTTGTACATCGACTGTAACCGGTGGCCGAAAAATGGAAATGTGTTCCCATGCCCATACCATCAGGAGCGTGGTACCACAACTCATGGACTGAGCCTCTCGATAGGCTATATCATGCAAGTGAAAATATAACATGCCAAGGAGACAAGGACCCCAAGCATATACCTCTCGTCGCTCTAACATACCTACCAACATCTCCCCCCAACGCACAGAGAAACCATGACTTTGACGGTCAAGAAGCACTATACCACCTATCAATGTACATAATAGACAATCCAACTATCTATACCTTTGTGCCAATACAGGCTATCTAATCTCATAATGATCGAAACCTAACTGTCTGATATCGGCATGAGGGTAGTATCTGCACATCTCAGCGAAACCCCTCTGGGTATCGTACCTCTCCCTTGTGCCTTTGATGGGAAGTCTCAAAATTCTATAGACGTCCTCTAAGGTAACTATCGCCTCTCCAGTAGGTAGGTGAAATGAAGAAGTCTTTGAGTGCCACCACTCGCACAACATCGTCAATAGACCTCGGTTTGCCCGAATGGCAGGAATGTCTGTCACATGAAGAAGACCCAAATGCCATAGGAATCGTTTCTCCACGCTCCGCAAGCTATCTCGGAAGTGAAAAGTTGTAGGTCTCGACTCTCGCGTATACACAATGTCTAAAACAACCTACAATGGCATTATATATGCCTCATGTCAGAATCAATCACCTATCCTAGTGCAAAATGACAAAATCACATGTTATTCAAATGTGTCATTATTTTGCAAATGCATTGTAGAAAACCAAATGTGTAATTCAATTTCACAAATGCATCATTATTTCTCACATGCGTCACTTTCAAAAGAAAATGCATGTAAAAATAACAAATGTGTTTGCGTAAATCAAATATCACATGCAACTGCGTAAATCAAATATCAATTGCGTTGAAATATTTTCACATGTGTTGAAAAATAAACAATTGCGACTATTTTAAATGCAAATGCATGCAAAAATAACAAATGCGTCTGCGTAAATCAAATATCACATGCAACTGCATAAATCAAATATCAACTGCGTCGAAATATTTTCACGTGTTGAAAAATAAACAATTGCGGCTATTTTAAATGCAAATGCGTTGCTATTTAGCAAATGCATAGAACTAAAATACAAATGCATTGAACTATGGACAACCTATGCCAACCATAAACGTAATTTTGCAAATGTTGCGTTTCGCATACAAATGCGTCGTTTACGCATTCATATGCGGCTTTTCAGCAAAATGACGCATAGGAAAAATTGAAATTAAATGCATAAAAAAAACCGCGAAACCAAAATTTCAACAATCGAGATTAAGTTACATACCGGGGGGTCCGCGTCGGTTGGCCGCCTGAAGGTCTGGATCCTATATGCTCGATGGTGGGTGTGCGGAACAGGAGACATCTTCGCTGAGGGTGTAGAGAAAAATCTCAAATCTCAAAGCTATGTGGGTAAAAATGAATAGGTTTTTACCCCATTTTCTATTTATACCTAGGGTTGGTGGCATTCCTTTCTACTGGCCGCGTCAATTTCCAGCTTCAATCGACCCGTACCCGTCCTTACCACTTCCAACTTCAATTCCGTCAACTCCACTACATTTTTGGCTATCCAATGGACTAATCGGGATTATTTCCAAAAAAAATTGAAATTTTTCAAAAATTTGTCAATTTTCCCGAGGGGGCATACCTTCACATACCTTCACCTATTTACACCGGGGCATGACTGGGGCATATTTTTATCGATTTTCTTTGACACAACGTCAAAATTACATTGTATCAAAGAGGGGCAAATGTAGACACCGAAATCTGGTCTAAGCATGTGACTTTAATATTTCTTAATAATTCATATTTCTTCCATGGTCATGATTAAATAATGTCAATTATTTAATTATTCTCTAAAGTCTTCATTTCTTCTATTAATTAAATAATCTTAATTATTTAATTAATTCACACTTTTCTTTATTTCATCTAATTAATTAAATAAACACTTTTTATTTAATTATGTTACTAATTAACATTATCCTTCTTGTCAAATTAAATAAATTATTATTTAATTTACTCTTTATCATATGTCAACTATAATTAAATAAATCCTTTATTTATTTAATTATTCATTTAAACCCTTTCATCACTTAATTAAATAAATCTTATTTATTTAACTATTCTTCAAATATCAAATCTTGAATTAAATGAATTATTTAATTCATAAATCCTATTTTAACGCATTCCTCTATATTTAGATAATTGTGCAAATTATCTAAGTATTCACTTTTACTCGACTCAAAGATCTATTTAAATCGCTCAGTTAACTCTTGATTTAATGTTTGAGTGGCTTTCTCGAGTAATCTCTTCGTCATATCATTCAGTCATCTAGTTCTAACTCAATTGCGTGTACATGCATATTAATTAAATATTCCTATTTAATTAATTAAATCTTGTGTGTGCATTCGAATAGAGAGTTGCTTTAATCCATCTTTATCTTTGTCATGCAAAGACTATTCTTCTATTTTCGAATACCAAACTCGAAGATTAAATCATTTATTTAATCTTTATTTCTATTTCTAATTTGTATCACTCATGTTGCTACTAACTCTTATCAGAATGCATGACTAATCTGTCGATCTCAACCATCGGCTGATCTTTCGATCCTGACTTGTTGTTCAAATGATCAATTTTCTATAAATTGATATGTCATTCATCATTCCAATCTCTCTCAAAATTGTATGACTTTTAGAGCAATCATCTTGAATCTTCAATGTTTTGTCTTAATCACAACACTTAGGCTATGCTTGCATGAACTTTGAAAATCTAAGGGCAAGTACACTACACAGACAAAATGGAGAAGAGTAATGGAGGTTATTCAACAGAATTGATCGCATGTTTGGTAAAATAGTTTCTTTTATGCATGTTGTTCTTAGCTTTCTTTTGTGCTCAATTATCTAAGCTTTGAGGATTCGTTAGTATAGTTTGAATAGATTATATTTGAATTGCTTAACTCTCTTGTGTGTTTTTCTCTGAGCTACAACTTCATTTAGGTAACACTAGTAATGTTTGCAACATTTGATAACATGACATATGTGCCTAGTACAAACCTAACTAATCTAATCACATAAGCTCTGCTACATATCATTGGCATCTTTTTCTCATCATAATGTCATCTCCTGAAGTTCATCAACATAAGACTACTACAAGACAAGATATTAATTCAACATATCAAATCCACTGTCTTTTTCAAAACATGTTCCTTTTCACCAAGTGTGAATCTTGACAAAAACACACTTTACTGTCTTGTTAGAGTATAGAGCACCACCACTGTCAAACTAGTATGGAATGTAGAATTTTATCAGTCATTTTATATCATGAAGACAAAGTGACTCCTCTCCCAACTTCATAACCTAGAGCAAGAACATTGTAAAGCATGAAGGTTCTAATATCATCAAGTACCTTGATCATGAGCCAAGTGAACAACCTGCGAACTCTTCAAATTATGACTATCAAGATATGAACCCTTCAAACCAATTTGAAGCAACATTAAACAACACATCTCTTGTCATTTTCAAACACACTAATAACTACATTCATGTCAATCAGATAATAACATCTTTTGAACATTTGTGATGAATGCCAAGCATCAAAACTTGTTTAATTGTCATCATATTTGTAAATCACTATACTACATAGGGTTTTAGTGTAGTAGTATCACTATCAAAATGTATAGTATGGAAAGCAACATAATACGTTGTCACAAAGACATAGAGATTAGTCTTCATTGTTCTTTGTCAAGCATGAAGTCACTCTCAAGAGCCATAATTCAATTTCTCTTAATAGCCATCATATGATACTTCATCCATCACATTTTTGAATATGAAAGTATGATCTCATTCTCCAAGATGGTTATCTCCAGAATAGTCTAATCGTAAAAAAAAATTGTTCAACATGAGAAAGATAAGTACACAACATTGTCACACTATTCACCATAGTCACAACTGATTGCAAAATGAATAACCAAATAGATTCATGTAATCAGTTGCACACATCAACATATTCTCACTATGGCACCATCAAATATCACTATCCTATTACACGTATCTGAGATCACTGACATATATATCAGGACACTGCCACATACAACTCCTTGAAGAAGTTCAAAAAATGAATTGCCAATAGTGCACTGATGAAAGCATATTAATACATATCACTATTGCACTTTCTATGTATTAAATCTCCTTTTGTACTGCTACCATTGTTGATAGGAAAATATGATATGTACCTTGTCACAATGTGACACATCATTACACCAAACTTAGAACTTGTCTCAAGACTTCCAATTCAAAGAGAAGACAAAATAAATTTGTTTGATCACATTGTTAATATCCTCACACCTCAAAATGAACCGGTCCAATATATTGTCTTTATACATTGTTATGGATTGTCATATTGCTGACAATATATATCTAATCAATACATCCTGCTATGCTAAGTAAATCATTCCAAATCATCCAAGTTGTGACTTAGACCATTCATGGACTTCTTTAAGGGGTTGAAAGATAAAACTCTAACCTACTCCCCCTTACCTCATGATACCTTTTATGCACATTGGGATGTTCCTTGTGCAATATGCACATGATTAGGGCTTTCTTCCTTTTTCCCATGCCTTCTTATCAAACCTTCAAAGGATCTTTCCTTTTCTTAATCAGGTCATATATCTTCTTGTTCTTTCCAGATGATTTCCTCAACTGACTTCTGTAAAACTTGGCTCTATGTCTATAACCATTACATCTATAGCACACGATCAAGGGTCTATAACTTCCCATGAATCTTACATCCCCATTTAGAACTTGTCTACCACAATCTCTTGCAATATTACCAAGATGGTTACATCTAAAACATGTGACATTATTCTTTCTATATGCCAAATTATTAAAACTCTTTTTCCAATCATTTTTTCTTGCTTACATCCAACATTCTAATGCTTTATGACCATATGCAAAACATGAGTAACAGTAACCAGAAAAAGAATAATTATACCTTATTGAATGGTATTTTCTAATAGGTGGAGGTACTGAGTTTGTTCTTCTTCTTCCAATATCAACAACTTTTTATTTTTCTTTCTTCTTGTCTTCCTTAGGAGTAGTAGAATGATCATTCAGGTCTATCTTCTTCCTAGTAGTATTTCTGACTTTGGAACACTTCCCTTCTTCATAACCTAGACTAGTAGTGTCCTTATGATGCTTTTGCTTCCTCAACACATCATTTAAGCATTCAGTACTCTTTTCAAATTGTAGATTCTTGTGCAACTTAGAAGATGCCTTTTCCAATTCCTTTCTTAAAGAGACTATTTCTAACTCTAGTTTTAGGCATTCACTAGTTTTGACTTTAAGATCATATTTTGTAAAATCAACTACCCCTTTGGCTTCTTTTATTTTTGTCTTTAGACTAATAATTAGTTTGTTAGACTCTTCAAGATTCAAAGAAACTTTTGCAATAATTGAAAGTACCTTGTTCTTGGAGTCTTTTTCATGTAGAAGTTGGTCTTCTAATCTCTACTTCTCCTTTCTAAGTTGCTTGATCGTATATAGAGCACACAAGAGTTCACCTTCAATATCAACCTCACACTCTTGTTCATCGCACTCCTATTCAGATTCATCTTCACCCACAAAGAGGTCTCCTTCTTCATCATCAATCTCAATAGAAAAATCATTCTCTTTATCATAATTTGTGCCAGTTTTCAAGGGTGACTCATTCAACAACTCATTACTTGACTTGACTGGGACATGATTTACAATATTTTTCTTGGCATCTTCCCTTCCTCTATTTCATTTATACTTTCCCATAGTACTCCACTACCAGGAACCCCTTAAGTTGGTTAGACTTATGATAGGGTATGGCTCTGATACCACTTGTTGGAGTATGGGAAACACTAAGAGGGGAGGTTAATCAGTGTTTCAATAATCAATTTTAACTTAATTATTATTCAAAACACTTAACTCTTTGAAAACAATAAATTTTCAATTTCAAGAATATAATCATATGTGATAACCAACCTTCAAATTCTTAAAAAATATGTAAACTCAAATGCTACAATGTAAATAAAGGAAAAAACAAGACCAAAATGAATCCACAAAAGAATCATAACACAATGTTTTTCATGAGTGGAAAAACCTCATAGGATGAAAAACCACTCATAAAATACCTCACTGGCTTATCAAAAAATGCCTCACTATCTACAAAATTCCTCATTTCCTATAGAATGCCTCACTAGAAAAGCCTCATTGGCTACAAAACATGCCTCATTGGTAAAGGAACCTCACTAGTTACAAGTATGCCTCATTGGAAAATACAACTGCCTCACTGTAAAATACAACTTTCACATCAATCTGATTTTGTGAATAAAAAGATAGAGTATAATCTCTATTTCACTGCAAATCAAGGGTTGTAGATGGATTCTACAACTCCACTACTCAATCTTTATCACTCTGAAAATATATTGTCCTACTATGACCATTATATCAACTGAACTATTACAAACATATTTGATGACTTATCACTCCCTATCTTTCCTCTTATTCAAAATAATACATCATCATGACTTGGACTAACATAAACAGGACTTTCACCTTTACAAGACCTGCAACTAAGCACAATTGAATCAAAATACAAAAACCATTATACCTCCTAAACAACACTTTATAACATTTCCTTTTCAAGATCTGCATGAAAAACATAATAAAATGATGATGACTATATTGACAAAATTCTCACCATATTACTGTGAGTTGAAACTGAGATAGACATGAAGTGTTGTTAAAATAGAATTATTCTTTCATGCTTTAACACAAACCCCTGCATCAAAACTTAACAAACTTTGCTACCACTACATCAACAAGAAAATAGAATCTATTGAAACTACACAACTCTAATCTCTCTACATTTTAGACAGACACTGTAATAAACATATCCCATTCCATAACACTATTTAAAGCAAGGATTATTAAAAAAAACTCTGAGTTTGAAACATATGTATCATTTTCAATGCAAATGTTGCATATGAAAAGACATTTATCCTACCATCAACTACAATCTCTACTAATGCATTTTTTGGTAAATGATCTTACTATGCATAGATAACTTGAAGATTACACCCTTCAACTAACCGAGTCCATCCACAAAAAAGCTTATTGATAGCATTGAGAAAAGAAACTCCTTTGGTGACAGTTATAGTGTAAATGGAAGTAGTTAGGGCTTATGACTTTCATACACCTGTCAAGTTTTTCTTCAACTTATGCCCATTAAGATTCAAACTCAATTGAATAATCACCATTGATAAGTGTCTTCACGCTAAGGGCTACTTAAATTCTCACCATTGATGTGTTTTTGGCACCCTTCACAAATGTATTAACCTGTTTTCACCGGTGGAATAGGTTCTTGAGGCCGGTCATTGGATGAGTATGACCCATCAACATTATAACTTAAGTGCCCTTTAATCGGTGTTAGGAGGTCAACTCAATTTTATAACAAAAGGAAACCTTCCTTTGACCGTTAAGAACACCAAAAGCTAACACTTAGCACTAGTCAATAGGCTTACATGATCCTTAGGGTTTTAAACCATAAATCCTACTTCCACTACTTAGGATGACCTCCACTATTTTCACACCATTACGAAGACCACACTATATAGAGGTGCATTTAGATTGAGCACTATGATCAACCTTGTTTTCTAATATCCTTGTTATTTGTGGTATGTAAACCAAACACCTTGTCACTATCAAACATAAACCAAACACTTTATCACTGTCAAACAAGCCTTGTTTGAGTCTTACATGCCTTGTCTCTATCCTCCATTGAACACACCATTCATTGTTCATACAAGCTTAACCACTGACCTTTTTTTGACTTGAACACTGATAGGTTTACTATTACTTACAAATTTGACATCAATGACAACTATAAGGGAAATAGTTTTATCATGAATTAGGCTTTGACATGTATGCAATTGAATTGTATACACATCCTTGTTTATATGCAATTCCTAGCCATCCTAGATTACACTTAATGAATCCCACTAACCCAAGTCTGATTAACTCATTATTGAGGTTGAAAGTCAATCTATTGGCTTTGTGGTTGGTGATTTTGAATGAAAGTTCAAAAGAGGACTCCTATATGTTAGGTTCTTTGTATTGAATACCTAGGATCCCCCCTTCTCTATCCATATTTTTCATTTTGGTGAATCCAACATTTGAAATCATTGCTTTTTGATTTGGTATTCTTTCAAACCCTAGATCTGGATTTTGTATAATTATGTTTTGCATTCTTTATTTAGGGTTACATCTTGCATATTTGCATAATTGAATACTCATAAAAATCTAAAAATATCGCATACATTTTGCATCATAGTTCTCATTAGTTTGTGTTTCAGTGAATTAGATTAGAATTTCATTCAAATTACACTCAAAATTGTCACTTTTTGTTTACAAATTATCTTACATTTGTACTTGCATTTCATCAGGAAATTTTGGGAAAAACAATCACTATAGAATCACTTTACAATCGGAAATAGTAATCATAAACAATAACTCACACTCAATTTTTTTATTTTTCAGAACCCTGTACAAAGATGCATTCACCCTTGGGTAACCCTATCCTTGTGCAAGTGCCTCTTCGAATCTTTGCACATATTTTTGTCTTTGTCTACTCCAATTCCCTATACTTGTAGATCTCTATTTATGTTTCAAAAATTTCATATTATGAAGCATTTTGCATTTAGTTCATTTGGTAAAAAGAAAGTTCTTTATTTAGAATCAAATTTGCATGCAAAAGTCATCATTCATAGTTCCCTGTATTTTAAATCAGTCAATTATCATATTTGAGATCTAAAAATTGGATAAAAAATTATTCAAACATCTTTTACATTCTTGCATACTTGCATTTCACATCACATGAATATATTAAGCAAATTATAGGAATGTATTTACTGTTTCAACTGTATGCAAGTAGAATCATGATCTTTAAGTAGTTTAGTTTGTAGCCAAGCTTTGATTTCTCAAAACTAGTGAGGAGGACTCATTCGCCCCTAGGTGACCCTGTCCTGCTTGTCTTGGTTAAACAAAAAAATTCTAAGACCTTTGTTACTGTGTTTTTTGTTTGTTCCTAGTTGTTGTTTCCTATTTTTGGGTGTTTTCTATATTTATTTAGTATATCATTGTTCATATTGGGTGCACTCTTGGTGTGGTAAAACTTGCATGATTTTTACAACCTAGTTTCTTATTTCCAATACTCTAGTGAGACATAGTTTGAGACTCATGGCATCTCACATTGGTACATCCAATGTGGATCTTGGGTTTTCCAACTCTTTCACACAAAGTGTTGAGAATACTCAACCCATGTTGGACTCCATCCCTAATGCCACATTTCCCATGACCACCTTGCCATCAACTACTATCACCGATGTTGAAACCATGGTTGCTCATGCCCTCAAGAGAAATTCAAACAACTGGATAAAGCTTTAGAAAAACTTCAAGACTATGTGAGCATGAAATATATTATACATGCCCTCCAATATTTTCCAGATATGCTTGCAAAGTATTTTTGTAGTCTATATATCTTTGAGAATATGCATTTTATATATTAGGTTATATAGTTCATTTAGTTTCATTATTTCAAATCATTCATAATCATCCTAAACTACCCTTAAATAATCCCACCAACCTAGGTTTGACTAACTCGTCGTTGAGGTTGAAAGTCAATCTCTTGGCTTTTTGGTTGGTGATTCTAAATGAAAGTTGCAAATAGGACTCCTATATCTTAGGCTCTTTGTATTGAGGACCTAGGATCCCCCCTTCTCTTTCCATATTTTTCATTTTGGCGAACCCAACATTTGGCATCCTTGTTTTTGATTTGGTAGTCTTTCAAACCCTAGATCTAGGTTTTGCATAATTGTGTTTTACATTCTTCATTTAGGGTTACATCTTGCATATTTACATAATTAAAAACCCATTAAAATCCAAAAATATTGCATACATTTTACATCATAGTTTTCATTAGTTTGTGTTTCAATGAATTGGATTGGAATTTCATTCAAATTGCACTCAAAATTGTCACTTTTTGTTTACACATTGTCATACATTTACACTTGCATTTCATCAAAAAATTATGAGAAAAAAAATAACTATAGAATCACTTTACAATAAAAAAAAAATCATAAACAATAACTCAAACACTCAGTTTTTGATTTTTTAGAACCCTATACAAAGATGCATTTGCCCTTGGGTGACCCTGTCCTTGTACATGTGCCTCTACAAATTTTTACACACATTTTTTCCTTTGTTTTCTCATTTTTTTTTTTCAAAAGTTTCAATGCACCCATATTATTAGGGGTAAATGCTTTTGACTGGAGCTATGAATCGAGAACAAGAAACTACAAGAAACTACCAAACCCATGAGCACATTGGCCCAATGAAGGCATAAGGCTTGCGAGCACTTTGGCCCAATGAGGGTTTGAACCTTGGTGGCCATCACTACAACCAAGCGAATTGACCACCAAATCACACCCTTAGTGACAATCTTTGTTTGCTCATATTACCTGTACTTGTAGATCTTTGTTTTTGTTTCAAAAATTGCATATTATGAAGCATTTTACATTTGATAAAAAGAAAGTGTTTTATTTAAAATAAAAAATTTCATGCAAAAGTCATCATTCTTAGGTCCCTACATTTTAAATAAGTCAATTATCATATTTTAGATCTAAAAATTGCATCAAAATTTATTCAAACATCTTTCACATACTTGCATACTTGTATTTCACATCACATTGGAATACATTAAGAAAATTCTAGAAATTCATTTATTGTTTCAACTGTCACAAGTAGAACTGGAATCTTTAAGTAGTTTAGTTCACAATCAAACTTTGATTTCTCAAAACCCTTGAATAGGACTCATTTACCCCTGGGTGACCTAGTCTTGCTTGTCTTGGTTAAACAAAAAAAAATTGAGACCTTTGTGCACTTTTGGTGTGGTCAACTTGATGAGTTTTGCAACATAGTGTCATATTGCCAATTCTCTAGTGAGACATAGTTTGAGACTCATGACATCTCGTGTTGGTGCATCCATTGTGGATCTTTGGTTTTCCAACTATTTCACACAAAGTGTTGAGAATACTCAACCCATGTTGGACTCCATCCCTAATTCCATATTTCCCATGACCATCTTTCCATCAACTACTATCACTGATGTTGAAACCATGGTTGCTCATTTCCTCAAGAGAAACTCAAACAATTGGATAAAGCTTTAGAAAAACTTTAAGACTATGTGAACATGGAATATATTGTTGGTATCACAATTCTTTTCATAGATAACATGAGGAAAATTCTTGATAATGACCAAGGATTATACGTTGTGCCCAACCTAGCTCATATTATTGATGATCATGTTCCAACAATGGCTAGTTGTGCTCAGCCTTTGGGATATACTCAAATCCAAGGAGGAAATCAAATTATGCACCCTACAACTATAACCTCTATTCCTACATATACAAATCCAACTTTTACCACAACAATGCAACCAAACAACAATATAGCTCCAACCTTGGGAATTTCTACTAGGAATCCTTTTAGTTTTTTGTACTCAAACATCATATCTCCAAATCTATCACCTCTCACAAACTTGCAATATAATTTTCCACCTAACAAATATACATCTCCATCCCAAAACACAACCAATGATTATGTCATAAACCAACTTTTGCAAAATATCACATCCCTTCAATAACAAATAGAAACGTTGAACCAAAACCAAAATGGACAACCTTCACAATATGTCAAAAGAAACCAATTTCCATTGGAGATATTGAAAACAAAGTGTCATAAGGCATAAAAGTACCCTTCTTTAAGAAATACTATGGTAAAGGATACCTTAGTAACACTGTATAAGAATATACACCTTATGTAGTGACTTCATTTTTGAAGATGACTCTTGGCTAAACTCTAACCTAGGTCCTTGAAAGACACGTCCTTGGAATGGTTGTGTTCATTACCGAATAATTCAATCTGCTCATTCAATGAGCTTGTTGGTGCCTTTCTTAACCATTTATAATTGTGCATTGGTCCTAAGATGGTTGTACCTAACTTAATAAGGTGTAAGAAACAACAAGGATAAAAATTCATAGATTTTATAACATGTTATCAATCACTTTACTCACAAATCAATATTAACCTCCTTGATGTGGATCTTCAACAAATGTTCATTGATAACTTACAAAAGAAAATAAGAGATAAGCTTGGGATGATGGATTTTTCATCCCTTACACATTTGTGTGTGGATCTCCATGATCATCAAAATTCGATTAGTCAATATGAAGAGAAATCTTCCTTGAATCATGCTAAAAAAATTTAATTTGTATCTCACAATAACTTTCAATCATTCAAGAAGGAAAATAAGGGTTTTATCAACATAAATCCACCTCAATAAACCCTCTATGTTTAGTGTCAATTTTCTGCTATAAAGAAAACCCCATACAAATTTCAAGCTAAGGGTAGGAATTTCATCGCACTCCCCAATTCCCTTCATTCAATTATGATGCAACTCTTGAAAAGGAATTTAATCACTTTACCTCCAATTATACCTATTGATACAACCAAGCCTTTACCTCCAAATCATAACCAAAATGCATTTTTACATTATCATCAACAAGTTGGACATAATATAGAATGATGCATGCATCTTCAACATCATGTGCAAGACCTCATTGATTCCAATCACATCTATTTGGATGGTGCTAATGATCAAGGGAATAAGTTTGTAGCCCCACCTAACCAAAATTTCCAAATCTTCATGAACCCAATGCCAAATCATTCAATCACCTTTGTAAAATCTAGTGAGAATAATAATGATGTTATTTTGATAAGATAGAAGGCATGAATGATGATGATAAGAGTGATGATGAAGATGATACTCTACAAGGCATGATCAATATCATTGACGTTCAGCCTCATAAGGTCCAAACCACTTTGTCACCTAACATTTCTTTTACTAAGGATGATGTACTTAGACATTTTCTTGATGGTTCTCTCTACATTATTGGTCATATCAATAACATACTTGCACAAGGATACTTATTGATCTCCCGCATGCACAAATAATGTAATCAACGAGGAATTATTGTTTGTGCAAGAGCTTTACATAGATAATTATGAAAAATTGAAAGCATGGATTAAAACACATAATGGTTTTGATTTCCCTACAATAGGTTCAATCACTCTTCAATTAAAACTTGGAACTAAGCAATTACATGTGTCATTCTCCATCATCCCAACATTGGACCATTTCTGTGTAAGCTAGGCTACTCATGATTATGCTCCATGAATGTCATCTCGTTGGTTATACACCAATGCAAAAAAATTCCTATGGGGAATGAGATATTTATAGTGCATCACAATGGATTTAATCCTTTGTCTTCCTATGATAATTTCACATTGTATTTCTTTTGGCCTAGACTTATGGAACCTATAGAGCCTTGTGAGGATTTATTTTTCAAGTCCTATAAAAATTTCAAGGAAAAGTGCATATCAAAATTATCCCTTAGAAATATTCCTGAGTCCATGGTTGTTCCTTCTCCCCATATTACCATTGATTAACCTATGATTGAGAAAAAATACCTTTCAAGTAATGAAGATAAATTCACCACAGTTCCTCCACCCAACTCATACAAATGACCAAGAGACACTAAGATGATCCCTTTTGTTGCTCCCAAGATAAAAACAAGTCTACAAACCTAAAGAGACATCGGTTTCCCAACCCCTAATGGTTCCTTACGTTCCTCCCTTAAGGGAAGAAAAGAAACCAATGGTTGATAAGCCCACTCCTACACCATCACAACTTGAAAATCATACTAAAAGAAATTGAAATGCTAAAGAGAATAGGCATAGACTTCATGCCATCCTTCGTTGATTGAAAGAAACGAAAAGACCAACACCACCCACACCTATGGAAGCAACTCAAGAAGAAGTCCAACTTCCATCAAAACAAGACATTAAATCAAAAAAAGAGGTAAACAAGATAATTCAAAATCAATAATAATAAAACCTCCTTCTATGATCAATTTGGATGATGATGATGAGATTTCTAAGATTGATGGAGTACAAAATGAGCTGAATTTATTATTTTCCGCTTCTATGAATTTAGATGGGGGAAACCGTGATGATCCTCTTGATGGGAGTGACCCACCACATGTTGAACTTGATGATGTTCCTAGCACGACACTTGTTGTATTCCCTATAGCTAGTTATCTTTTGTCCATTTATGATGAGCAAGATTGGGATGTAGAAAACATTCTCTAGTTCAGCTCACATGTGATGTACTATTTTATCTTTTTATGTTCTTTATCTTTTCTTGAATTTAATTTGATATCTTGTATCATGTTTCATGGCAGGAAAAAAATCTATCATGGCATTCTTCTATTTGTATCTCAATTATTTTATATATTGTAAACTTTATCTTTTCTTTGTCTTGTGTTTTCCTTTTGGGGATGATGCAAGGCGTTGAGACATTTAAGTCTCTTTCATGTTGACCCAAAAGCATATTTTTTTTCTCTCTCTCTCTCTCTATGTATCATTCCTCCTTTGTGTTCTTTGTTCTATGAGTATTTTAGGGATTATTACAGTTTTGAGCTCTATTATATCACTATAGCAAAGACATGTTAACCCCAGATTCATGGATCCCTTAGTGTACCTTTCTATGTTTCTCATGGCATTGTATTATGGGAGAAACCCCTTCTCATGATGTAGTTTATTTGGAAATGTATCATTGGTATAGGGATTTTCAAATAATCTCTTTTGATCTTTTTTTACATGGCATTTATCATTTTCTACTTTAAAGTAATTGCTCACAACATGGTGTTTCACAATTTCTTTAAAGTGTGGGCATACATTGACATTATCAAATTGACATTTTTGGCTTCATTGTGTTCACAAGAAGTTGAACTTAGTGTAGAATTGGCATCTCATTGATCATTTTTGTGGCACCTTATCAAATTTATTAGGGAGTATAGCTTTCGTATGGTTTAACAAATGGGTACACACCTATAGACCTAGTGTGTCCTTACCATTCATGCCACCTTTTTATGAGTGCACACCTTGTAGATCTAGTGTTTGTTTCTCTTTTTTCCTTTGGGGCTCCCCTATTGAACAACAGACTTCACTAGCCCTTGTTAGCATATTTTATGGAAATAGAACATAGGCTTGCTAGTCCATCCATTTTTTCCTTTTTTTTGCATTAGCTTTGACATTGAATGTTTGTGTACCTTGTTTCACTACAGTGCATGTATGTGTTCTTTTATGCCTTTGTTGTTTTTCATGAGATCTTAGATCTTGGGGGCTTGATCACTATCCTTGATCCTTTTTCATCTTATCTTTCCAATAGTAATATAATTGGACCTTCCTTGACATATATTTCTCTACAAAATAGTGTGAGTCTGAGCGTAAGCTCATACTCTCACTAAAGTGGGGGCTAAATATAGTGTAGGAAATTGTATACCTTTACAATTTCGCACTATGTTTGGGTCCCTTAATTAATTGGACTTAATAAGCTTCTAATTTTTCAAATTACGCATTCCAAAGCCTTATTCTTACCATTTTCTAAAAGGGTAACCAACATTAAATAAATGCATTTAATAATTAAATTTTCATGGATTATGTGTGTCCTAGAAATATAGGCCATGAACCATTTTCCCATGGGAAAATGCATCCCCTTTATGGGCCAAGACCCAATTTAAAATATGTTTTTAGTAGTATTTTAATGATCAAAATTCAAGTTGTTAGTGTTTCCTTTTGGAATTTATTTTTTGAGAAATTAGATAAACACCTACAAATACATAGTCAGTTTATCATTTGAAATATAACAAAAACCTCCTAACTTTCAAGATCAAATATTATTTTCAAGATCATCCAAGAGCAACATTATCAATCATTTATAGCAATGATCAAGATCCTAATATCATGTCTAAATTTATGTGTGATCAAGTTATCTTGTGAAGGCTAACAAGTGTTGTCAGTATTCATGAATTCAATCATTTGAAAGCATTCAAGAAAATCAAGAAAACAAGATCCAATTCCTTTGAAGAGATGTGTATGACTTCAATCCTTCAAGCAATACATTGAAGGATGGTGAGTTGCAAAAAAAAAATATTCATCATTTCCTTCCTTTGCATTCAAGGTTTTTATCATTGGAATTGACATTGTGAAAGCAAGAACACTATCACAGGGTTTGACTGAGGAAAACCCCTATATGGCACAAACATTTTTCCTTCTTTGTGTATGTGCAAATTACAGGTTAAATAAGGATTGAAGAGATATTGAAGAGAAATTTTTCAATGTTTCATTTGTTGTCATCATTCTTCTCAAGACACATAAACTAAGTTACGAAATTTATTTTCGCCATTTTGACAAGTTTTCAATTGGAGATCAACATCTCATATCTCACACTCGGGGACTATCAAAAGTATTTTTAGAACCCCAATAAAGGACCCATTCACCTAGGGGAAAACTAGTCCTCATGCACATTCTAAAACCATCTTTTGGTGCCAGGTACATTCCCTCTAATATTTCTCAGATCTACCTACAAAGTGTTGTTACAGTTTGTATATCTTCGAGAATCTGCATTTTATATATTAGGTCATATAGTTCATTTATTTTCATTATTTCAAATATTTCCAAATCATCCTAAGTTTCCCTTAAAGAATCCCACTAACCAAGTTTGATTGACTCACCATTGAGGTTGAAAGTCAATCTCTTGGCTTTGTGGTTGGTGATTCTGAATGAAAGTTGGAAAGAGGATTCCTATATCTTAGGTTCTTTGAATTGAGGACCTAGGATCCCCCGTATTTTCCTACTTTTCAGTATGCAATTGACTTGTATACACAACATTGTTTATATACAATAGTTCTTGTGTGAATTAGCATTGGTGATATTTATCTCATTAAATTATATATATATGATTGATTCATATGGAATGTAAATTGGTATATTTCATATTTTGGTTGATTTTATGTGTGTCATTGATTTGTGTGCATAATATTATCCATGACATATACATAGGTATATTTTTTTATTAAATTTTTAATGGTGAGCCTGATGTGCTAATGTGAACTATGCTTTTACACGTATGCAATTGACTTATATACACATCCTTATTATTGTTGGCCTCCTACAATGATTTAACAACTAAGCCCTTAAAGTTGTGATTCTGAGATTGGACATCTAATCTGAATAGCTATCTTAATCATCATGAAGGTGCATTTAACTTGTCAACCCAAGGACGTAGACTTGAAATAGGTTAGCATAGAAAAACATAATGCTGAAAGTAAATTGCTGAGAAAGAAGTAACATAATTGTTGAACATCAACCAACAACTATACTAAGTTTAAGTGCATGACAGAAACAAAAATCTGAGCAAACAGACAAGAAACTACTTTGTCTACTTTGGCTACAGGAACAGTCACAAAATGTGATTCTAGTGGTTGCAGGAATGGACAGTTGCTAGATTCGTAACTATTTGCACATAAAAGTAACAACTAAGCTAAATAATGTAATTCTCACCAAGTGGGCCCCCTTGGATGAGTATCCCTTAAGACAAATGTAAACTTAGATGCAACAAGCTTATAACTTCATTTTATTCATTGGAAATCATGAGTACAATAGAGCAGCATAACTTTATTACTGAAAAATTAAGAATGTGAGTACAACACCAGATTAATCAACCTTCTAAGAAGGAGCATTCGAGTCTTATTTATAGGAGGAATAACTACTAACTAACTACCGAGCAAGGCAATCAACTCCAACAAATTAGGAGGACACCACTTTAGGGAAAGCATAGAAAGTAAAAAGGAGGTTATGCATGTGTGGAATCTAGTCAAGCCATTTTTCCTTAATGTGGATCTAGCATAACAATAGCTCCTATATTCACTCAACAAACTATTATGATCATTTACAAGGCAATTACAATCTTCTATTTGAACTAGGAATCTCCCTCCATTGAGAGTCTTTCCTCCATTGAGAGTCTTCCCTCCATTGACCTTTTGAATGATCGCCTTGTTGACCTTTATGGCAAATGACCAGCTGGCAGAATCTTCCTCAATTTTGTAGGCTCTAATTATATATGCATGACAACATTAGTACGCACAACAATTTCATAACTATAACTATCTTAAAGTAACATTCATTAATCCACATGTAAAATTAACATAGATAGTTCATATAGCATGTCAATGTCATTTAATGGTTACAAAAATAAGCTTATGCCCAATGTCTATGGTTTTGAGGAAATAACATGAAAATGTCAGCATCCAAGTATCAAAGCTTAGGACAACTACAACAAATGGATAATAAACTCTATCAAAATTGAGCCATAAATTGGACTCATTAATTATATTGATTTATATTATGATTACATCACATGTGCAAAATGAGTTTGTATGGTGTACCTAGTGTTATTGTGTGCATTAGAATTGAATAGTATTTATATTATTGAGTTATATGGAATTGATTTGTAATGCATGTGCATGAGGTTACTTTATAAATTAAAACTATATTGTGTGCCCAATGTGCATACATATGTATTAGGGTTCTAGGATTTGGTAACTATGTCATTACTACATGCAAATATCCTTGTTTAATATATATTTTATGTTTTGATTATACGGGAAAAATAGGTTTTGAAGGAACTTGAAACCCTTTACAACTTTAGATATAAAATGTTGCTTAAAAGAAACTACCATAAGACACCAGCAACATACCAGGACCCAAAAAAATAAGTCAAAAGGGTGTTGTACAAGAGATAAAATAGTAAACTAATAGCAACACCCAACAACATCAAAATAGAAAAACAACAGGAAATAAACTGAGACCCAGAAGAAAATAGACAATAGTACAAAGAGTGTGGAACACTATTTTATACTACTTAAGGTGTTGGCCACCTCAAGCTCATGGCTCATGTGCACTTCAATCATGTCCATCAGCTCTTTCTTCTCAACTTCAAAGGAATTTTTCCATTTAGAAAACCCTCTAACAATAGGACCTTTATCATCATCTTTCACACCTTTTTTACCTTTTCTTATGGTCAAATGCTCTTTTTGCATTAATTCAGAAAAATATGCTTGGTCCTCCCTGAGCTCACTAATCTTTCTGAATAGGACTTCCAAAGAGTCTACACTATTTTTCACTGAAATGTGGCTTGCATAGAGAAGATTATTTATGTTTGCATTTGTATTCAATATCTTGGCTTCTAAACCATCCAATCGTTCTTCACACAGGGATTTGATGTCATGGAAGGAACCCTCAAGGTCCACAATTCTATCAATCAAAATGTCCAACACCAAGCCTTTCAGAACATTCTTCAAGTTTTCCTTCAAACCCCTTATTTTAATGTTAACCTTATTAAACTCTTGAAGATTCCACTTAGCTAACTTAAAATTTCTAGTGGCCCCAGCCCTAGCCATGTCCAACAACTCAAAAATTGAGGTAGAATCATCATCGAGGCAAGAAAAGTCCTCAAAAAGGGGATTTACCTTTAGAGGCTCTAGATTTGCACTCTTCCTCTCCACATCCTCCTCATCTTGACCCTTATTCTCTTATTCCAGCTCCACATTGGGTGAGTTATTAACAAGGGAGTCATCTATTTCCACCACCTTTTCACCAAAAACCTTCTCCTCACAAATCACCTTGGAATCCTTTGCAAAAACTTTCAAGGCATGGTTCTTCAATTTGGCAATGTGTTTAACACCCTCCCCAGCTTATCCTTGGCCTCCGTAACCAACACATTTTCTTGAAAACCCTCCTCATTACCTCCACCTTTGACTTCTCCCTGACCAATAGCCAAATCCACATTCCTAGGAGAGGAATCATCTGAGCCCACCTCTATATCCTCACTGTCAGAAAGAACAAGGCGCTTAGCTACCCAATTTCTTTTAAGGCTATCATTCTTCCTCTTTTTTGAGGTTGTAGTCATAGGGGATGGGGAACCATCATCTTCCTCTTCATTCCATTCCTCTTCAATTGCAATGCTGGTATCTAAGCCTGACGAACCAGAAACTTCGCTCAGAATCTTCTCCTTTCCCTTAATAGTAGGGGCAAGGAGGAGAGCCATAACATGTTCCATGATTAAAGTATATCTTTTATGTTATTATTAAATCAAGTGTAAATAAAATTTGCATGGTGTGCTTAGTGTATTTTTTACATTAGTATTGATAGAATTTATGTCATTTAGTTGCATGCACATGATAGATTCGTATAACATATAAATGGGTATAATTCATATCATAGTTGAATAGCATGTATCTCATTCAATTGTGTACATATTAATTTTAATAGCATGTATGGGGGATAATTTATATTAAAATTGTATGGATTTGCAGGTGTGTTACATTTGAATTAATATTTCACATGTATGTCATTAACTTCCATACATGCACTTGTTTATATATTTTTTATTAGGGTTACATCACAAGTGAATTAAATTTGTAGGGTGTACTTAGTATTCACCAATAGCATGAATGTGAATGATGCTAGGAGCTACTCACAATATGATAGGGTTGAGCCAACATTCACCAATAACATGTAGGTGAGAGGGGCAAGGAGCTACCCCATACTAGTTTGGATTAACTTTTATACATATCACAGAGGTGATATATGTTAAGATCCATTGAATAAAAAGATTCAACAAGTAATTGAAATCTTATTAATAGCCTCATGTATTATGTATTGTTACACCAATGCCCTTGTTGGCGATAACAAAAAAGAAATATGGGATTCTTGTCTTATCATGAAATTTGGCAGTGAATTTAAGAAAAAAAGGATGGATTGATGATTTATTATGGGAAGCATTAGAATTCCTCTTTCTAATTAGGATGTACTTAAGGTATTATGTATTATTATACTAGGTAAATGGGAAGATGCATGCAATAAGGTCACATATAATTCTTTTTTTTTCGTTTGATCATTATGTGTACATATGATGTATGTATGAGTAGATGAATATGAGAGTTTGATGCATCTAATAGCTAACAATTATGTACCTATGATGAGTTCCTATGCTAACTACTATATTTACCTATGGATATGCAATGCAAGCATGAGCTAGTCAGATCGTGTGTGTGATTTATCCATGAGCTAGTCCACTATGTTTATATGTGATGTATGTTTGAGTTGTTTGCTATGTCTAAATGTGATGTGCATATCAATTGGCCACCATGTGGTTAATTATTATTATTTCTTATTAATACTATCTAACATAATTTTAGGATATTCTTGACATCATACCATTATATATAGATTAAATTGGAAACATAAAATCAATTATTGATTGTGATTTAAAAAGGAGGTCAAAAATCTCATCCTAGATGTATGAAGGAATTATTTCTTATCCTTGTTTTTTGAACTACAAAGACTCTACTTATTAGAAAGATACAGTAGGTAGATCCATTTTGAATGAAAACCCTTGAGGAATAAGACTAGATCTATGGGGGTGATCCCACAATAGTGGTTTACACTTTTTGGGACATCCTAATTTTTGTTGAAATCACATATTTTCAAAAAATAAAATGATTTAACCCTTTAAAGGTTCCATTTAAAGGATTCCAATTGAAGAGGGTTTTATCAAACCACCTTAAATCAAACCCCCTTGGATAGAACCCCACTAGTTTTAAGCCATACCTATAATAGAGTCTCCTTTACACCTATCAAAATGCTGATAAAAAACCACTTTTGATTTACCTTTTGGTGGATCAAATGAATTAATTTAAAATTTATTTTTTGTAATATGTAGTCCTTATTATAAGCTTCCCAAAAAGTATAATTTTAAATATATTTAATTTGGTTATTATATTTATTTTTTATTTCTTGTGAATGTAGGTTTTTCACCAAAAATTAAGCTCTCTATTCTGCACATGTAGAAAAATGGTAGATTATAAAAAAATTCTAAAAAATATGTTTGTGCTAGGTATTGATTTCTTTGATCAACAAAAAAAAAATTGATATATACAAAATTATATATTGTATATGGTATGCCTATGTCTAAATTGTAATTGGCTTGACTTCAAAACTTAATTAAGAAGAAAATATTCAATAAAACACTATGAAACCAAATGAACGTGATATATATCATAGCTACAAATCTAAATTTGAAAAAATTATAAATTTATCCTTTATAGAAAAAAGTTATGTTGTTTACGGTGAACATCGCTCTTTAAAAATGGTGTTTACTGTTAAAAACTAGTTTTCAAAGAAGATGGAAAAAGAAATGCAACATGATTCAAAAAAAAAATTAAAAATATATTTAGAATCTACAAACAAAATGTCACAAATAACTAGTTTGCATCATCTTCAAATTCCTCATGGTTTAGTAGCTATAGGTTCCTGAAAGTGAAAATTTAATTAAAAAATTTAGTTCAATGTCAAGTTTGGCCAAAAAGTGTAAACCACTATTGTGGAATCACCCATGGATTTGTCATGATATGATAGCTTATCCTATATAGTGCAAAAATATAATAATGTGGCATAGAGTTTCTGCCATTACTATTGTTTGGTAAGGGTTCTATCACTTCTACTAAAAAGATTTTTCTTGGTCAAATAAGATGGTACTTAGGATGTTGTCACATCCACGTAAAGAAAATATCTCACATGGAAACATCATGTGGTCAGAGAAATAATAAAATAATATTTTTGATTGAGCCCACAACCAGCAACGAAGGAATTCATTAAATCAGGAGACAAATATTATTAAAGAAGAGAGGGTCATGGGTCAAGGTGGGGGGTTGTCTATGCCATTAAGAGGCATGGTGCCCCAGCTCAAAGAGAATTCTAGATGGAAAGTTGTGAAGGAAGAGAATGCAAAAGAATAACTTTAAATCATCACAACCATCCTCAAGTGGATAGTTTTTGTGCTCTATTTTTGGGAAGAAAAATAAAAAATGAGA
Source organism: Sequoia sempervirens (assembly GCA_007258455.2). Taxonomy (NCBI): domain Eukaryota; kingdom Viridiplantae; phylum Streptophyta; class Pinopsida; order Cupressales; family Cupressaceae; genus Sequoia; species Sequoia sempervirens. The sequence goes on from VDFB02281492.1 coordinate 548,519,889, forward strand.
CAGAATGGTGAATGCTCATCGAGCAGAGTCGAGTCACACAAATTTTGTCAAAAAAATTACAGAGAGAGATGGAGTAAGGTGAAAGAAGAGAGGATAGATGGGTGTGAAGAGAAGGGGGGATAAATTGCATGGAAGAAAAATTTGAAGGCATGAACAAAAGTGGCTATGGTTGACATGAGTTGTAGAGGCATTTTGGGGAGAAAGAGACCATATAATGGAAACAAAATGGGTAAGGAGTTCAAACAAGAGGAGAAGATAAGAGGAGGGAGGAAGCACATCCAGATTAGGTAGAATTCCTCAAAGAAATTTGGTCTCATGAACTAAAAAGGTTGCAAAAAATGCAACAAATTAATGGATTCATGAAAAGGTTTGAGAAAATTTCAAGCAAGTGCAGTGAGTGGGTGTAAATCCAAAGTTCACAATCGATGAAGATATATTCCCTTCCAAACTATGTCTGAGGGAGATATTTCAACCAAGCATGGACACCCATGAAAGCATAGAGGATATTGGAGCTCTATGAGACATGACTAGGAAACATTGTGGAAGCATAGAGGTATGAGAATTAGGTGGATGAAGACAATCTAGCTCCAATAAGATATAACTAACTCTTTGTATCTAAAACTATTTAGTGTTTCGCTGCGATATGTTTGTGATAGGTCTATTTAATCTAACTCTTTCCTTTTAAAACATGCTTTAATTCTCAAATATTCTTATAAGTGTTTTGCATGGTTATTCCACATTCTTCAGATGTTTGCTCAAAATGTTTAGTAGGACTAAAGAAAGTAGTCTCCCAAATGCATAGCATAATTATCTATGGTGTGTATTAAATTTTACTTGTCAGCAAGAAAAGAGATAACTCTTAAGAAAAACAAACTTTTCCATTAATTTCCTTGTGCTCTAATGAGCATAGTATTATAAATTCAAATGGTTAATAATTATGGAATATTGATGTATAATTAGGGTTGCATATCATTTTTTGAAAAACCATTGGTTTCCTTTTTAGCAAGGATCTCTCCATAATAGTTTTGTGGAATACGCTAAAAGTTCAAACTGTTACATTTTGCTATGACAACACTAAAACACAAAATGGATGAAATTTAACTTTAAAATATAGTTAGTTACATTTTCTCATAACTTTAGCTAACCATGATGAATCTTCAACAAGACTTCCTCTCCATTTCACCAAGTACTCTACATATTGCCTGTTTATTGTGCTTCTATCCACACGAATATCCAAAATGTCTTTTATCTCCTCCTTTTCTAAAGTAGGTGCTAGAATATTCCACTGTGTTTTTGTTATTTGTTCATCAATTCCTTCTTCGTGATATTTTGTTAAATCTGAAATGTTAAACACAAGTGAAATCTGAATTTCATTGGTAACTCTACCTCATATGCATTTCTTGAATCATACTTCTTCAGGATCTTGCACGGTCCAAACTTTTTCATCTTTAACTTGTATGTATCAACTTGAAACCTCTCCTTTCGCAAATGAACCATGACTTCATCTCCTACCTGGAACTCCTTATACCTCATTTTTTATTCATCTTATCCTCATTGTGAGTGTTCATCTTATTGATATGTTTCTTCACCTCGTCATTCAAATTCTTCAGGTGCTCAACAAAACCTTTAGCTTCGACACTACTCTTCTCTCCTTTATCCATCTTCCTTAGTTCAGAAGGAGTTCTTGGACTGCTCCCATGCACAATTTGATATGGTGATTTTCTAGTCCTCCAAGTGAAATAATTATTTTAAGCAAATTATACTTGTGGTAAAATCAAATCCCATCCCTTGGGTTTGTCTCCTACGATCCTTTGACAATATTGTGCAACATTTGACAACTTTTGTATATGCACACTAATTGACCAGTAAGAACTCAAGCTAGACTCAAACAAACATGAGTTGGTCTTCTTAGACCTTATTACATGAAAACATAACAAAAAAAAAAATGCTAACTCTGACCCCTTGGAGGCATGAAGACCTATGGTGCCCTACACCATAGTTCTCCAAGTGAAAGAATTATTTTAAGAAAATTCTACTTGTGGTAAAATCAAATCCCATCCCTTGGGTTTGTCTCCTACGAAGCATCCTAGTAGGTTACCCAAACTCCTATTCACCAACTTCATTTTTCCATCAGTCTGTGGATGGTGTGCAGAACTAAACTTTAAATTAGTCTTCAATTTCTTCCACAATGTCCTCTAGAAATACCCAAAAAACTTAGTATCTTGATCTAAAACTATGCTCTTGGGTAGACCACGTAATCTCACCACCTCTTTGAAAAATAACTTTGCAACATGAACATCATCATTGGTCTTATGACATGGGATGAAGTGTGCCATCTCCAAAAATATTTCCACCACCACAAATATGGAATCATACCCTCTTCGTGTCCTCAGTAAACCAAGACAAAAATCTATACTAATGGCCTCCCATGGCCCCTTAGGTATAGGTAATGGCTAATATAATCCAGTATTTTGATTTGTTCCTTTCGCCATCTAACATACTCTACAACTCTACACAAACTTCTTCACATCCTGTTACAATTGTGGCCAATAGTAATGCTCACCAATAATAGCAATGGTCTTATCTTGACTAAAGTGTCTAGCTAATCCTCCACTGTGTTTCTCCTTGACCAAGTTCTCTCTCATGGAACTCCTTGGAATGCCCAGTTGATTCCCTTGAAACAACATACCATCTTGGATTGTAAAATCCAAAAATCTCATCCCATCTAAAGTGATAGGTTCCATGCAAGCTCTCCAAGCCTCTTCAAAATTAGGATCCTTAGGATACAAGCTCTTGAGTTCATTGAACCCAACAACTTCAATCTACATTTTTATTAACAAATTTTTCCTCCTACTTAAGGCATCTAAAACTCTGTTAGATCTTCAACTCCTATGCTTCAAAATAAATGTATAACTTTTCAAAAATTCAACCCATTTCAAATTTCTTTGATTCAACTTCCCTAGACTAGTCAACTATTGTAAATCTTGATGATCAGTAAACAAAACAAACTCTTTTGGAAACAAATAGTATCTCCATTTCTTTAGAGCCTGAACTATAGCACAAAACTTCTAATCATAAATAAAATACTTCTTCTTTGTATCATTCAATTTTTCACTAAAATAAGCAATGGTTTCACCTTCAAGACTCAAAAAAGCTTTAATGTCATTACCACTAGCATCAAAATCTACATGAAATACCTAGTTGAAATCTGGAAGTGCCAAAACAGGTTTGTATGTAACTTTCTTCTTCAACATATCAAAACTTTTTGCTACTCCTATAGTCCACTTAAACTCTTTTCTATACCCTCACATTGTTTCAGTTAGAGGTGCATAAATACTACTGAAACCTTTGATAAAATTTCTATAAAAACTTGTTAAACCATGAAAAGATATCACCTCTGTAGCACTCCTTGGTGTAGGCCATTCAATAATAGCTTTCACCTTCTCTGGATCCATTGTAAGACCCTCTGTTGAGATAACAAATCCTAGGTATACCAAATCTCTCTTCACATAAATGCATTTCTTCAAATTGATCAAAAACTTCTCCTCTCTCAACTTCTCAAAAACTTTTCTAATATGAATCAAATTTTCCTCTAATGTCTTGCTAAAAATGAAAATGTCATCCAAATAAACAATTACAAATTAACCCAAAAATTATTTCAATACCTCATTCATGAGATGCATGAATATACTCACTGCATTGGTTAGCCCAAAAGACATGACCAACCACTCATACAAACCCTCTTTGGTCTTTAAAGTTTTCTTCCACTCATCTCCTTCTCTAATCCAAATCTGGTGATAACCATTCTTCAAATCTATCTTCATGAAGTACTCAACTCCACTCAAACAATCCATGATGTCATCCATCCTTGGCAAGAGAAATCTATACTTGATGGTGATCTTATTGATGGCTCTAGAATCTATACACATCCGCCATTCCCCATCCTTCTTTGGTGCTAGTACTGCAGGTATTGCACACAGACTCAAACTCTCTCTAATAAATCCCTTTCACAACAACTCTTGCACTTATCTATTCAACTCTTCACTCTCTGTTGGATTCATATGATGAGCTACCTTATTTGGAAAAATGGCTCCAAGAATTAGGTCTATCTATTGGCTAATCTTCCTTACTAGAGGCAAACCTTCAGGTACATTATCAAAAACAATATCCTAAAACTCATTCAACAAATTTGAAACCTCTACAGATACCTCATTTGTATCTTGTTTATCAACTCTAGGGATTAATGTAAAACACATATGCTCATATCTCATACCTTCTAGGAAGTTTCTTCCATCAACCAAACAAATCCTTGCATTATTGCATACCTTTTCTTTTGTCTCCTTTAGGGTTTTCAACTTATGACGAACACCATCCTTTGTCAAGGAATAGGTGTTAGCATGTCCATCATACACCACTCGCCAATCAAATTCCACAGTCTGCCTAACAACATGTGACAAGCATCGATATGTATAATATCACACAAAACTTCATCCTAATAGTTACCAATCTTAAACTTTACCAAACATTGCTCATTGACCAATTCTCTATGGTCCTTCTACAACCATGTGATTCGGTATGGTTTTGGATGCCTTCTCCTCTCTAACAACAACTTAGTAACTATTTCCTCTAAAACTAGATTATTAGTGCTACCTCAATCAATGATAACATTACAAACTTTACCTTCACACTTGCATTGAGTGCAGAACAAGTTCTTTCTTTATTTTGGTTCCTTCTCCTCATTCAACAAGGCTCTTCTAAGAACAAGGGCCTCTCCTCTTTCAACGTCTTCAGAATGAGAAGAATCGAAATCTTCATCTACATGTGCAACTCATGCATTTCATTCAAGTCTTCTATTTTTCCTCCCTTGATGTTGGGGACACTTAAAGGTTTTGTGTCCTTCATCGCACTGGAAACTAGTTCCACAAAAGCCTACTCTTCCTAGTCCTCTTCCTCTTCCTCTTTGATCACCATTGTTGGGATCTCATGAAAGGTAAGTGTTATCTCCTTTATGGTGTTGGTTTCTACTGGATCCTTCATTTTTTTTTATCTTCACTTTAGTCTCCATATGACCGTCCAGTAGTCTTTCCACCACAACCTCCACCCCTTTGTTTTCTCTCATACCTTCTATTCAACTTCTCTTTCACCTTTAGGAAAAACTAATATGCATCTTCAATCACGGTCATCCTCACCAAACTTAACTCTTCTTGAATACTTTGCTTCAACCCATTTGTGTAACAAGAAACTTTCTCCTTCTTGGCATCAAAATGGCTTGTTCTAATCAGGACTCGGTATATTTCTTCTATATACTCAAAAAAAATTCCTACTTGTTTCAATCCTTACATCTTCTTCAACAAATCTAGCTCATAGTCCATAGGAATGAACTGTCTCTTCAATTTTTCCACCATCTGATCCCAATCGTTATTTTATCTTTTCCTCTTTTGTGTCTCTCCAACTGGACTTCTTTCCACCATACGCTAGCATGGCCTTTCAGTTTGGTCTTTGCAAATTTGACCCTCTTCGTATCTTCTCTTTCCTCAAAATCAAAATACTCTTCCATGTCATTGACCCAATCGATCAACTCCTTTGGATTCGGGTTTCTAGAAAAATTAGAAACTTTTATCTTTGGCCTCTTTCCAATATTGGAAATAGCCCTAATCATTCTAAATTCTCCAAGATCCATTACATCCTGTGTTTTTTCTTTGAATAGCTTTTTATTTTTCAACCTCATCTTCACTTTCATCTCTTCTTCTGACATCATCTCCTCTATGCAAATCCTCTTGCAATGCTTGAAATTTTCTTTGGAGAAATATAAAACCCTCTTCAGTTACCCCAACATTTCTCCCACCATGGTTCTTTGTGGAGGCATCTGTTCTCATAGACCGACGACCACAAGTCCTATTACAGACTGCCTCACATTTGATGATCAATCTACACACTTAAGAACTCCTGCTCTGATACCACTTGATGAAAGGTACTCTCCATAAAATTTGAAACTCACAACAACAATAGAGAATTGCACAAATAAAATGCAAGAAGGAAGCAAATACTTTCTATTATCACTAGAATGAAAATAAAATTGCAACATTAAAATTTCCATCACATGGGCTTTCTAATTACATAAATTTGCAAATATGCAAATCAAAGCCACCATCTACACTACTCTTCCCTCTCCCCTATAACCCTCATTCACATCCTTTATTTGGAAGGTGTAACCACCCTAGAATATTCTGGAAAGTGTAACTTCCTCAAGAAGATATTTCAAAATTTTATTAATTTTGGTAGTGCAACATCGCGGGGTCATAACTTCTAATCTGACCATTGTATTTTTTATTATAATATCTTTTTAGAAATCTCTTGAGAATTCACATCCCTAGGAAATAGAACCTAAAGGTAGACTACCATTTTTTTCCAATTTTCAGGTCCATTTGGAGCCTCTAAGTGCCTAAAAATTGAGTTTGAATATTTTAACAAGATTTCTGGAAATTGAAATTTTAGTCTCTCAAATGACAAATGATATTGAAGTGTTTTCTTCACCATTGGCTTTAATTTACCTTTTCGAAGGTCTATGTAATATTTCATGCCCAACTGTGCATAAATGCAAACTTACTAAAAATAGTAACACTATAAAATTTAGCCCTTATTGAAAAGAAACACTTTTTTGGGTGATGCAAGATTGCTCTTACACCCTTGATGCTCCTACATCAGACACTCGGGGTAATTTGAAAAGTAACCCTATCACTTCTCAGGAGTTAGAGGGAAACCTGTTGTGCCCTCAGCACACATGCCCCATTCGAAATAGGGACCCTCTCTTTTCTTCGCCTTACTGGGTCATTTTCTTGTCGCCTCATTTTGTGTGCCCCCATTTTGGTGTCTTAATGGCCAATGTGTCTCCAAAGCCTTATCTTAAATTGACCATGTTTTATCCCCTCAAAATTTGCTAAGTCTCAAGTCTTCACGGGGTTCCTTTGGCAGTTTGCCTTTGCCAGCAGCCTTGGGGTCCTCCGGGTCTGGCTTGGCAGGTTTCCCTCTCTGGATTTCCATTGCAGATTTGCTATTTCAAATAGCTAAATGCCTTCACCTTCCCATGCCCTGAGACCCATCTCCTCAACCACAATCCTCATAACTTGCGCTCCAAAGTTGCCATCCTTCACTTGCCCGAGCCCGGTTCGCCGAACTTCTCTGCCCGGGACTTCGTTGTGAGTTTTCCCTTTCGAGATGACCATCCTTCATCAGAGTTCTGCCCACCAGACCCCATGCCTCCTCTTGAAATTGTTTTTCACTTTAACATTTGAAGTGGTCATTTGCTCGCGTCCTTCCAGCCTCCGAGTCCTGAACCTCCCGTTGTCGTCTCGAAGTTTGAATTTACCAACCTCTTGAGCCCACCATACTCACATTAATAAGGTGTATTAAATTCTATTAGGTGTATAAATATTCAGCTCAACCTATCATTTTCACGTGTCAGGTTGGCCAGAAGAGTTTAGAGTGAGTTAGAAGAATCCAATGCCTTCGTCATTCACCGCCCCCACGCCCATTGCCTTCATCGACCGATTCTTCACAGATTTGGTAGCCTCCTTCACTGGGTTCTTGAGGTAGGTTTACCTTCCGCCCTCCTACCTATTGTTTGGTGATTTCACATTTAAATGATGAACAAAATAGGGTTAAAATAACTTCATTTGATAGAGGAGGATCAGACCTAAAAAACTCATAAAATCTCAAGAAAACCTCCAAATCATCATAAAAATTGAATCCAGAACTTTATCACCTAGGCGTCGTTCTTCCCACAGAGCGTCTGCACCCTCAGGACCCAAGCCTCTTCTTCATCATTTCAAAAACTTCAAAACTCAAACAACTTTTAAATGGTGACATGTTCTCCCAGGCCCGCGACCCCAGATCTCCTTCGACAATTCGTCGTTAGAACTCAACCAAAATTTAAACTCTCAACCTCCTTTCAAGCTTCCCGGGCTCATTCCTACGGGTTTCCATCCCTGGGATGCTACATAGTGTTTGTTGTTTTGAACAGAAAAATGGCCCTGTCCACCCAAGCCTCGGAACCCACCTCGTCCTTCGTCGCCCGAGTTAAACAAACGAACTACTACATCCTTGGTTTCCTCTAGGTCTCAATTCGTGGAGTTCCATCCACGAACCTCCACTCCTGCTTCATCATTTCTAATAGCCATCTAATGACCACTTTCCACCCTCCAGGTCCCAAGTGTCCCAAAGCCGCTTGAACAACAAATGACGAAAACTTAAGTGCCTTCATCTCCGTTGGGTCCCTTTCATCGAGTTTCCACCGTTGGGATTTCATCCCATCTCAGCCGTCACAAAAGAAAAAATCAACCTATCCTTCTGATCCCCAGAGCCCACCACATTGATTGTCGGTAGAGTTATAACGAAGGAAACCTAAAAGGAAAACATAGTGTCGAGTCCAGTCTGCCAAAACTCTGTCCTCGAAGTTCCACATAGTGCCTGTTGTTTCAAACAACAAACCTTACATGGCTTTCCCTCCTCACAACTCTAAGTACCCCAATGATGATCTAAATGACCTCCAATCTGGAAACAAGTCTTGACCCACGTGCTCAAATTAAACCCTTTCCAGCATGGACCTTTCAAATCATCCAAATCTAAAGTTGGGAGAGACCATACAGATTGCCCTGCCTTGTTTTCCCTTCAAAACAACATTCCTTCCAAGGAAGTCTGGCCCTTGGGGCCTGGGCTAACCAAATTCCCCTCTGAAAATTGCTTATGACATCCTAAAATAAATGTTTGATTTCATGAATGATGAGCTATCTAACTGGACTTCATCCAACAGGGCTTTTGGGCTAACATTGGTTTCTTCATGCTTGATTGTGCTCATCATGCCTTTGTTTGCAGGATATATGAAATTGGGTGCAGGACCCTCGGGGGTAGTCGCAAAAAAGGACAAAGAAAAGAAATCAGGCATAGCTTGTCATGGGAAAGAGGAAAAGGACCAAAAAAAGTACCAATTCCAGGGGGAGCCATTGCACTCAAAGATTATTACAGACTGGAAGGAGATTACAGATACCAATATCGGCCATATCGATATTGATGAATTTAAACAGAGGATCAGAGTCAACCCGACCATAGAAAATGCCAAGTTGATTAGAGGAAGTGGAATTTCCAAAGCTGTAGGCTTCCCTCCTTCCCTTATAGCTCCTGAACTGGTCATGGCTTGCAAGTAAGCATAACAACCCGAGACCTAGACCATAATAGAAAGAGATGGGAACATTCTAGTTGACATGTCTCCCCAAGCAATAACGAAGACTTTCCACATTCCCACCTTTGGGGAGATGGAGATCCCTACCATCAAAGATTGCAAGGCGATGTGGGATCAGGATCCAACTAGATGCAAGAAACTCATAAACCAGTATCAGCTCAAAGAGAAGCGAGGCAGCGCTGCTAAGGTTCCCCAGGAACTTTTCCACGGTGACTTCTATGAAGATTATCATGACCTGGTGACTTTGCTAAGTAGAGTGATGGGCCTCCCCACCACTACGTACTTCCAGGAGTGGATGGCTTACTTTGTTGAGAAAATTCTTCATGGGAAGGAGGATGGTGCCATGCAAACCATATTCTACTGGGGGGAAAGAATAAGTAATCGCTTCCATGAGTAGTTCATGAATGTTATGAAAACCTCTAGGTTTTATATGACCTCTTACCTTGTCTACTCACTGGCTGAATGGAGGCAGTATAGTGGACTGTTCAGGGCCCCAGATGAAGAATCTGGTCAAGAATTGAAGGTTTATGATAGATACCCTCAGTTGCAGTTTAGAAATTTCAAGAGGGACTATTGCAGGGTAAATGACACTTTCATAGGTCACATTATCAGGTTGCTTGGAGGCAATTTCAAAAGGTGAGTCTCCCACAGTGCTCGAGCGTTCCTCAAACAATACGCCTTCCTGTTCATCCAGTATCCCAAGTTCACATACATTCGCACCAAAGGCTACACAGAAAGGCCGAACAAGCTACCCAAGTATCCTAATGACCAGATTATATTGTTAGAACTCTCTCGACAGTTGCGACATGTACATACTCTCCTTAGCAGCAAACATTTGGTGGGGATCCCTTATCCCCTTTCTTTTGGCCAAGGGATGTACAAACTACGAACCTCTCAATGTGCTAGAAATTCAAAAAAGGATCTGGCTAAGTATCATTTCCAGCTTCATACCGCCTGTCCACGAATGGACCCGACTACGCCCATCTGCATCATGTTCATAAATTATGGGAAAATTTCCTAGATGATAAGGAGGTGTGCATGAGACATTACATGCGAATGACTTCCTACTCCATAAAAAGGGTGAACTTGTTCCCTATACCTGATCAAGTTGAGGAAGATGAAAGTACAATTATGGATCCTAGGTACAATGCAGTCACCAAATTTCCACTGCCTTCAATAGACTGGGATGAGCAAGAGGTCGATGACCTCGATATCATAACCAAGCCAATTGAAGCTCGTACCAAAGAATGGGTCAATAGACAAGTAGCTTGACTAAAGCAACAAGGGGTCATCCTGACCTATCAAGGGCTCGATAGTGAGCCTAGTGCAACAGACGATGGAGCTGCTATAGCCTCAACGGGAGAAACATCCAAATCTCCTCCACTCACTCACTCTAGAAAAAGAAAAGAGACTGAGGAGCAGTAGTCAAATCCAAAAGTATATGCAAGGAAAGCTTCAAAGAGTGAGTCCTCAAAGAAACACAAAAGGTCAGGAAGCACTACAGGGTTGCTCGCTATTCAAGAGGATCCCCTTCACAAAGGAGAAGAAATGGAAATAGATCAGCCAAAGTCCCCACCGGCTTCCCATGATATTGTTGTCCTTTCTTCCATTTCTCAAGCCATGGTCACCACATCCCCACCCGCAGTGGACATCTCTATCCACCTGGCTTCTTCTTCACCAACTAGGCCAGTCATGGTGGTTCATTCTTCTTCTGTCACAACTTCTCCACTCTCCTCCACCTCCATGTCTCCAACCACATCGCTTTCGCTGGCAACAGTAACGATTCTAATACTAACACTTTCACTTCTAGAGGCTTTTTCCTAGCACATGCAAACTGCTCCTTCAGAAATTTCTGAAGTATTACTGAATCCAGCCATCTAGGTTTCCCTAGCGCAATTCCTCGCCAGTGTTCCAATTTCAAAGCCTCCAACTGATCCCCTGGAGATGAAGGCCACAATGGCAATATCAGTGGAATGGGAAAGGCAAGAGGTGGAAGCAACAAAAGCATTGTAGGAGGAATCAGATGAGTACCATGAACATTCGGAATATGAGCACCTACAAATTGACAAGGTGGTTTGTGAAGAAGAAACAGGATCCTCTGAAAGCAAAGATGAAGAAGACATCGACGGTAAATTAATTGTGCAAAATTTTGATCCTGACTTTGAGGAAGAGCTGACCCAACAATTAAAGGATGTCTGAGAAGAAATAGAAAGACCACCTACCCAGGAAGAAGGGCAAGAAGATGATAAAACGGAGGAAAGCATGGAACCTCCAACAGGTGAACAATAGGATGAAGGCCCCAAACATGATGAAGAGGTACCTCCTTCAGGAGGGCAGGAAGAACATGGATGTGTCACCTCTACATTAGGAAGAAAAGGATAAAGAGGAAGATCAGCCTGACAAGGAGATCCAAGCTAATAAGAGCCCTGAAATAGAGCAACCCAAGGAGCACAAACATGAAGAAGAATATGAAGAAGAGAAAGAAGAGGAGGCTGAGAGGGAAGAAAGTCCCAAAGAACACCTGCCCACCAAATCCCTAATCAAGTGCCTAACATTCATCAGAGACTCTGATGAAGAGGAAGGAGAGGACACTAGGGTGGAGAAGGGAACTTCCAAAGATAAAGAAATTGAAGTCATAAGGGATGAAGGAAAAAGTGACGATGAATTACCCAAAGGAAAGAATCAGATGCCCAAATGGTTAGAAAATCAACTTGAGAAAAAGGCTCCCACCCCGAGTGATTCAAAAGCAAGATTGGAGGCTATCCTAGCCCGAGCACAGATCACTCCTAGAAAAGAGAAGAAGCCTAAAATCATATCCAAGGTGATGATGGATGCTTCTAGATCAAGGATCGTGCAATTAACCATGCCAGTGGTGGGAAAAGAAGGGATAAGCTATAATGTCTCCACCATTGATTTGGGAACAGCTACTAGAGAGCAGAAAGTGGAGCACCTCCAAGACTTTGTCGCCATAGTGGTGCATTTAATTCAGCAGGATAAGGTTTCAAAAGAAGACCTTAAGGCATAGGTAGCTGATCTGATAGCTTACATCTAGCAATGGTCTTCAATAGAGGAAATTCCTACCACATCTTCGGCCCCGCCGTAGTTGTTGTCAAAGGATCAAATAGACAAGCTCAAAAAGAGGAAGAACTTGGACAAGACCACAGAGAGTTGGTTCTAGCAGGTCTTGTAGGTAGGGAACATGGGCATTAGCCATGTTGTTAGGACAGAAAACAAGTTCTTGGATTTACAACAGTCTCTTGAGGGTATGAGGAAACTTTGAACTGACTTCCCAAGGAGATACGACTCCACTTACCTAAAGATTGACGCTATTCTCAAGCTACCAAGCACGACTTGGGAGAAGGAGCTTGCATTTAAGAAGATGACCACTGGTTGGTGAATGTATGGAAGCGTGATTTCAAGAACTAAAAGGAGAGGTTAGAGCAGGTGCTCAACAAAGTGAATCCATACACTGAATGGACTAAGGAAATCAGAGCCAATTGCATCTGGTACTTGAAACTAATTTCAAGATATGATATACCTGTCGTACAGATGGACCCAGAGAAGATAAAGCCCCACTTCCAAAAGAATATTGAGGATGGGATGTTAGATAAAATTACCACTGATTTCATGAGCTTTTCTTCTCAAGCCTTTTCCCAGTCAAAACTGTTCTGATACCACTCTTCCAAGTATGATGAAGACTAGGAAAAGCTCACTGAACAATCCCAAGAATGGAGTTATCAATTGTTGCGATCCAAAATCATTGACATTGATAAGCTCCAACTGCTAATTCTGAAGATCATAGAGTATGCTGCTTTGAAGAAGCAAGAAGGAAACCCTATTATTGGTGAAGAATTCTTGACATAGTAGCTACTGTAAAAGAGAAATCAGCTAGAAGACAAAATGCTACACTGCTGTCACAAAAGACAAAATAGGGATAAGGACAAAATTTTAATTTAAAATGTAATATATTAGGGGGTAGGTAGAACCCTAGTTTGTAGTGGATCTTGGCCACACAATGAGAATTAATCTTGTTCATTCATTCTACTTTTTGGACACTATAAATAGGGGGGTCTCCTCTCATTTTCAAAGAGAGTTGAGGTGTTGTAATGACATGCTACAAAAATTTTAATAAAAATACATTGACTTTGTGTCATTTATGAGTTTCTCTACATTTTTCATGATTCATCTCCCAATAATGAAATGTTTTAGTTATATTTTCTTTTTTGTTTTTAGTTAGTTTTAGATTGCTTTGATATATTTGGTTATGTTTTTCTATGGTTATGAAAACTTATGTTATGTAGATGCCTTCCTAGTCCATACTTTTTGTTGTTTGCTGCTGGTAAATGGCTATGTAAAGTTAGTCTGGACTTAAACTTAAAGTTGCCTCAAAATTTTATCTTTGTTCATGAATGTATATGGTGAATGAATGGTAAAATATATGCAAACCTTAGAAGATAGCACAAATTTCATGAGACTGTGAATTTTCTGGTTAAGTGAAATTTTGTTTGAAGGAAATTGTCCATAGCAAGAACTCCATGATCATAGTTCATGGTTAGGTTAAGATCCAAGAAACTCTCCTATTCCCTACCCTTTTTCCTTTATTTTAGAAATAGTCTATGCTAAGGTTCATTGCACATTATAAAGCCAAAACTTAAGGAAAACATTGGAGTTCTAGATTGTTGTTCGGACCTACAACAAAGTGCACATCAGCTTCCATCCTAGAGATTTCAATTCGCAAGATCTAATTCGTTCAATCCAGCTACATAAGTCTTCCCTATGATTACCAGAAAAATCACATCAAATATCAACTGAGGAATTCCTTGCAAGTCATGACCTAACACCCAAGAAACCTTGGGGCGATTTTCAGCAACTTGTTGTTGGAAGTCTCCTTTCAAGAGAGGTAGTGCATCCATGTACTACCTGTGTTGAGAAAGTGTGCAAGACACCACATCAACAAAACCAAGATGGTTAACCTCAACTTTAGATAACCATGATGAATCTTCAGTAGGCCTTCCTCTCCATTTCACCAAGTACTTTGCATATTACCTATTTCTTGTGCTTCTACCCACACGACTATCCAAAATTTCTTCTATCTCCTTTTTTGAAATAGGTGTTTTAATATTCCACTATGCTTCTATTATTTCTTCATCAATTCCTCCATGATATTTTATTAAATCTAAAATTTTAAACATAGGTGAAATATGAATTTCATTAGGTAACTCTACCTCATATGCATTTCCTGAATCATGCTTCTTCAAGATCTTGCATGATCCAAAAAAATTCATCTTTAACTTGTTGTATTTACCAACTTGAAACCTCTCCTTTCACAAATGAACCATGAATTCATCTCCTACCTGGAACACCTTATACCTCCTTTTTCTAATCACGCTTATCCTTATACTGAGAGTTCATCTTATTGATATGCTTCTTCACCTCATCATGCAAATTCTTCAAGTGCTCAGAAAAATCTTCAGCTTTGACACTACTCTTCTCTCCTTTATCCATCTTTCTTACTTTAGAAGAAATTATTTGACTAATCTCATACATAATCTAAAATGGCAATTTACCAGTGCTCCTGTTAACAAAATTAGTATAAGAAAATTCTTCTTGTCGTAAAATTAAATCCCATCCCTTGGGTTTGTCTCCTACTAAGCATCTTAGTAGGTTAGCCAAAATTTTATTCACCACCTCCATTTATCCATCGAGTTGTGGATGGTGTACATAACTAAACTTCAAATCAGTCTTCAATTTCTTCCATAATGCCTTCTAGAAATACCCAACAAACTTAGTATCACGATATGAAACTATGCTCTTGGGTAGACCATGTAGTCTCACCACCTTGCTAAAAAATAACTCTACAACATGAACAACATCATTGTTCTTTTGACATGAGATGAAGTGTGCCATCTTCGAAGATCTATCCACCACCACATATATGGAATCATGCCCTCTTTGTGTCCTTGACAAACCAAGAAAAAAAATCCATACTAATTTCCTCCCATGGCCTCTTAGGTATAGGTAAGGGCTAATACAATCAAATATTCTAACTTGTTCCTTTCGTCATCTGACATACTTTAAAACTCTGTACAAACTTATCTCATGGAACTCCTTATCTCAATTGAAGTGTCCAACTAATCCTCCAATATGTTTCTCCTTGATCAAGTTCTCTCTCATGGAACTCCTTGAACCATTGATTCCCTTGTAACAACATACCATCTTGGATTTTAAAATCCAACCATCTCATCCTATCCAAAGTGATAGGATCCATGCAAGCTCTCCAATCCTCTTCAAAATTAGGATCCTCGAGATACAAGCTCTTAAGTTCATTGAACCCAACAACTTCAATCTACATTTATGTTAACAAATTTTTCCTCCTACTTAAGGCATCTGCAACTCTATTATAT
The DNA here is from genome assembly GCA_007258455.2 of Sequoia sempervirens. Lineage (NCBI taxonomy): Eukaryota > Viridiplantae > Streptophyta > Pinopsida > Cupressales > Cupressaceae > Sequoia > Sequoia sempervirens. The sequence goes on from VDFB02281492.1 coordinate 548,535,528, forward strand.
CTTCCACTCCTATGCTTCAAAAAAAATGTATAATTTTACATTTAAATTCAAGCCATTTCAAATGTCTTTGTTTCAAATTTCTTTGACTATTCAAATAATGTAAAGCTTGATGATCAGTAAATAAAACAAACTCTTTTGGAAACAAATAGTGTCTCCATTTATTCAAAGCCTGAACTATAGCATAAAACTCATGATCATAAAAAAAAATCCTTCTTCTTTACATCATTCAACTTTTCACTAAAATAAGCAATGGGTTTTCCTTCTTCACTCAAAACAACTCCAATGGTATTACCGCTAGCATCACAATCTACCTAAAATACCCTGTTGAAATCTGGAAGTGCCAAAATAGGTTGCTCTGTAACTTTGTTCTTCAACATATCAAAAAATTTTGTTGTTGTTGTAGTCTAGTTAAACTCTTTTCTATCCCCTCACATTGTTTTAATACTCAGCCCCACTCAAAAAATCCATGATGTCGTCCATCCTTAGCAAGGGAAATCTATACTTGATAGTGATCTTGTTGATGGCTCTAGAATCTGTACACATCCACCATTCCCCATCCTTCTTTAGTGCTAGTACTATAGGTACTGCACACAGACTCAAACTCTCTTTGATCAATCCCTTTTGCAACAACTCTTCACTCTCTACTGGATTCATATGATGAGTTGCCTTATTTAGAAAACTAGCTCTAGGAATAAGGTTCATCTAGTGGCTAATCTTCCTTACTAGAGGCAAACCTTCAGCTACATTATTAGAAAAAATATCTTGAAACTCATTCAAAAAATTTGAAACCTCTATAGGTACCTCATTAGTATCCTCTTTATCAACTCTAGGGATTAATGAAAAATACATATGCTTGTATCTCATACCTTCTAGGAACTTTCTTCGATCAACCAAAAAAATCCTTACACAATCCTTATGTTTTGTGCATAATATTCTACATGATGTGTACATAGGTTTAATTTTTATTAAATTTGTATGATGTGCTAATGTGAATTAGGATTTTGTATATATGCAATTGACTTGTATACACATCCTTGTTTATATGGAATTTATGTTATGATTACATCACATGTACGAATTAAATTTTTATGGTGTACCTTGTGTGTTTGTGTACATTAGGATTGAATGGATTTTATATTATTGAGTTACATGTGATTGATTTATTTTTCATTTATCTGAGGATAATCCATTTTAAGGTTGTATTATATTCCCAATGTATATGTGTGTATAAACATTTATGTTGGTGTGCTAAGAATTCCTATGTGCATTATTAGTATTGGTGGCATATATTTAATTAATTTGTATACATGTGATTGATTTATATGAAGTATAAATTGGTCTAGTTTATACTATAATTGAATGTTATGTATTTCTTTGATTTTTATGCATAATAGTCTCCATGGCTCATACATATGAATATTTTTATAAAATATATATGGTGTTTTTCATGTGCTAAGGTTAATTAGTATTTGAAATGTATTCACTTGGATTGTATAAACACCATTTATAAGAAATATATGTTATGATTACATCACATGTGTTAATTCAATTTGTATGGCATATCTTATGTGAATATTAGGATTTCTTAGTATTTATATCATTGAGTTATATGTGATTGATTTATATTTCATGTACATGAGAATAATTTATATAAAGGTTGTATTGTGTACCAAATGTTTATGAGCATAAGTTTTTTATGTTGGTGTTGCATCAATTGTGAATCAAACTTGTATGGTGTTCTTGTGTGCATTAGTATTGGTGACATTTATGCCATTAATTTGTATACTTGTGATTGATTCATATAGAATGTAAATAGGGTCTAGTTCATATTATGGTTGAATGTTATGTGTGTCATTATGTTAGTATTACATCAAGCGTGAATCAAAATTGCATGGTGTGCTTAGTGTATTTTTTACATTATTATTGATAGTATTTATGTCATTTAGTTACATGCATGTGATTGATTCATATGAAATATAAATGGGTATACTTTATATCATATTTGAATAACATGTATCTCATTCAATTGTTTACATATTAATTTTAATGGCATGTATGGGGGATAATTTATATTCATATTGTATGGATTTGAAAGTGTGTTACATTTGAATTAATATTTCACATGTATGTGATTAACTTGCATACATGTCCTTGTTTATATGTATTTTTATTAGGGTTACATCACAATTGAATCAAATTTGTAGGGTGTATTTAGTATTCACCAATAGCATGAAGGTGAAGGATGTTAGGAGCTACCCACAATATGATAGGGTTGAGCCAACATTCACCGATAACATGTAGTTGATAGATGCAAGGAGCTACCCCATACTAGTTTGGATTAAATTTTATACATATCGTAGAGGTGATGTATGTTTAGGATCCATCAAATAAAATGGTTCAACAAGTAATTGAAATCTTATTAATAGCTTCATGCATTGTGTGTTGTTACACCAATTCCCTTGTTGGTGATAATAAGAATTCAATATAGGATGCTTGTCTTACCATCAAAGTTGGCAATGAATTTAGAAAAAAAGGATGGGTTGATGATGTAGTATAGGACGTGTTAGAATTGGCTATGGCTGCCAAGATCTTGAGACCAAATGGAAAGCACAAAAAGAGAGAATAGAATGTGACAAGAATAAATGGTATTCTTATCAATATGATTGTGATGTATAATGAGAGAGACCCCCTGGTTATATAGCCAAGGTGATATGCAAGATGTCATAGGATTATGACAAGTGTCTTACTCATATGACATGAGACAAATCATCACACTTACCTAGGTTCACTTGTGTTACAAGTCAAAAGATAAGATAACAAATAATGACAACTAACACCTTCTAGAAAGATTTCTTCCTATGACCTAAGTAAAATTAAAATGTGTAAATAAGTCCCCTAGTAATGAATTAACTAGGTACAAGACTTATTTACACCAACAACCCCCCTTAAGTGCAACTTAGGGAGTAGTAGATTATTATGCAAATGACACAAAGATGGGTCCTAGCTACTAGGCCATGTTAGGTACCCATGTACATTTGCAAAGAAATATCTCACAAACGGAGAAAAGGAGAAAACCCAATGGGACAAAACTCCTCCCCAAAAGAGAGATAAAAGATACAAAATAGAAATGCTCTCAATGAAGAATGAGAAGGAAAAAACCCCATGTGAGGAAAAAGACCCCCCATAAGAGAGAAGTAGAAGAGAGACAAGGCAGCCCCCCCTCAATTTTGAGTCTCCTGCAATGATGGTAGAAGCTCAACATTGAACGTTGAAGATGATCTAATCTCGTCAAACAACATTCCTCCCCTTAGGAAGAAACAAAACCATGGATGTATGCAAGATGTTAGGAATATGGATGGTGTATGATGTCTTTGAAGCATGCTCAAGTGTCTCCATGTCAATTCCCAAAGATGACACACTCCAAATAGGCATTCTAGGCCACCCTATTGAAGAGGACAATCCAACATCTAGTAGAGATGAATGTGGAACAAGATCCAAAGACAAAGATATCCCCTTTGAAGAAAAAGAAGCCTCCTCTAAATGTTGTCCAAAAGCATCCACAATCATGTCAAACTGCAAAGAATGATCATGTAGAGAATGAACAAGAGGTTCAAGGCGTTCCCTCACAACAACTGAAGAAGGATCTTCTCCATCAAAGAGAAGATGAATGTCATCAATGATGTCCCCCAAATCTGCAATATGAGACTCCATGAACAAGTCTGAAATACTTGTCAAGAAGCCATCCAAAGTAGCCATATTTGGAAGACAATGTATGTCTTGTTGCATTGAATCACAAGGAACCCAAACTGTGGAATCAAAAGCATCATCAACTACAACAGTAGATGGAGGAGATAGAATGCATGGCTCAAGTAATAGATCTAATGTGAGAGATCCCAAGTTCAAGAAGCCAAATGTCTCCTCTAAATCATGGTTCATGTGATCAATAGCCAAAAGAACAATGTCATCATCAAAAGCAAAATTTGCAAAGGTATACAACCAAGATGAATGATCGACCACCATAGTAGCAATGATCTCTTGACTCTCCAAGTCTTGAATGATGATTGAATTAGGTGTGAACTCCATAGTTCTCCCATCTCCACCATGTGTAATCTGGTATATGGAAAGAAGATTGTTAGTCAAATGAGGAACACACAAGACATCCTAAAAAGTGTTATCCCCAAAACTAATAGATCCCTTCCCTGTTACACTCATGTATGTATTGTTTCCCATCAAGATAGGAGACATAGTACAAGGTTGAAAAAAAAGAGAATATATACTGTGAAGATGTCATATGATGAGATGCTCCTGAATCTAGAAGCCATCTCCCTGATCCTAGACCTAAAAAAGCATAAAGAGCTTGTCTTTTATTTCTTGATGTAGATGCCAAATCAGCATGACCTTTTCCCTTAGACTGTTTTGAAGGAGGGGGAGGTGATTTAGACATTCTAGAAGGAAAATCAATGTGATTCTTTTTGAGAATATTTTTCAACTCATCAATATCCTTCTTATAACAATAACTTTCATGTCCATCCTTCTTGCAATATGCACAAGTAGGCCTCTCCTTCTTAGATGTTTTCTTTTGAATATGAATCTTTATGTTCTTCTATAGAATTTGATGTGGATTGTGTGTTCTTCTTAGGCTTGTTCGTTTTCTTTTCCTTGCCACTTGAAGACTTCTCATCCTTTGCAACCAAGGCATGCGATTTTGAAGACTTCAAAGTACCCATTTGAATATGCTTATCTTGCTCCCTAGTGAGTTGCATATCAAAATCTTCAAAGGAAGGCATCTTAAACTCACTCCTAAGGGAATTCTTTGTAGCATAGAAAGTAGACACAAACACTAAATATTCAACTCCTAGCTTTGAAAGAACACTTAAGATCAATTGTGTATCTGATTTATCAATTTTACAATCCTTCAATTGTGTTCTTAGTGACTTGAATTTGGTGATGAATTCATGTATGTTGTCAAAATTACATGGATTGAGACTGATTAATTCATTCTCCAACAAATGTCTTTGAATTTCATCTGTTTGCCCAAATAAGTTTGGCAATGTAGTCCACATAAACATAGGTGTATCCAAGTGCTCAATGTGAAACAACTCAAGAGAGACATACAAGCACAAATAGCCAATGGATTCTTCACAACTATTCAACCACTTATTCTTTTTAGCTTCATCATCTTTTGGTTCACCATCAAGCCCATGAACTCACCTATACAATCTTTTTACTCAACAATTTGTTCATTTCAGATTTCCATTTAGGATAGTTGTAAGGTGTTAGAAGTGGAATTGTAGATGGATCCATGATGAAACAAGTAGGAAAGAACACAAATCAAGAGCAATGAAACCACAACCACAAGAAGAATCCCCCCAAATTCACTCAATCAAAGAACCCCCCAGAAATATATGAGCTTGGCACTTTATGAGTAGTGCGTTTACAATTGCCACTTGCCAAAAATAGCTAAGTGGACTTTGATCTTGGCACATGCAAATGCCAAATTTGGCCACAAAATCAAGTACAAATTTTGGTACAAAATGAGATCAATCTGAATATACCACTAAAAATTACACGAAAAATCATGCACTTTCAAAAAAATTGCACCCAAAAATGTTACCGTAGGAGCAAGATATGAGTTCCCAAAGTTCCCAAAATGAGGACGAAGCAATAACACATATGAGAATCTATATTTTTTGGAAAATATAGACACCAAAACCAAAAACTGATTACACCACCATGTAGAGCATGAAAATCTACCCCAAATCAAAAAAAATTAAAAATTGCTCACCAAAAGGAGATCCTGAGCTCAATTTATTAGCATTTGGAAATCACCTTCAAAAATCAAAATGCAAATGGAGGGGGGCGAGAAAATTCTTAAGACCCCACTTACGTGGCACTAATGTAGGATGATGTCAGTAGAGACATCGATTAAATTTGATGGCTTGGAGCATGTCACTGAAAAATATGCCCCTCTACCTGAAAATTTTATCGCCAGATTTTTCAAAAATGCCCATCGGTGAAAAGGAGGTTGCCAGAATTATAAAAATCTTCGTATTTTTCAAACCTTGCTCCCAGATTTGCAAAACTATTTGTTGGTTGAATTTAATGAACTGTTAGCTTTTTGTATTGATCGGCCAGATTTTTCTATCGCCGGTGAAGATTGCAACGATTTCTAGTAAGTTTGCTTTGCCGGTTTTGCTAAGACTTCATTGGCTTTTTAATGAAACGACCGTCAGAAATTGGAATGAGGGGGTCATGGGCATATTGGTCTGCAGGGTGGCGGGGACCATGGCGAGTAATAGGAGGCTACCACTTGGAAGCTTGGCAGGGCCCGCGGTACTGTCGGGTACACCTACAACTTGCAAGTTGTTTGCGTACCGCAGAAAACACAAAAAAAATCACCCTCTTTTTTTTTATTTCATTTTTCAATAAAAAAATTGTATAATGAAATTTAATCGGCCAAAATTGAATTTTTCTAAAAAAAATTCAAAAAATTCTAGCAATTAAAATAATATTTTTTCAAAAAAATTTGGACCTCTGTCATAATGATGACTTAAGGGTCATACTGCTCTTTGAGCAAAAAAAAATTGCCTCACCGGACAAATGCTCCAATTTGGACAAATTGACAATTGATCTTAGGATTTTTTTCCCTTCTAGACGTGATGGCAGGGTTGAATTTGACCCAAAATGCTCCAAAAATGCAGCTACCTTCTGGATCTGGTAGCCACTCTTAGCTTCAAACCCTCATAGATTTGGCCCTGTAAGTCCGATTTGGACAAAACAAAAGGAAAAATCGACTTTCATGAACCTTTCGGATGTAATGGTGAGCTTAGATTTGCACCAACAAGCTTTGATTTGAACCTGCAATAAAGAGTAAAAAATGGAACACCCCCAAATCTAGTATCTCTCTTCAGAAAAAGACTCTCCAATGGCACCCAACCCGCTCTGATACCATGTTAGAATTGGATATGGCTGCCAAGATCTTGAGACCAAATGGAAAGCACAAAAAGAGAGAATAGAATGTGACAAGAATAAACTGTATTCTTATCAATATGATTCAATGATATAACTGTGATGTACAATGAGAGAGACCCCTTGGTTATATAGCCAAGGTGATATGCAAGATGTCATAAGATTATGACAAGCATCTTAATCATATGACATGAGACAAATCATCACACTTACCTAGATTCACATGTGTTACAAGTCAAAAGATAAGATAACAACTAATGAAAACTAACACCTTCTAGAAAGATTCCTTCCTATGACCTGAGTAAACTTAACATGTGTAAATAAGTCCCCTAGTAATAAATTAACTAGGTACAAGACTTATTTACACCAACAGGATGCATTAGCATTCATATTTTGTATTGGGATGTAGTTAAGGGCTTAGGTATTATTGAACTAGGTAAATGGGAAGATGCATGCAATAAGGTCACATATATATCTTTTTTTTATTTAATCACTATGCGTATGTGTGATGTATGTATGAGTAGATGAATATGAGAGTCTGATGCATCTAAGAGATAACCACTATGTGTACCTATGATGAGTGCATGTGCTAATCACCATTTTTACCTATGGATATGCAATGTAGGCATGAGCTAGTCACATCATGTGTGTGATTTATGCATGAGCTAGTCCACTATGTTTATATGTGATGTATGTTTGAGTTGTTTGTTATGTCTACATGTGATGCACATATCAATTGGCCACAATGTGGTTTATTATTATTAATTCTTATTGATACTATATAACATCATTTTGGGATTTTCTTGACATCATACTATTATATATGGATTGAATTGGAAACAAAATCAATTATCGATTGTGATTTAAAAGGAAGGTCAAAAATCTTATCTTAGTTTTATGACGGAATTATTTCTTATGTTTGGTTTGTGAACTACAAAGACTCTAATTATTGGAAAGAGATATTAGGTAGAGCCATTTCAACTGAAAACCCTTGAGGAATAAGACTAGATCTATGGATTTTTCATGATATGGTAGCTTATCCTATATAGTACAAAAATGTAATATTGTGGCATAGTTTTTTTTCCATTACTATTATTTAGTAAGGGTTGTATCACTTCTTACTAAAAAGAATTTTCTTGATCAATTAAGAAGGTACTTAAGATGTAAGTTTCAGTGTAGGATCATGATGGGCCAAACATGGCCCTTAAGTGGCAATGAAAAAACAAAAAAGACTTAAGCAACCTTACATAAGAATTTGAATAGGCTATTAACATAATTTGGAAAATATGTTAGAATAGAATTTGTAGCAAATTGAATGTAGATTGTAGGCTACTAGGATTTTTTTGATTAAAAATAATTTTATATGGTCAAAAATTTAAATTTCAATGTAGCACTACTTTGAATTTTTGAAAAAAGAGCAATTGATTTTCCAACCACCCTAAGTATGAGAAAAAAAAAATTGAATCTTTGAATATAAGTAGAGGACACATGCCCAGATGTGACACATATTTTTATAATTTTTTGCAAGTAAATAATTAGTTATGAATTTTCTAGTAGGAATTTTTAAAAATATTAAAAACTATTTGTCTAACCACCCTAACTTGGTCAACAAATTATTTATTTTTTTAAACTATACTTTGTAAAGCATGGAGTGTGATGCATCTTTTGAATTCAAAAAATTTGTAACCATTTAAAAGTTATAGATGTTTCTCAATAAGCCTATCAATTGAGATTTTATACATAGTGCATGTAGAAAATCTATAATAATTATCTATTAAATTCAAAATAAAATATATTTTATATTGGATGAAAAAAAATGTCATCATGAAGATTGAATTTCAAAAAAACATTGCAACCCCTCTAAACATGTTGGGGTAGTTGACTCTTTAGGTTGGAAACCCCCAAGTCAAATCCCAAAGCAATCTTGAGGCGATAATCGAGGGAAAAAAATGTTAGGAAAAATGGATATTTGTTATTAATGGATATCCATTTCTTAACTTTAAGAAATGAATATCCATTTATTTTACTTAAGAATGATTTTTTGTGTTCAGTATAGATTAAAATTTAACATATTATAATATATATATATACATATATACATATATAAATTATAGGTAAGTTCTACCAAAGGGGGTAGATCTCGTAATTTTAATTTTACATAGCATGCAACATGGAATGAGTTCCATTTTCCATTTTATAGATTGTATTCCTTCGTTAGAGTTGTAAATGCAACAAAGGTACACTTCTCCAAGCTTGTCTCCTTTACCACCTTTTTTAGGCCTTCTTAGTGGCATATGTCTTTGCCCTCTAATCCCACTTTAATGTTGTCAAATCCTGCTTTAATTTTTATTTTAAAAAGAGGAATACAAGAGTGAAATGAGTTCCTATGTACATTTTTAATTAAATTAGGACAATAAACCCTTCCTAAAAAGCACTTCAACTTTAGAACTAACGAATGAAATGCATTGTGCCATGTTACACTACCTGGTGAAGACATGGGTAGAAAATATTGCTACATAAAAATGAACCTGTATTTTGACACGTTGAAGTGATGAGCTTCTGGTATAAGATTAATTTCTTTTAATTACAATGTCAAACTAGTCTTTAGTATGATGTTACTTCAATCTTGAATCATATGCCGAATATACCTATTAAATGTGAGAGACCCTAGAATTAACAAGATATGAATGCATATAGTATCCTCACATTCTATTTCCTTTGATCCTGCAAGATAATCATTTGGAGAGACATGAATTTTATTTCATCTTATATCTGGATTGAGTTGGAGGTGGTTACAAAAATGACCAAGGAAACCTTTGATCCAAATCTACTTGATGGGTTGGATGAGGTGGTACCATGACCCAGAGACATTGAGTTCCATATGGATCTAAACACAAAGTTTCTATCCTTTCTTTTGGATGTCTCAAGATCAAAGCTTTGGGGGCACCACATTTGGGAAAAGGAGGATTTTATTTTCTTGAATAAACTCTACTACTACGAGTTAGTAGAATATATTGTGTTTTGAATACTCTTTTACTTCTACTCCTAAAGCCAAAATATTTTTTGCTAAGAATACAAGACTCTAGTTTAATTATTGGATTGTATTTGTACCATTCTAAATATGGGTCACACAGTATTAAGAAAATCCCATTAATATCATTTCAAACCTTTATTCTCTTACTATGTTTTCTAGCCTTGCATATTCCTCACAAGTATGATAAGGTATAACCCTGTGGATAGTCATACCAAGCACCTTTTCTATAAGTGTTTGGGCTATATGATGATGGTAGATCCAAATGATGGGACACAATGTGATTTGAGGATTTACTTGGGGAAAAACCTAAAAATTATTCTCTTTTTTGGGGCAATAAGTCTATAACCCAAAATGGGGTTTTGACAGGTCATGCAAGGTTCCCATAGTTGTCAAGGGGTGATGATCTGATTACTACTATTAGAGGTGTAATATTACCTAAATTGATTAGGTTTACTCTTGTATTCCTCTTTTAAAGTTTTATTACCTTTGATTATGCATCATTTTCTTTGATCCTTTGGTAACAGGTCTTCCAATCCTTCCCACTTACTTGGATTTGACTCAATAATTATTTCAATTTCTTGTTTCACTCCAAAATTGGCCTAGAAATATATGACCCCATTTACTTCTTGGTATATATGTGATAACGAAAAAATCCTCCAGTTCTTCCAAATACTTCCATATTTTTATCACCCAGCTTTTTAATTCCCTGTTTGATGTATTTTTCTTGGTGACTGGTTATATGCAAAGCAATGAGTCACCTTTAATATCTATTTTTCTGATGTTTTTTCTCTACATAACCATAAACCCAAATCCAAAGCCTCTATTTCAGCTTCGTTATTTGTAGCATGTCTAGTTTTCCTAGATAATGCCCACATACACTGTCCACCGCTATCTCTAACAATGCAACCTATACTTGTTGGTCCAAGATTTCATTTTGAAGAACCATCAAAATTGATCTTGAATATTTCCTGCATTGGTCTCTTCCAAGCTACTTCCATTCTAATTTGTTATTTAACTTTCAGTTGTCCCTTGGGTCTTTTTAAATTAACCCACCTTTTCTTTAATTCCTCATCCCACCTTATGAACTTGGTGTCTAATTTCACCATGCTTTTTGTATTTAATAGTTCACAAAGACCTTTTATTTTTTATATTAGTGCATCTTCATCCATATATTTTTATTGAAAAATTCTTTGATTTCTTTCCTTCCATATGTGCCAAACAATCATTGATGCCACAAAAATCCATAAATTTTCCCACATTTCTTCCTTCTTTCCTTTTTTCCATTTAATCAACCATTCTTTACGATCATCCTATCTAGCTCCACTCCATCCTAAAAATTCTTGGATCCAATCCCAACACCTCTTTGAATATGAACATGCTAGAAGGAGATGATTGACTGTTTCACAGTTTTTATAACATAGTACACATCTTTTTGGTCCTTGTATGCCAATCATATTTAATTTCTTCGTCGCAAGTATACCTTTTTGTAGTGTCATCAATAGGAAAGCACCTGCCTTGGGTAATACTCTAGGATGCTAGAATAATGTGCTTGGTCAAGTTTTATCTACTTGTATTGCATTTTGAATATGATACCCCATTTTAATAGTATGATTGACTGTTTCACAGTTTTTATAACATAGTACACATCTTTTTGGTCCTTGTATGCCAATCATATTTAATTTCTTCGTCGCAAGTATACCTTTTTGTAATGTCATCAATAGGAAAGCACCTGCCTTGGGTAATACTCTAGGATGCTAGAATAATGTGCTTGGTCAAGTTTTATCTACTTGTATTGCATTTTGAATATGATACCCCATTTTAATAGTATATTCTCCTGACCTTGCCATATTATAATATTAATATTAATATAAATATTTATATATATTTTAAATTATATTTTTTTGGTAGGTAAACATTTTTTATTGGAGCAATGAATCAGTGAGGTCACATTTGGGGGACCTCATCCCCGATATCTCCTCCTCCCTCCTTTCCCTACCACCACCTTGCACCTCCTTCACCCTCTGCATCTCAACCTCCTTCCTTTGTCCATCATGCTTCACCAACCTTGCCACCGACACCTTCTGCTTCCATTCGTATCCTCCCCACAATCTCTCTCCCCAACTTTTATCTTCCTTCATTGACCTTGTAGCAATGCTAGCAAACTCATCCACTACTCCACCATTTCTCCTCGTGCACTATTTTTTGTCACTTTCTCCCTACATCAAGTATTCCCACCATCCACCGAGGGATTTGAACCTTAGGCAGTCCAACTGCTGCCCTTGCAACTTAACCCTTGCACTACAGGGTCAACCCCATACATAAATTTAAAATATTAACATTTAATAAAATATATGATAAATTAATATATACTATAATAAATTGATATATATATACTAGGATATACTATTATTCATATAATATTATATTATATTATATGTAATATATTGTAATATAATTATATCTATAGTATTTAGTATAATATAATATTATATATGATAATATATAATATTATAGAAATATTTGATAGAATTTTGTAAGGGAGTTTTAAATATCATATTTATTATAATAAAACTATAAGGAGTAGAGAGCAATGTATACATCTCTCTCTCCCTCTCTCACCTTACCTCTCTACTTTTGTCTATCCCTACTCACCCTGTCCCTCTCTACCTAAATTTCCCTCGATCCTTCCCATCCTACCTCCTTACCTAACTCTCCCTCACTCCCACCTTCCCCATTAGTTTCTCTATCTTAGACCCTTCCCCCTCTACTTCTCTTTATATCCCCTCCCCACCTCCATCCCTCTCTACTCTCTATATATCCCCTCTCACTCCATCCCTCCAACCTTACCTCTCTCTCCATATACCCCTCCCTTCATATCTTGCTCCTTCCTTCCCTCCCTCTCTCCCTCCCTCTCTCTCTCCCACTTTACCTCTCTCTCTCATACACAAACACTACCATTCAATCTATCTCTCTCTACCTAATTCTCTCTCTATTTCTTACACCTTACTTCTCTCTACCTACCTATCCTCCCTTTGTGCCTCCCTCTCTATCTCCACTCACCCTCTCCCTATCTACCTACCATTCCCTCAATCCCTCCCACCCTACCTCTCTTTCTACCTACCTCTCTCTCCTTCCCTCCTCCCTCTCTCTAACTCTCTCCCCTCCCTCTCTCTACATCTCTCCCCTCACTCTCTCTACCTACTTCTCCCTCTATTTGTTGGAACACAGTGATCTACTAAGAGGGGGGTGAATCAGTAGATATTGAAATTTTTACCTATCAACACTTAGTGCAAATTAACTATTCGAAATCTTAATGTGTAGATAAAAACTTAAAAAGAAAACACATGAGAGATCACACAAGAAGTCAACACATAACACCAAACTTACATGGAAAACCCAAGGTTGGGAAAACCATGGTGAGAAATTCTGCTAGTATCTACTGTCCTAATCTAGCCTCGCAAGCTTGAAGTTCAGTTACAATACTTTAAGGGCACCACCCCTAAGTAGAAAACTATCCCTTGGTTTTAGGAGCACCCACTCCCTAATCTAAGCACCTACCCAGATATCTAATGGAACCCACCAATCATATTTATAAAGCCATATATTACAATTTTAATGACAATTCTATGCTGCAACTTATTTGCAACTGCACTTACATCTATGTTGCACACTTTGCAACACTACTATTCTCTGCACTTACTTCTTGCTTAGCATCACATCCCCTTTCTGTAATACACTAGTTTGAATGGGAAAAACCCAAACAAAAAGCACCAATACAATCAAGGGTTTTACAATGAACGCAAATCAAAATTTGAATTCTTGATTTTTGTTTGGTTCAACTTATTCAAGAATAGTGCATTCTTTCTATGCAATCATGTTCTCTACACTCTTCTACTCTCGACTCTTCCTTCCCAAAACTTCTCTCTCTCACTTTCCCAACTACTACTTTTAGCACACATTCAATTGCTAAGTTATCTATCTTTTCTTCACTACCCCATAGTCACTTCCTCGAGTTGTGCACATCTAACTTGATGCCACGATTAGGTTTTTCATTCTTTCTTCTTCAAGAAGCATCCTATGCATCAATTCATACCTTCATTAAATTTTTTCTCAAAAAGTCTTCTAAGATTGCTGATCTATAAACCCTAAGTTGGATTGAATTTAATGTATTCCTTTGTTCACAAGATTTGAGCCTGATCTTTGTTGTCATAGCACTCTATGCCATCATTCTATAAATCAAATCACCAATTAAGTCAATTGTTGGTAAAGGTAAACCAATTAACTCCATTCTTCTTGTCAGCTACCAGTCAAAAATTGCTTACAAAAACTTAACCGTTTGAAACAACCATCTTCAAATTCTAACTGTTGATCTTATCACTTCATGCCATGATCCATGGTTCTCTATCTATCTTGAAAACATTAAGTCATCACCATTGGATTATTCTTCTTCGAATCTCTATCGTCAATTCTATGGGCTTCATGAAATTATGTATTGCTACATCAAAGAGACTTATAGATTACTTACTCCAAAGTCTTTCTTTCTCTTTGATAAGCTACAATTCACAACAAGGATGTGAATTTCTCAGTTGAGTGATCATTCTTCAACATTCATTATCACATGTCACCAACTACTATCATCTTCTGCCACATGTCATAAGCTTACTTGATCACCATCTTTATGTTCCTGCCACATCAACACCAATCGCAATTCATCTCTATCATTATATCAAAGGGATGGTAAATATACCTCCATCAAAACTTAATTGTCTCTCTGATGAAGAGACTTCAACCCACATAACGCCATTTAATAATTGACCAAGGAAAAGCTTTGTTGGTTTGCAACAGTGATGCAAAATCAACCAATAAATGTTTGCCACATGTCATCCTCATATTCATTCCTTGGAATGCACATCATCATCCTTGGTTCCAACTCACCCATCAACCAACTGCACCTTACAGTCAGGTCCCACCTTTCGGAATATAAAAGAGATGAATAAGATTGTCTTTTTGAAGCTCCATTGTTACTTTGATCTTCCATTGAAATTGCCATATCGAAGAGACTGGCATTCCTATACTGGTGAGATTCACAAGTCTACTTGATGAAGAATTTTATTGTCATATCGAGGGGACAAAGGATAATATCTCTCTGAAAGCACATTGTCATCTCAACCATTTCACAACAAGGATGTGAAGTGTGAAATCACCACAGTGAAGAGACTGATAGTATTGTGACGTCAAACACATAATGTCACCTTGATGTGATCCTTGGACCTCATCAACTGACAGTCTAGCTATGAGGGGCCAGTCACCCACACAGTACAAAGGGCTTAAGTTGTCTCTTAACCTACCATGACTAAGCATAAACACTTCAAATTGAACTTTTTTTTCACCAAACTAAACTGCAAATTACACACCTGGATTCTCTCAACCAACTACAGCTACTTTGAACACTAATATGCCAATTTTATTCCTTTGCAAGATGGCATCGTTCTTTTGCACTTTTCCACTTTTAACATCAATAACAACATTTTCAACACTATTCCTTCCACCTTACCTCTCTCTACCTATTTCTCCTTATCTCGCTTGTTTCCTTTCTCTACCTCCCTTTATCCCTCCATCCTACCTCTCTACCTCTCCCTCCCCCCATCCCTCTCTAATTCTCTATATCTCTCCTCTCCCACTATCCTTCCTAACCTTCCTCTCTCCCTTTGTCTCTCCTTCTCTCCTCTCTCTCTACCTTTCTCTCAGACATGTCCCCCTCTACTTCTCTCTATATTCACTCCCTACCTTCATCCCTCTCTAATTCTCTCTACATGCCCTCTCCCTCCATCCATCCAATCGTACCTCTCTATCCACCTACCCCTCCCTTTCTTATCCCTCCTTCCTTCCCTCTCTCTCTCCCTCTATCCCTCCCACCCTACCTCTCCCTCTCTATACCTATCCCCCTCTCTCTACCTCTCCCTCTCTCTACCTCTCCCTCCCCCTCCCTCTCTCTCTACCTACCTCTCTATTCCTTGCACCTTACCTCTCCCTATCTTCCTCCTTCCCACTATATCTCCCTCCCTCTACCCCTCTCTCACTCTCTCTATACCTACATCTCCCTTTATTTATCTCTCTCACACACACAACCTTTCCCACATTACCTCTCTCTCTTTCTATCTACCTCTCTTTATTCCTTGCACCTTACCTCTCTCCACCTACCTCTCGCTATCTCCCTCCTTCCCTCTTTCTCTTCCACCCTTTCTCCCTTCCACCCTACCTCTCCCTCTCTCTCTCCCTTTACCTCTCTGTCACTCTCTCTCTACCTACCTCTCCCTCTATTCCTTCCACCTTACCTATCCATATACCTCTCCATATCTCCCTCCTCTCTATATCCCCTCTCCCTCCATCCTTCCAACCCTACCTCTCTCTCCACCTACCTAGATCCCTTTATCACTCCCTCTCTCTCACACCTCTCTCTACCTATTCGACCCTACCTCTCTCTCTCTACCTACTTCTCTCTATTCCTTGCACCTTACCTCTCTACCTACCTCTCCCTATCTCCCTTCTCTCTTTATCTCCTTCCCTCTATCCTACCCACCTTACTTCTCCCTATCTCCATCCTTTCCTCTCTTTCCCTCTCTCTACCTCTCCCAATCTACCTCTCTCTCACTCTCTATATACCTACCTCTCCCACCTATTGATGATGATGTCACTTGTAGCAACAATGTAGATAAAATCCTCATAGGAAAACTATGAGGAACCTATCCTTCTTGAAAGACTTAACTAGAGAAACCTTAGGGGTGTGTGTCCATGTAATAGAAAAAAGGTTGACTCAGCTCAATCCCAAGTCTCTGATAGTCAGGTCTTGACCTTACTAGGTTCACTCCAGGGTATGATGTGATATTGTTGTTAATCTCAAGGGGTCTATGGTTATCTCCAATCTCAAATACTGGTTTCATTAAGAATCATAAACATTAGATACAAGATTTTCAGTCCAATCATACAATATTTTCATGAAATCAAAAGATTTTTCAATAATATTTCATGAACATCAAACAATTGTGCTATCACTCAAGTAGATTTAGCTTTAAGCATTCAACAACTTCATAGAAAAAAAAAATTCAATAAATTTCCATTCATTCATCTATTTTTTTGAAACATTTTCTGAAATTTAAACATCCAATCTAAAATAAAGCATAAAAATACTGAAAAATAAAATTTATCCCGGTTATTCTCCATGCATGCCCCAAGATTTAATCAAATCAAAGCAAACCACTTTATACTTCACTATATTGCTTCATAGCTAGGCATAAAATGGTGCAATCTTTTAAAGAAGGGGATTTTATTTGGACACTAAGTAGGTTTTGCATGCACCCTTAAATGACGCATCACATAGTCTTGTTCGGCTAAACTAAAAAAAACCAGCTACAAAAGACACATGAGATAGGTAGCTATCAAATTGGCTTTGATACTGATTAAGTTCTATATACATACAATTTTTTAGTCCGAAATGATTCAGAAAATGGGAAAAAAAGAACAAAACTTAGAGAAGTTTTGGCTCTTCCAACATCCACAAATTTTGAACTTAACTTAAAAAGAAGTATCTCCTAGCATTTTATAGAAGTAAGACATAGGTAGGATAAGACAAATACATGAGAGGAAATCCAAGGGATGAACCACATCAAGGAACGTGGAATATGGTGACTGGTAAGAGAATTACAAATCAAGTCAATGAAGGTCAACCTCCATCTGCACATTGAATTCCTTCGGATTTTTCATCTTCTTATTATCGCCAGGAAATTAACTTGAATCAGGATAGTGTGTAGGAAATTTCCCATATATTCAAAATGATTACTTCATCATCCTATCCCTACACTTTGGCTCTACCTTGGGCTTTCTACTCTCAAGAATGAGCTTCCTTAGAGATTGGTGCTTTTTGTCGCCGTATGTGAAATACCGGGATCCCTAGTATTTCGGTAGACTCAAACCCCTTTGCATATAACTTCCTAGAATACGCAGCCCGATTTGGATATGAATCTATCTAGGATTCAAATTTTCCTGTCGTCCATACCTGAACTCTGCATCACAATTTGCTTCTCCTACAATCACAAATTCCATATATTAAAACATTTTAAAAAAAACATTTATAAAATCTCATGTAAATAAAACCATCATTAACTTGTTATCATGTAAATCCATCATAAATAAAATTATTTTGAGAAAACCACATATATTCTTGCGTAATTATTCTTTTATATATCAGGTTATCGGACTATTAGACTTCTTAGATAACCTTAAAATTTTAAAACTTTTCTTTACATCATTACCCAATATTTAGCTTTCCCCATGATTTCCCGGACTTTGGTTTTACCAGAACTTCCATCTTCACCGGACCTTGACTATCGGACTGAAACACTTTGCTCAACACTTCCATTACCTTTTTCATTTTAAACATTCTCGGTTCCCAATACTCGGTACCCGAATGGTGCAAGAGCACCATGACCGAATGGTACCCGATACCTGGATGGTGTAAGGAAACTTTTGATTGTTGTTTCATTTTTCATGTTTCTACTTTGTAATAAGGATAAATAGACCATCTTGAGGTAGTTTGAGTCATTTAGAGTCCATAGGATTGAAATTGCAAAGTAATGTAAAAATTGTCAAATGGGTGTAATTGCAGAAAAATGAAAAAATTTGCAAGTTAGGGAGATGAGCGGTCATGTAGGTTTAAAAGTTATTTGAATTAGTTTTAGGTGTTTGAGGAAGTTTAAAGGCCTTCAAAAAGGTCATTTCCATCATTGTATGGGGTGGTGTTAAGAATTTGAATGCAAAACATTGATTTCACCATGATCTTCTACAATTTCTAAACATTTCTTTTCAGTTTTCATGCCTTGTACGGATTTGTACGGGTAGATAATGATGCAAGAGTGATTGTATGTCAAATTAATATGGTCTACTTTCATATACAATTGGTTTCACTGAAATCCATGTAGGTATGAAGAAGTTATGACAATTTTACTCCAGGTGAGTATATTCATATTTACATAGGGCAACAAGCCATAAAAATTGCATATCTTTCATTTTAACCATTAGAAATTGGTAAAAACTTGCATGAAGGTCTGTTTTATATTTCCCATTGGTTTCATTGATTTTTGAGAAGATTTAGATGAGTTTTGAAGAAGCCCTAGGTGACTGTTATAAGGTTTTTATGCAATTTTGTGAGTTTGGTGCAAGGGTTTGTCAAAATACTCATGGAAACACATGGTTGTCAATTTAAAAAGCTCATAAAGGTCTAATGTAATTTTTTTGAGCATTTTTTGGATTAATTTGGTGTTTGGAAACCATATATCCAATAAACCCTCTTGTTGAAGCCTTAATTAGGCCTCTTGGCTAGAAAAAAAAACACTTTTTGAAGCATAATTCCCAAGTGAGCATATGCTGATTTTTGGATATGTTTTGTGCATTGGAAAAAGGTATTTGAAACTTCTTTTACAAACCTAGTATCTGTTCTAGATTAGAAGGCACTTATGACTGTCCTAAATCGAAGACTTACTAAGTTGAGACAAACTCTTTGTGAAAATTCATTAAATGAAGGTACTCTGAGTTTTTGGTGTCTAAGTTGAGTTTGTTGGATTGAAAATTAGTTTTTGTAAAGCCTCTTGTAGTCGGTTGAAGTCATTAAATCCATTTGGGCCTATCAGGTGTTTGAAAGCCTTGAAAGCATGAGAGCACTAGTGAAATTTTTAGTTTGTATGTCTGATTTATGCTAAGCAATGACATGTTGAGTTGGTGAATCCTTTTTAAACTACATCACCGGAACACTTGAATTATGAAGTACTCTTTTTTAAAAATATTTCTCTTTTCTCTTCACTTCTAGTGATCTTTCCAACTAGCTAGCATCTTCCATAAGCATTAGTTTTCACTTGAGGTCCCCAAGTCTTACAGTCTCGGGGCATGTTGTGAGACCACACAACAACTTGCAACCAATAAAACCAAATTTAAATCAAAACTTGGGATTAAATCACCAGTTGTAAATTATAATTTATGCATATTTTAAAACAATAATTCTTTACCTTTACCTAGATTCTAACATAAAAATAATAAAATTCCTCCAGAAATATTTGTGTGTGCTCTGATTAATTCTAGTTTTCGGAACTCAGTGAAAAAAATCAGTTCGTTGACATTGAACTACATAATTTGGTAATCCTCCAAAGCCAACTAGGGATAGAATCTTGTTGCCAGTCAAGTGTCCATAGCCCCAACAAGGTTATTGTTGGAAACACAAGGGTAGACAACTGAGAGGGGGGTGAATCAATTGTCACATAATTTCAAACTTATTCAACTTATTAACCTTATTCTCAAATCTGATTAATAACCATGAAAGCAAAAATCAACAACACATCATAAACACACATAATACCAAGATTTTTACGTGTAAACCCTATTAGGGGAAAAACCATGGTGGAGGTCAGTCCACAAGATTATACCCTGTTAAAAGTATAAAGAATGAAATGGGGAATGCACATGCATTCAAGTGCACTGCCTAGAGCACACTGCTCAATTACAAAAGGAAGACTCGCTATCTTAAAAAATATTTGGATTACATCCAAAAGATTTGAAATGAGAAAATAGCATCTACTAATGCTTGATTACAGTTCTGGTTAAGCACATGAACACTTCTTCACACTCTGCTCACTCTTCTTCACACTCAGCTTCTACCTTTGAATGATTAGGACATTATTCACACATCTCATACACAAGCACCACTTCAAATGGAATAAACAATCACTTATATATATCCGCAACAAGAGATTACATTGCTATATGTCGGCCTCAACAAAATAATAAAATGAATACAAACTGTCAGCCCAAAACAATAATAAATTTCAATGTTAATCGACCAAGATTGGACACAACATAGTGAAGACCCAAAATAAAATACTCAAACACGAAAACACTTCAAACAATTATTCCTCAAAGATACACAACACACTACAACACCTTGTCAGCCAAGAACATGAAAAACATGAACATGCAAGAGAAAATCTCTAATCGCGAGCACAACAATCAATGTAGATGTACAACACAGATAGAGCATGATCTAGAAACATCCAAAAACATCATGAATCACCAAAGAAGCATCCACAACAAATGAACTTACTAGAATCACATCATCTTCATTTAGGAACACCAACTAAAGCAACAAAATGACTGTCAGAGCACAACTGCTCATAACTCGATCAAATCTTCACATGGATCTCTGAAACTTAATGTTGATAAACTAGATATACTAAAAAAGAAACCCTTTAATCCACAAATTTTGATCATCAACGTACTGAGCTAACCAATAGACTGAACTACACTTCACCACCGACAACCTGCAACTTATTTCATTGCAATTTTCTCAATATCCTCGACATATATAGATTCTCATAAATTTATGCCAGTAGTGTTGACATCGATGACAACCACATATCAACAACACAACCACAGTATCCAACAATCTCCCCCTTTGGCATTTATGGCAACACATGATGTGAAAAACACCATCAATGCAACTATCTTTAGCACTTACTCCCCCTTAGGTTTTGACTCTTTTCTCCTCAATTCTTTTACACAACTCTTCTCCTCACATGACACTTCTCCCCAAATGATTCACAGTTTTTCACATGAATCTTCTCCCCCTTTGACATCAATGACAAAGATCTCTTTTCTCCACACAAGCTCTGAACCACGTATCTAAACATCTGACTACTCCCCCTAAGTAGCAGCCACCACAACATCAATCTGGATCAAGATGTGACTGTGAAATGCACAAATTGATACAATTCAATGCATCTTAGTTTTGATTAGGAGGGGTAATCACCCCTAGCTTCCCTCTGAAATACTCAAAAGTATCCTTAGGAAATGGTTTGGTAAAGATATCTGCAATTTGTTCCTTAGTAGGAACATACTCCAATCTGACTTCCCTTTTCACTCACCTTCTCTCTCAAAAAGTAAAACTTGATAGATATATGCTTGGTCTTTGAATGCAACACCGGATTCTTAGAAATGTTAATTGCACTTGAATTATCACATAATATAGCAATAGGTTCATCATACATAACTTTGATATATTTCAACATCTACTTCATCCACAATACTTGAGTACAATTATTAGCAGTAGCAATGTATTCTTCCTCTGCAGTAGATAAAGAAATGGCATTATGCTTCTTACTTAACCATGAAATCAGCTTATTACCCAAGAAAAATGCACCACCACTAGTACTCTTTCTGTCATTCATATCACCTGCCCAATCAGCATCAATAAAACAACTCAAAGTAAGATCATCATCTTTAGGATACCACAGGCCAAAATCAACTGTCCCCTTCAAGTATTTGAAAATCCTCTTCACAAAATTTACATGAGATTCGTTAGGATCAACTTGAAATCTTACAACAATGCATACAATATTCATGATATCTAGTCTAGTTTGATTCAAATAAAGCAATCCACCAATCATTGATTTGTATCTAGTCTAATTTGCTTTCGGAGAATCATCATCTTGTGTCAATTTGCATCCAGTCACCATAGGTGTACCAACTGGCTTTGAATCTTCCATACCAAAATTATTTAGTAACTCTTTCACATACTTGGACTAAGATATGAAGATCCCTTTATCTAGATGAGTAATTTGCAATCCCTAAAATAATTTCATCTCACTAATCACAAACATCTCAAACTCATTCTGCATCTCATCAACAAACTTCATGCACAAACTATCATCTCCTCCAAAAATGATATCATCAACAAAGACTTCAACAATCAAATATTTATCATCATCAATCTTGAAATACATATTACTATCAGTAGTACCTTTATTGAATCCAAGTTTCAACAAATAATTGTCCAATCTGGCATACCATGCTCTTGGGGCTTGCTTAATTCCATACAATGCTTTCTTCAACCGACAAACCATATCTCCCTGATCAGTAAATTGAAATCCATCAAGTTGCTCAACATACACTTCATCTTCCAATTTTCCATTTAGAAATGTTGACTTGACATCCATCTGATAAACCTTGTAGTTTTTGTAAGCAACATAAGCAAGAAATAGTCTCACAACTTCAATACTAGCAACAAGGGAAAATTTTCTTCAAATTCAATTCCTTCCATCTGAGAATATCCTTTGCACACCAGTCTTGCTTTGTTTCTAACAACTTCACCTTGCTCATTCAGCTTGTTTCTAAAGACCTATTTAGTTCCAATTACATTTTTTTCCTTAGGTCTAGGAACAAGAATCCATGTATTATTCTTCTCAATTTGTTGTAGTTCTCCTTTCATTACTTCCACCCAATTTTCATCTTTACATGCTTCATTCACACTATTAGGCTCAATCTTTGAAATCAAACAGTATTCTTCTACAATTTTTCTACTAGTCTGAACACCTTTGTTCTTATCACCTATAATTTGATCTTCTAAATGATTTAGTCTTATATACCTTGGAGTCTTAGGATGTTCTTGAACTTCTGGCTCTTGTGATCTTTCTTCTACACTTTCACTAGTTCCTTCCTCTTGATTTTCTTGATTCACCGAAATGATCTGAACTTGATTTTGAGTTTGAACTTCTTTCCTGTGACTGAATTGTTGTTATGATCATCTGAATCATATCCACAGGTTCTGGATGGTCTAACTATGTCTTCATCAACCTTGATATTTTCACTTTCAACTACTTTCCACAATCTCTTGTTGTAGCACCAGTAGGCCTTACTCTCAGAAGAATAACCAAGAAAGATTCATTCATCACTTCTAGCATCAAAATTTCCTATATCTTCATCTCTTCTGATATAGCATTTACTCCCAAATATTTTGAAATATCTAATAGTATGCTTGTGACCAAACCATAGCTCAAAAGGGGTCTTACCAGTATCACCTAACTTGTACCTGATTGAGAATGTAAACAACAGTACTCATAGTTTCTCTCCAATAGATATGAGGAACATTTCCTTCCAACATCATTGTCCTATCAGCATCTTGAATTGTCTTGTTCTTCCTTTCCACAACTCCATTTTGTTGAGGGGTCCGCGGGGCAAATAATTTTCTCTTTATCCCATTCACTTCACAAAAAGAATTAAACCCATGTGAAGTGAATTCACCATCTCTATCTGATCTCAAACATTTAATCTTTAGACTTGTCTCTGTCTCAACCATAGCCTTAAAAATCTTGAATTGCTCTAGAGCTTCATATTTCTCCCTTAAGAAAGTAACCCACATCAATCTAGAGTAATCATCAATAAGTAACATGAAGTACTTGTCTCCTTGTAAACTCTTGATTCTAGAAGGACCACACAGATCAGTATGAACAAGCTTCCAACACTTCATTTGAACAATGTTATTTGCTCTGAAATGAAATTCTAGTTTGCTTCCCTTACTGACATTCCTTGCATATAGTATTAGTAGGCTTTACCAACTTAGGAAGATCTCTCACTGCATGAGTAGAACTTATCTTGATAATATTGTCAAAGTTAGCATGACACATTCTCCTATGCCACAACCAACTTTCATTAACTTGAGCAATCAAACAACTTTTACCAGTAGCATCCAGGGGAAAGATGTTACCTTTTGTTTTTTTACCTAAAGCAATCACATTTCTAGAACTTCCCAATATTCTGCACTTTCCATCCTTGAATCGAAGATTATATCCCTTGTCAACCATCTATCCAACACTTAAAAGATTATGCTTCAAACCTTCCACATAAAGAACATCATCAGTATTATTCTTACCATCAAGAGAAATACATCCTCTGCCATGAATTACACCAGCTTTTTCATCACCAAATCTTACAACACCACCATCATACTTTTCTAGGCTCACAAATTTCCTTTTATCACCTGTCATGTGATAAGCGCATCCACTATCAATCACCCATTCATCTTTCTCTTCAACTCAAGCAGCTAGGGCTTTCTACACATTTGAGCAACTAATAGATTCAATAGGGGTTGGATCATTTTCCTTGATAGCAATAAATACCCATTCATCTTCACTTGCATTCACTTTATCATATTCATCATTTGTCACACCTTCATCAGCAGCATAATAGCACTTTATTTGAAATCTAGGCTTGTTAGGTCTTGGCTTAGGAACTCTTTATGGACACCTTGATGCAAAATGACCTATCTTGTTGCAAGAAAAGCATTTAATAGGAAATTTCCCTTTATACTTACCTTCTCCTATGGCTTCTCTCTTGACAATAAGTGCTTCAAGCTCCTCTAGTTTTCTCTCCTCTTCTTCAATCTCTCTCATTTCCTCCTCATACTTGAATACCTTTCTAGTAGAACTTTCTCTCGGATCATATCTTTATTTATCTCTTCCAGAAGTAGTAGCCTTGAATGTAGATTCTATCTTAGGAAGAGCATCACCAAATTCACTCAATTCAAAAGCAGTAAGCTTACCAATCAACATGTCTATGGTTACATTTGTTACAATTTGGAGCTCCTCAATAGCAGTAGCTTTGACTTTGTATGCAGTAGGTAAGGATCTAAGCACTTTAGCAACAATCTCTAATTCTTCCAATTGTCCACTAGCACATCTGATACCACACATAAGTTCATTCACTCTTTGCATGAAAGAAGTAATGTTCTCATCATCACCCATTCTCAACATTTCATATTTCCCTTTCAGACTTTACAACTTAGCAATCTTCACATTATCATCACCTTCATACAAAGTTTCCAACTTTTTCTAGATCTCATAAGCAGTCATCAAATTCATAACATTTGTCATCTTAGAATCAGTCAAAGCATTCAACAATGCTTCCTTAGCCCTGATATTGTACCCGGCTTCCCTAATCTCATCTGTAGTAGAAGGACCATTCTGTGGAATGATATACCTATTGTTTGTAATTTTCCAGTAGGGTTCACCAATGCATCTTAGATGACACTCCATTTGAGCCTTCCACAGAGAATAATTTGTTCCATCAAATCTTAGACTATCCTTCTTGTATGTCGCCATCCCGGATCACCTCAAGCTATTAAACTTCTTCCAAGGAATATACTTTGA
Source organism: Sequoia sempervirens (assembly GCA_007258455.2). NCBI lineage: Eukaryota > Viridiplantae > Streptophyta > Pinopsida > Cupressales > Cupressaceae > Sequoia > Sequoia sempervirens. The sequence goes on from VDFB02281492.1 coordinate 548,561,553, forward strand.
TACCAATTGTTGGCAACACAAGGGTAGACAACTGAGGGGGGGGAGTGAATCAGTTGTCACAAAATTTCAAACTTATTCAACTTATTAACCTTATTCTCAAATATGATTAATAACCATGAAAGCATAAATCAACAACACATCAGAAACACACATAACACCAAGATTTTTACGTGGAAACCTTGTTAGGGGAAAAACCACGATGGAGGTTAGTCCACAAGATTATACCCTATTAAAAGTATAAAGAATGAAATGGGGAATGCACATGCATTCAGGCGCACTTCCTAGAGCTCACTACTCAATTACAAAAGGAAGACTCACTATCTTACAAAAGATTTGGATTACATCCAGAAGATTTGAACTGAGAAAATAGCATCTGCTAATGCCTGATTACAGTTCTAATTAAGCACGTGAACACTTCTTCACACTCTACTCACTCTTCTTCACACTCTTCTTCTACCTTTGAATGATTAGGACAGTATTCGCACATCTCATACACAAGCACCACTTCAAATGGAATAAACAATCGCTTATATATATTCACAACAAGAGATTACATCGCTATATGTTGGCCTCAACAAAATAATAAAATGAATACAAACTGTCAGCCCAAAACAATAAATAAATTTCAATGCAAATCAACCAAGGTTGGCCACAACATAGTGAAGACCCAAAATAAAGTACTCAAACATGAAAACACTTCAAACAATTATTCCTCAAAGATCCACAGCACACTACAATACCCTATCGGCCAAGAACATGAAAAACATGAACACGCAAGAGAAAATCTCTAATCGCAAGCACAACAATCAATGCCGATGTGCAACACAGATATAGCATGATCTAGAAGCATCCACAAACATCATGAATCGCTAGAGAAGCATCTGCAACAACTGAACTTACTAGAATCACATCATCTTCATTCAGGAACACCAACTGAAGCAACGAAATGACTGTCATAGCACAACTACTCATAGCTCAATCAAATATTCATGCGGATCTCTGAAACTTAACGTGGATAAACTAGATATATTCAACAAGAAACCCTTTAATCCACAACCTCTTATCATCAATGTACTGAGCTAACCAACAAACTGAACTACACTTCACCACTGACAACCTGCAACTTATTTCATTACAATTTTCTCAATATCCTCGACATATACAACTTATAAGACATTTATTGCAATAGTGTTGACATCAATGACAACCACATATCAACAACACAATGACAACATCCAACAATTATCTTTGTAATTCCCCCAAACATAGCTCTACTGCCAGCCAAGCATCCATAGCCTTGGTAGAGATAGTTGGATAGCCTAAAGAGTTCATATATATCTTTTTTTTTATGTTTCTTTTGATATTTTATTGATAGCTCATTTTTCAACTTGCAAACAATGAAGCCCTCTATTAGGTTGGGAATTACAGTAGTAGCGAAGGTTACCTTTTGATTTTTCATTCAATGAAAATCCCTTCATGAATTCACTACTTCTCAAAAAATCATTTAATAATTCCCTATTGGTGCATATTCCTGGCTAAACTTTACTACTTTTATGTCAAATCCTAGCTAACTACAACTTGCTATATGTTAGAAAATATTCATAAATTAAAATTTAGCAGCAAACAACTTAATCACCAAATTTAAATATAAACTTAGAACCATTAGTTTCCACCCTTCCAATAAAATTTTATGGCAACTACCAAATACTTGCATAGAAATTTCGATGTGATGGTGTTACACCACATTAATGGATCAAAAAATGTCATTATTATACTTAAACATGATCACATTATTTTGCATTGAATTCGCACGCCTCAACGCGCATGCATTACTTCCTTCAAATTTCCCAGGTGATGACATGCATTGCCTTACCGGATTCATTTTCATTTTTGCTTTGCACACATAAGCACCTTCATTATTAATACGGCTTTATAAAAAATAATGAAATGACCACCATTAATTTCAAAATCTTTAACTTGCTTGATTCGCAATCTTCGTACTAGATGAATTTGAAGCAAATTGTCACCAATTGTGTGTAAAAAATAATTTGATTTAACATTCTGCTCTGGAGAAACCATTTGGTTGCCACCTTGCTTACGATTTCCAAGACTTCAATCCAGGCAACTATGTACTGCAATTTCCTCACGGTTTTCTATAAATTTTGCACTTTTCTTGATTTTTTTTACACTTCTACCTGGCCTTCTTTTTATTTTTCATTTTCTTGCTCTGCTTGTGCTTGCTTTCTTCTAGGTCATGGATACTCCAATTTTCCTGACCTGCTCTCACCACCAAAATATTTTCTTGGTTTGTATCACAACTTAGAGACTTGAAAAGATTTTCTTCATTCAGACTACTAGTTTCACTATGCCAAGCTTGTGCTTAGTCATTGGGGAACAATATGTAAATTCTAGAGGTTACTACCAGTTTTATTCTGACTTAGCTTCTCGCTTTGTACCATCACTCCTAGACATTGGGCTTCTTGTTGAAGACATTCACTCATTTGCACATTGGATAGTGCAGCCTGAATATTTGAAGAATCTAGATATTGTTCTGTCTATTGCACATTCGATCATTGGAATCCCTTTTATGGATGATATTCCTTGGTTCTTGGAACACAGGGAAGTGGTTCCACTCCGGTTGTTTCTTACTTACCTCCATACTTCTAACTTTGAAGTTCACCGAGAAATGGCCTACATAGGGTATTTAGCCCTGATGGATGAGGCATCCCAGATTGATTGAATGGCTACTCCTCTTTGTAGCTCAGCTCCCTCTTTTTTCTTTTTTGATCTTTTTACAACAAGAATTTTGGTACTTCCATGTATATACGTGACACACACACACACATATATTAGCTTTGTCGTACATCTTAAAGCTTGTATTTACTATGTATGGTTTTATCATTTTACATTTTACAACATAATCTTACAAATATTTGAATTGAATCTCATGTGTATGATAAGTTAAGTAGAATTTGCTAATGCAAAGGGCCAAACAAAAAGAAAAAAGAAAAGAAAACAAAGAAAAATAAACCCTACAAAAATCAAACTAACCAAAACTCTAATCTAAAAAATGACTAACCCTAACAAAGCAATTTATTTTAAGCTCAATAACTATTTTCACTGTTGTTTTGGTATGAATTATAACAGGTTTATCCTTGAATTCACTATAATAAATTTCAAATGTTCTATTGTAACAATCAATTTCTTTAAATTTTCTACATTTAACAAACGTAAATTCAAAGGCATACTTACCAATAACTTGGCTCATATGTATGAAAATGACCTCATTAAAGGTTGATAGCACACACCTTCTCTGGTTCATCAATACTCTACCTTATTTTAGCCTTGGTTCATGGTTTTCCTCTTTGATCTATTTAGTTCCATGAATAGTTGTGTCCATTTCTTGACCTTCTTCTCCTTTGAAAATTTTTGCATCCTTGGCCCTGTCTTCACTTTGAACTATGTTAGACCAAGAGATATCACAATTTATATTGTTATTAGAAAGAGAAAAAGTAAAACTTTGATACTCTATATCTTTCATAAAATCAGGAAAATTTCCTTTTTTAGCTTGTGAATTTTCAATTTGGAACAAAAAACACGCGTCTCATGCTCTATTTTCCCGCTCCTCTTCATTTTTTTTTCCACGTATGAGGAGAATGATGAATCATCAATGTCATTTTCTTATTTTTGGTGCAATATTTTTGAGTCTCAGCATTCTCGCCTACCTTCCTGCAAAACCTTAAGATTTTCTTCATAACAATTGTAGTTATCAAACCATTTTGACATATCAGTTAATTTTTTAACATTTTCAATACCACTAGGGTTATATTCTCTTTTAGGATTCAACATATTTCTCATTAACAGTCCCTTTCTTCTAGCAATAGAAACCTCTCCCATTAATGGAATCACCTTACACATAGCCAAACTTACCCTAGTTAAAAAACTTTCACAATCAAGTTCACCGTGTTCAGTCGTATCATGAATTCTACACTTGGTGACTATACCAAAGGTGAATAAACTCAAAGGATGTAATCTTTGGTTAAGAATTTTTTGAAATTTTTCAACTTCCATTTTCGAAATACAAATTTGCATTAGAATTTTTTCTTACAAGATACCTTTTAACCTCAGAAAAAATACAGATTCCTAAACAAACAAAAAAAAGATAAGGATATGAAGAAAAGTGAAATGAGGCCCTCCTTCTAGTGCCAATTCCTATTGACGATGATGTCACTTGCATCAACAGTGTAGATAAAATCCTCGTAGGAAAACTGTGAGGAACCTATCCTTCTTGAAAGACTTAACCAGGGAAACCTTAGGGGTGTGTGTCCATGTAATAGGAAAAAGGTTGACTCAGCTCAATCCCAAGTCTCTGGTAGTCAGGTCTTGACCATACTAGGTTCACTCTAGGGTATGATGTGATATTGTTGTTAATCTAAAGGGGTATATAGTTATTTGTAATCTCAAATACTAATTTCATTAAGAATCATAAGCATTAGATTCACGATTTCCAGTCCAATCATACAATATTTTCATGAAATCAAAAAAAATTGAAATAATATTTCATGAAAATCAAACAATTGTGTTATCACTTAAGTAGATTTAGCTTTAAGCATTCAACAACTTCATAGAAAATGAAATATTTTCAATAAATTTTCATTAATTCATCTATTTTTTGAAATATTTTCTAAAATTTAAACATCTAATAAAAAATAAAGCATAAAAATACTGAAAAATAAAATTTCTCCTGGTTATTCTCCACACATGCCCCAAGATTTAATCAAATCAAAGCAAACTGCTTTATACTTCACCAAATCGCTTCACAACTAGGCATAAAACAATGGAAGATTTTAAAGAAGGGGGTTTTGTTTGGACATCGAGTAGGTTCTGCATGCACCCTTAAACGGTGTAGCACACAGTCTTGTTCAGCTGAACTAATAAAAACTAGATACAAAAGATACATGAGATAGGTAGCTATCAAATTGGCTTCAATATTGATTAAGTTCTATTTGCATACAAGTTTTTAGTCTAGAATGATTCAGAAAATAGGAAAAAAAGAACAAAACTTAGAGAAGTTTTGGCTCTTTTGACATCTACAAATTCTTAACTTAACTTAAAAAGAAGTATCTCTTGGACTTTTATAGAAGTAAGACACAGGTGGGATGAGAGAAATACATGAGAGGAAATCTAAGGGATGAATCACATCAAGGCACGTGGAATATGGTGATTGGTTAGAGAATTGCAAATGAAGTCAATGAAGGTCAACCTCCATCTGCACGTTGAAGTCCTTCGGGTTTTTCATCTTCTTATTATTGCCAGGAAAGTAACTTGAATCAAGATAGTCTATAGGAACTTTCCTATATATTCAGAATGATTACTTCATCATCTTGTCCCCACACTTTGGCTCTGCGTCGGGCTTTCTACTCGGAGGTTGGTGCTTTTTGTCGTCGTATGTGAAATATTGGGATCCCTAGTATTCTAGTAGACTCAAACCCCTCTGCATATAACTTCCCAGAATATGCAACCTGATCTGGATATGATTCTATCCATGATTCAAATTTTCCTAACTATCCATACACGAACTCTACATCGCAATCTGCTTCTACAATCACAAATTCCATATATTAAAACCCTTTAAATTTTTTTATAAAATCTCACGTAAATAAAACCATCATTAAATTGTTATCATGTAAATCCATCATAAATAACATGCTTTTGAGAAAATAACATATATTCTTGCATAATAATTCTTTTATATATCAGGTTACTGGACTATCGAACTTCTTAGATAACCTTAAACTTTTAAAACTTTGCTTTGCATTGTTACCCGGTACTCAATATTCAGCTTTCCCCATGATTTCCCAGACTTCAGTTTTACCAGAACTTCCATCTTCACCAGACCTCGACTATCGGACAGGAACACTTTGCTCAACACTTCCATTACCTTTTGCATTTTAAACATTCTTGGTTCCTAGTACCCGGTACCTAGAACACTTGAACTACGAAGTACTCTTTTCTTAAAATATTTCTCTTTGCTCTTCACTTTCAATGATCTTTCCAACTAGCTAGCATCTGTCATAAGCGTTAGTTTTCACTTGGGGTCCCCAAGTCTTACAGCCTTGGGGCATGTTGTGAGACCACACAACACCACCCTCTATCTCTCTATCTCTATCTCTATCTCTCTCACACAAAAATAACCTCTCTCTACCTATCCAACCCTCTCTCCTCTCCACCTGTCCCACCCTACCTCTCTCTCTATCTCTCTCTCACACAAGCTCTCTCTACCTCCCCCGCGTTACCTCTCTCTACCTCCCCCACCTTACCCCTCTCTCTCTCACACAAAATGACCCAATTTCCATTTTGGGTGTGTTGGATGTTGTGGTTGTGTTGCTGATATGTGGTTTTCATTGATGTCAACACTATTAGCATTAGTGCATTTGAAGCTATATATGTCAAGGATATTGAGAAAATTGTAATGGAATGAGTTGCAGGTTATTAGTGGTGAAGTGATAGTTCTTTCTGTTAGTGAGTTTCATACATTGTTGATCATAGGTTGTGGACTAAAGGGTTTCTTGTTGAGTATATCTAGTTTATCCACGTTGAGTTTTAGAGATCTGTGTGAAGATTTAATCGAGTTATGAAGATTTGTATTTTGATAGTTTTTATGTTACTTCAGTTTGTGTTCCTGAATAAAGATTATGTGATTCTAGTTAGTTCAGTTGTTGTGGATGCTTCTCTGGTGACTCATGATTCTTGTGGATGTCTCTATATTGTGCTCTATTTGTGCTGCAAGTCTACATTGATTGTTGTGCCTGTGATCCGAGATTTTCTCTTGAGTGTTCATGTTTTTCATGTTCTTGGCCGACAAGGTGTTGAAGTGTGTTGTGGATCTTCAAGGAGAAATTAATTGAAGTGTTTTTGTGTTGGAGATGTTTATTTGGGTCTTCACTATGTTGTGGTTGACCTTGGTTGATTCACATTGAAAATTATCTATTGTTTTGGGCCGATAGTTTGTATTTATTTTATTATTTCTTTGTGGCCAACTTGTAGCGATGTAATTTCATGTTGTAGATATATAAGAGCGATTGTTTATTCGAATTGAAGTGTTCCAAAGAAGTGCTTGTGTATGAGATGTGTGAATAATGTCCAAATCATTTGAAGGCAAAGCAGAGTGTGAAGAAGAGTGAAGAAGTGTTCATGTGCTTAACCAGAACTATAACCAGGCATTAGCAGATGCTATTTTCTTAGTTCAAAATCTGGATGGTTGTAATCCAAACCTTTTTGTAAGACAGTGTGTCTTCCTTTGCAATTGAGCAGTGAGCTCTAAGCAATGTTCCTAAATGCAAGTGCATTCCCCATTTATTCTTCTTATACTTTTAATAGGGTATAATCTTGTGGATTGACCTCCACTGTGGTTTTTCCCCTAATAGGGTTTCCATGTAAAAAATCTTGGTGTTATGTGTGTTCCTGATGTGTTGATGATTTATCCTTTCATGGTTATTAATCAAATCTAAGAATAAAGTTAATAAGTTGAATAAGTCTTCAATTTTGTGACAACTAATTCACCCCCCCCTCTCAATTGTCTGCCCTTGTGTTGCCAACAATTGGTATTAGAGCTTAGGTCCTTGGAAGAATTTTAACAACTTGAGGTGATCTAAGATTGTGACATACAAGAAGGATAGTCCGAGATTTTATGGAAAAAATTATTCTTTGTGGAAGACTCGAATGGAGTGCCATTTGAGATGCATTGGTGAACCCTATTGGAGCATTACAAGTAATAGGTATATTATTCCACCGAATGGTACTTATGTTGAGTATAATATCAGGGCTAAGGAAGCATTATTGAGTGCTTTGACTGATACTAAAATGACTAATGTTATGGATCTGAAGACTGCTTATGAGATTTGGAAAAAGTTGGAAACTTTGTATTGGGTGATGAAAAAAATGTTACTACTTTCATGCAAAGAGTGAATGAACTTGTGTGTGGTATCAGATGTGCTGGTGGAAAGTTGGAAGAATTAGAGATTGTTGCTAAAGTGCTTAGATCCTTGTCCGCTACTTATAAAGTCAAAGCTACAACTATTGAAGAACTTTAGACTGTAACAAATGTAACCAGAGATATGTTGGTTGGTAAGCTGACTGCTTTTGAGTTGAGTGAATTTGGTGATGCCCTTCCTAAGGTTAAATCTACATTTAAGTCTACTAATTTTAGAAGAGATAGACAAAGATATGATCCAGGTGAGAGTTCATCTAGAAATACATTCAAGTATGAGGATGAAATCAGACAAATTGAAGAAGAAGAAAGAGAGTTGGAAGAGTTGGAAGCACTTATTGTCAAAAGAGTACCGAGAGGAAAAGGTAAGTATGAAGGAAAATTGCCTCTTAAATGTTTTTCTTGCAATAAGATAGGTCATTTTGCATCAAATTTTTTGGAAAGAGATTCTAAACCAAGACATAACAAGCATAAATTTCAAAAGAAGTGTTACTATGTTGTTGATGAAGGTGTGACAGATGATGAATCTAATAAAGGTGAAGATGAATGGGTGTTTATTGCTATCAAGGAAAATAATCCTATATCTATTGAATCTTCTAGTTGTACAAATGTGGAGAAAGCCCTAGCTGCTCGAGTTGAAGAGAAAGATGAATGGGTGATTGATAGTGGATGTTCACATCATATGATAGGAGATAAAAGTAAGTTTGTGAGCTTGGAAAAGTATGATGGTGGTGTTGTGAGATTTGGTGATAACACAGCTGGTGTGATCCGTAGAAGAGGATGCATTTCTCTTGATGGTAAGAATAATACTGATGATGTCCTATATGTGGAAGGCTTGAAGCATAATCTTTTAAGTTTTAGACAGATGGTTGATAAGGGTTACAATCTTTAGTTCAAGGATGGAAAGTGCAGAATATTGGGATGTTTTGGAAATGTGATTGCATCAAGTACAAAAACAAGAGGTAATATCTTTCATTTGAATGTTGCTGGTAAAAGTTGTTTGATTGCTCAAGTTGATGAAAGTTGGTTGTGGCATAGGAGAATGTGTCATGTTAACTTTGATAACATTGTCAAGATAAGTTCTACTAAGGCTGTGAAAGATCTACCTAAGTTGGTAAAACCTACTAATGCCATTTGCAAGGAATGTCAGTTGGGAAAGCAAACTAGAATTTCATTTCGAAGCAAACAACATTGTTCAAATGAATTGTTGGAGCTTGTGCATACTGATCTGTGTGGTCCCTCTAAGGTCAGAATTTTACAAGGTTATAGGTATTTCATGTTACTCATTGATGATTATTCTAGAATGGTGTGGGTTACTTTCTTAAGGGAGAAATATGATGCGCTAGAAAAGTTCAAGACCTTTAAGGCTATGGTTGAGATAGAGATAGGTTTGAATATTAAATGTCTGAGATCAAATAGAGGTGGTGAATTCACTTCCGATGAATTTAATTCCTTTTGTGAAGAACATGGAACAAAGAGACAATTATCTGCACCACGGACCCCTCAACAAAATTGAGTTGTGGAAAGGAAGAACAAAACAATTCAAGATGCTGCTAGAACTACGATGCTGGAAGGAAATGTTCCTCATATCTACTGGAGAGAAGTTGTGAGTACTGCTGTGTATATTCTCAATTGGGTACAAATCAAAGGTGATACTGGTAAGACCCCTTTTGAGCTATGGACTAGTCAAAAGCCTACTATTAAATATTTCAAGATATTTGGAAGCAAATGTTATATCAAGAGAGATGAAGGCATAGGAAATTTTGATGCTAGGAGTGATGAAGGAATCTTTTTGGGTTATTCTACTAAAAGCAAGGTCTACTGGTGTTACAATAAGAGATTGAAGAAAATGGTTGAAAGTACAAATGTTAAGGTTAATGAAGACATTGCTAGACCATCCAAAACCTATGGATATGACTCTGATGATCACAATAATAGTACAAAAAAAGGTCAGACTTCAAATCAAGTGTAAATCATTCCGGTGAATCAAGAAGATCAAGAGGAAGAAGAAACTGGTGAAAGAGAAAAAGAGAGATTAGAAGAGCCTGAAATTCAAGAATGTTCTAAGACTCTGAGGCATGTAAGATTGAATCATTCAGAAGATCAAATTATTGGTGATAAGAATAAAGGTGTCCAGACTAGGAGAAAAATTGCAGAAGAATATTGCTTGATTTCAAAGACTGAGCTTACTAGTGTGAATGAAGCATACAAGGATGAACATTGGGTTGAAGCAATGAAAGAAGAGCTACAAAAAATTGAGAAAAATGCTACATGGATTCTTGTTCCTAGATCTAAGGATAAAAATGTAATTGGAACTAAATGGGTCTTTAGAAACAAATTGATTGAGCAAGGTGAAGTGGTTAGAAACAAAGAAAGACTGGTTTGCAAGGGATATTCTCAAATGGAAGGAATTGATTTTGAAGAGACTTTTGCCCCTGTTGCTAGAATTGAAGTTGTGAGATTGTTTCTTGCTTATGTTGCTTGCAAAGACTACAAGGTTTATCAGATGGATTTAAAGTCTGCTTTTCTAAATGGCGAACTAGAAGAAGAGGTATATGTTGAGAAACTTGATGGATTTCAATTGACTGATCAGGGAGATATGGTTTGTCGATTGAAGAAAGCACTATATGGAGTTAAGTAAGCCCCTAGAGCTTGGTATGCCAGATTGGATAAATATTTGTTGAAGCTTGGATTTAACAAAGGTACTGCTAATAGTAATTTGTATTTCAAGAATGATGATAAAGATTTGATTGTGGAAGTTTTTGTTGATGATATCATTTTTGGAGGAGATGATAGTTTGTGCATGAAGTTTTATAATGAGATGCAGAGTGAATTTGAGATGTCAATGATTGGAGAGATGAAATTCTTTTTGGGATTGCAAATTACTCAGTTAGACAAAGGGATCTTTATATCTCAGTCCAAGTATGTGAAATAATTGCTAAATAAATTTGGTATGGAAGATTCAAAGCTAGTTGGTACACCCATGGTGACCGGATGCAAGTTGACAACAGAAGATGATTATCTGAAGGCAAATCAAACTAGATACAAATCAATGATTGGTGGATTTCTCTATTTGACTCAAACTAGACCTAATATCATGAATGTTGTATGTATTGTTGCCAGATTTCAAGCCGATCCTAAGGAATATCATGTGACTGTTGTGAAGAGAATTTTCAGATACTTGAAAGGGACAGTTGATTTTGGTCTATGGTATGCTAAAGATGATTATTTTACCTTGAGTTCCTTTACTGATGTTGATTGGGCAGGAGATGTGGATGACAGAAAAAGTACTAGTGGTGCAGCATTTTTCTTGGGTAAGAAGCTAATCTCATGGTTGAGTAAAAAGAAGAATACCATTTCTTTATCTACTACAGAGGCCGAATACATTGTTGTTGCTAACAGATATACTCAAGTATTGTGGATGAAGCAGATGTTGAAAGATATCAGAGTTTGTGTGGAGCTTAGAAATCATTTTCATTGATGTCAAAGGGGGAGAAGAGTCATGTGAAAAACTGTGAAGAGAAGAGTTGTGTGAAAAAGTTGAGGAGAAAATGAGTCAGAACCTAAGGGGGAGTAAGTGTTAAGAGATAGTTGCGTTGATGGTGTTTTTTCACATCATGTGTTGCCATCAATGCCAAAGGGGGATATTTTTGGATGTTGTGGTTATGTTGCTGATATATGGTTATCATTGATGTCAACACTATTAGCATTAGTGCATTTGAAGCTATATATGTCGAGGATATTGAGAAAATTGTAATGGAATGAGTTGCAGGTTGTCAGTGGTGAAGTGATGTTTTGTCTGTCGGTGAGTTTCGTATGTTGTTGATCAGAGGTTGTGGACTAAAGGGTTTCTTGTTGAGTATATCTAGTTTATCCATGTTGAGTTTCAAAGATCTGCATGAAGATTTAATTGAGCTATGAAGATTTGTATTTTGACAATTTTTTTGTTACTTCAGTTTGTGTTCCTGAATAAAGATTATGTGATTCCAGTTAGTTCAGTTGATGTGGATGCTTCTCTGGTGATTCATGATGCTTTTGGATGTTTCTATATTGTGCTCTATCTATGTTGCACGTCTGCATTGATCGTTGTGATTGTGATTTGATATTTTCTCTTGAGTGTTCACGCTTTTTCATGTTCTTGGCCAACAAGGTGTTGAAGCGTGTTGTGGATCTTCAAGGAGAAATTTATTGAAGTATTTTTGTGTTGGAGATGTTGATTTGGGTCTTCACTATGTTGTGGCCGACCTTGGTTGATTTGCATTGAAAATTATCTATTATTTTGGGCCGACAATTTGTATTCATTTTATTATTTCTTTGTGAACTTGTACCGATGTAATTTCATGTTGCGGATATATAAGAGCATTGTTTATTCAAATTGAAGTGTGCCGAAGAAGTGCTTGTGTATGAGATGTGTGAATAATGTCCAAATCATTTGAAGGCAGAGTAGAGTGAAGAAGAGTGAAGAAGAGTGAAGAAGTGTTCATGTGCTTAACCGGAACTGTAATCAAGCATTAGCAGATGCTATTTTCTCAGTTCAAAATCTGGATGGTTGTAATCTAAATCTTTCTATAGGACAGTGTGTCTTCCTTTGTAATTGAGTAGTGAGCTCTAGGCAGTGTGCTTGAATGCAAGTGCATTCCCCATTTATTCTTCTTATACTTTTAATAGGGTATAATCTTGTGGACTGACCTCCACCGTGATTTTTCCCCTAACAGGGTTTCTACATAAAAAATCTTGGTGTTATGTGTGTTTTTGATGTGTTGATGATTTATCCTTTCATGGTTATTAATCAGATCTAAGAATAAAGTTAATAATTTGAATAAGTCTTAAATTTCCATGACAACTGATTCATCCCCCCCCACTCTCAGTTGTCTTCCCTTGTGTTGCCAACGAGGTGTTCCAACGATCCCTACATGCTCTCGATTGAAATAACATTATTGTAAAAAAAAATTTAATGCACTCAATTCTATTGGAAAAACTAGTAAGTAAAAAGATAAGAGAGCTTCTTATAGATTAATAACAACCTCTTTAGTAACCAATCAATTAAGAAAGGCATGATTATTGAGGCAAACATGTGTTTAATTACGGCTAGGTTATAAAACATTATCAAAAGCACTAGCAATAACATCAAGACTAGATAGTCCTCTTCAAAATGATACTTGAGATTTTAGTGGTAGGCTTCCAAGATTTGATAGAAAGATAAATAACACCACAAAGGATGAAATTCAACAATGTTGGCACTCTAACTCTAGAGTATCACCAAATGTAAAATATTTTTTAAAATTAAGAATTGGTGATCAAGATTGCACACCACAACCTAAAAATTTCTTAGAACATAACCAAACAACATTATACAAACTATTTTGTGAAACACATCTAAATTTTAAAATCTCACAAAGGGAATTCATGTGGACCTTATAATTTTTGCATTGCCCAGTTCTATCTTGGGGCATTCTTCTACCTACTCATTGAAATTTTCTAAAGTCAAAATAATTTGCATGTTTTCCTAATACAAACTCCACATATAATCTGTGGAGAAAATAAAGAGGAACATCAAGATTGTTGTTGGGTGGTTTATCAAACACCATTCACCGATGATCCCAAAAGTTTGTTGTTATACCCTCATGTGTGCACCATTTTATTAAAAATATAGGCTTGCGTACATCAATAGGATTTCTATTTTTTAGATTCACAAAATATTGGGCTAATTGGGCTTTATATATTTCTAATTGTTTGACTTGGTCATAATACAAACCATCAACATATCAAGTAGCATATTTGTTTCTCTCCACTACTGAAACAAAGTATGTTTCCTTTTGAGGGATTTCACATGACTAATTATTGTCTCTAAGTTATATGTCATTAAACACAATTGAGGGTGTTAATGATATCTTTCAACAATATTCTTCAATCAGTGACATTTATATAAATTAAATCTTGAATTGAAGGAGGGTTTGGTGGAGGGTTTTCATTCTCAAATCCTTCAACAATTTTTAACCTTGTCTATAATTAAAAAAATTTAAAATAAACATAGTTTTTAACTAATTATTAAAATATATAAATACAAACCTAGTTTATACAAATAAATTGTTAGAAATAAAAAAAGCGATGAAAAATAGAAAACAAATGACTTACCTAGTTGAAAATTTTGATGAAAAATATTTATGTGGTGGCAGATTTGATGAGAATGAAAATGAATATTTGTTTTGATGTAGATATCCATTTCTCTACCTCCTCTATAATGAAAAGGTGTGTGATGAATTCCTAGTAGATGTTGTTATGTAAAGACATTGCAATTCAAGATGTTTACATTAAAGATGAGATTCATAGTAAATAAGGAGAAGGATGGAATTAAAAACTCTTACTGTTCCCTTAAGGGTGAATAAGAAGGCACGCCAAAAAGTAAAATTTTACCCTTTTCAAAGTTAATAAACCAAAGATGACCCCTAAACAATAGGATATTTTTGAGAAAAAATATTATTTGTTTCTTCATAGATGTGATATTGCTTCAACAATATCCCTTAATCCTCTTTGAATTAGAGAGGAGGAAAGTAATGTGTTTGAGAATATTGATCAAAAAAATAAGTTCTACCCTAGATTAATATTCAACCCTTAATATGAAACATTGGCTATGTGGCCTATGGATCCTAAACATAACAAGAATATACTTGAAAATGATCCATAGGGAATAATTGACTTGTTTATTATGAAATAGTAATGGATTTCTTATCTTTAAAGACTGAAATAGGGGTGAAAAGAGGGGGGGTCCTATGTCCTCAATACAAAGAGCCTAGGATATAGGGATCCTCTTCCCAACTTTCATTCAAAATCACCAACCACAAAGCCAAGTGATTAACTTTCAACCTCAATGGTGAGAGAATTAGACCTAGGTTGGTGGGATTCTTTAGGGGTAGTTTATGATTATTAGGAATGATTTTAAATGATGAAACTAAATGAACTATATGGACTAATATATAAAATGTAGAATCTCGAAGATGCATAGACTATAACAACAGTTTGTAGGCAGATCTGGGAGATATCTGAGGGCATGTACTTGTCACCAAAAGTTGGTTCTAGAATGTGCAAGAGGACCAGTTCTCCCTTGGGAAAATGGGTCCTTGATAGGGATTTTAAAAATAATTTTAATAGTCCTATGGTGCCAGATTTGAGATATTTTTTCCATTTGCAAACTTGTCAGAATGACGAAAATAAATTATGCAACTTAGTTTCCATGTCTTGACAAGAATGATGAAAACAAATGCAACAATGCAAAATTTCTCTTCAAAATATTTTCAATCCTTCAACTTGTAATTTGCAAGTACAAAAAGAGGGAAAATGTTTGTGCCATATAGGGGTTTTCCTCAATCAAACCCTTTGAATAGTGTTTACACTTTCACAATGACAATGTTAATGATAAAAAAAAATGAATGGAAAGGAAGGAAATGATGAATGAACACTTGTTGCAACTCACCACCCTTCAATGGCTTCTTTGAAGGAGTGAAGTTATACACATCTCTTCAAAGTAATTGGATCTTTTTTGCTTGATTTTCTTAGATACTTGAATTCTTGAATATATGAATACCTACAACACTTGTTAGCCTTCATGAACACACATAAACTTGGACATGATGTTAGGATCTTGATTTTTGCTACAAATGATTTATAATGCTTCTCTTGAATGCTCTTAACAATAATTTTCTCAATAGGATTACTCTCATAAAGTGTGTTAGAATGTTGCTTAGATTTCAAATGATAAAATAATTATGTATTTATAGGTTTTTATCCAATTTCTTGAAAATTAGATTCTAAAAGCTGACACTTAAAATTTGAATTTTGATCATTAAAATACTACCAAAAACATATTTTAAATTAGGTCATAGCCCATAAAGGGGACCTATTCACCCATGGGTGAATGGATCCTTGCCTATATCGCTAGGACACACATAACCATGACAATATAATTATTAAAAGAATTTATTTAATATTGGTTCCCCTTTCAAAAAATGGTAAGAATAAGGCTTTGAAATGCATAATTTGGAAAATTATAAGCTTAATTAAGTGTAATAAATTAAGGGACCCAAACATAGTGTGAAATTGTAAAGGTATATAATTTCCTACACTAAATTTAGCCTCCACTTTAGTGAGAGTATGAACTTACGCTCAAACTCACACTAAAGTAGAGAAATATATGTCAAGGGAGGTCAAATTGTACAATTGTTGGAAAGATAAGATGAAAAAGTATCAAGGACAACGATCAAGCCCCCAAGATCTAAGATCTCATGGAAAACAAACAAAGGCACAAGATAACACACACATGTGTAGTAGTGGAACAAGGTACACAAACATTCAATGTCAAAGCTAATGCAAAAGAAGGAAAATGGATGGACTAGCAAGCTTATGTTGTATGTCCATAAAATATGCCCGCAAGGGCTAGTGAAGTCCAATATTCACTAGGTGAGCCCAAAGGAAAAAATAAAATACTCATAAGGGCTAGTAAAGTTCATTGTTCACTAGGTGAGCCCCAAAGGAAAAAGATGGAATAGAAAGCTTATGTCAAGTATGCTCATAAAATATGCTCACAAGGGCTAGTGAAGTACGTTGTTCACTAGGTGAGCCCCAAAGGCACTATTGATAAGAAAGTTGCATTATGTTTGGTGGCCATGATTATGGCAAGGAAAATAATCAAAATAATCAAAGGGGTTTTACTTAATTCATGACACACATAATCCATGACAATATAATTATTAAAATAATTTATTTAATATTGGTTCCCCTTTCAAAAAATGGTAAGAATAAGGCTTTGAAATGCATAATTTGGAAAATTATAAGCTTAATTAAGTGCAATAAATTAAGGGACCAAAACATAGTGTGAAATTGTAAAGGTATATAATTTTCTACACTAAATTTAGCCCCCACTTTAGTGAGAGTATGAACTTATGCTCAAACTCACACTAAAGTAGATAAATATATGTCAAGGGAGGTCAAATTGTACAACTGTTGGAAATATAATATGAAAAAGGATCAAGGACAACAATCAATCCCTCAAGATCTAAGATCTCATGGAAAACCAACAAAGGCACAAGATAACACATGCATGTGTAGTAGTGGAACAAGGTACACAAACATTCAATGTCAAAGCTAATGCAAAAGAAGGAAAATGGATGGACTAGCAAGCTTATGTTGTATGTCCATAAAATATGCCTACAAGGGCTAGTGAAGTCCAATATTCACTAGGTGAGCCCAAAGGAAAAAATAAAATACTCAAAAGGGCTAGTAAAGTTCATTGTTCACTAGGTGAGCCCCAAAGGAAAAAGATGGAATAGAAAGCTTATGTCAAGTATTTTCATAAAATATGCTCACAAGGGCTAGTGAAGTACATTGTTCGCTAGGTGAGCCCCAAAGGCACCATTGATAAGAAATTTGTATTATGCTTGGTGGCCATGATTATGGCAAGGAAAATAATCAAAGGGGTTTTACTTAATTCATGACACACATAATCCATGACAATATAATTATTAAAATAATTTATTTAATATTGGTTCCCCTTTCAAAATATGGTTCCCCGATGCCACAAGATCAGCATTCAATATCGCCAAGACTTATTGCTTTCGCTGGGAGATCATATCGAGCTCTTTAAGTTATACCGAAACATTCAACAATTGGCAAGACAAATTGCTTCCGTTGAGACGTTACTCCGAAGTCTCAAGTCATACCGAGCTCCACACAGTCACCAGGAGTCATATCGACAATAGACAATCTCATCGCTAAGACAAACGTCCATCGTTGAGACTTCCCATCGAAACCATCATGTTACCTCGAGTGTATACCATCGGCAAGAGAATCAACCTTTGGCAAGACTTCTTACCGAGGCTTCCACGTTACCCCGAGACCCCAAGTGTATACCGTCGGTGAGACATACCACTGTCGCGAGGAGTTCCTAGCGAAGCCTCCGTGTTATACCGAAGACTCCAAATGAATACTCATCGGTGAGACATTCACCCATCGCCCAGACTTCATACCGAGACATCTATGTTACTCCGATGACTCTATGTGTAACACCCTGTCGGCGAGACATTGTCTATCACTGGAACTTCATACTGAAGCAAGCCTTTTGGCCAAGGGTCTCCCCGACACCGCTTGTCACCCAAAGTCTCCCTGATATCCGATATGAATGGCCTGTTGGCCAAAGATCTCCATGGGCGGTGAGAGATGGAAAAGTCACACCAAATGAAATGTCACAGCGATAGGCTCCTTCAGCATGACTGAAACATTGTCTCGGTGACCTGTACAAACCACAAGGTTCCAAAGTTGCTAGTTGGCCAGACACAAAGCATGTCACACCGACTTGTCTCTCTTAGAGGTTTCAGCCTGTGGGATTGAGACATATATTTCCAACAATCTCCCACTTGACGAAGATCACACAGGCACCTCCAGAGCACAACAAACCTACTGAAAATCATGGGCACTAAGGCCCATTGAACTGGCACACCACCTGAACTTTTCTGTGCTCACTGGCTTCGCCAATGCATCTGCAACATTCTCCAGAGTATCAACCTTTTCCAAACTAACCTTTCCATCCTCCACCATATCTCGTACAAAGTGATACTGTACATCTATATGTTTTGTCCTGGCATGGAAAGTAGGATTCTTTGCTAGACAAATTGCACTCTGACTGTCACAGAAAATAGTTATTTTCCCTGCATCAAAACCAATGTTAGAACAAAAATGTTTTATCCAAAATGCTTCTTTACAAGCATGTGTAGCTGCCATGTATTCAGCCTCCGTAGTGGACAAAGCGACTACAGCCTTCCGCTTACTCATCCAACTCACTACACCACCATTCATCATGAAAATGTATCCACTGGTGGACCTCCTGCTATCAATGTCCCCTGCCCAATCAGAATACATATAGCCTCGAATGCTGAGAGTCCTCTGTGATTCAACCAGGTTCCCATGGTAACACAAAGCATATTCTGAAGTCCCCTTCAAATATCTAAAAACTCTCTTCACAGCATCCCAGTGCATTTTTCCAGGATTAGCCATAAACTGACTAAGTACTCCCACTGCTTGGGCAATGTTTGGCCTTGTACAAACCATTGTATACATTAGACTGCCAACCGCACTAGCATAGGGTACACTGGTCATGTCCTCCATCTCAGTAGGAGATTTTGGACAGTCTTCAACAAATAGCTTCGTTCTAGACAAAACTGGAACAACTAACTGTTTGCAATCATTCTTGCAAAATCTCTCTAGAACAGTCTTTATATACTTACTCTGATTGAGCCAAATTTTTCTAGTAGTCTTGTCCCTGGTTATCTCCATGCTCAGAATATACCTAGCTGCACCAAGATCTTTCTTTTCAAACTTAGCAGACAACTGAGACTTAAGATCAGAAATCATCAACTTACTATTGCCTATGAACAACATATCATCAACATAAAGAGCAATAATAAGAACTTGATCACTTTCAGCTTTGTAATACACACAATGATCAGATTTTGATATTACAAATCCCAAAGAAAATACAAAAGTATCAAACTTCTGGTAACACATTCTAGGAGATTGCTTTAACCCATACAAAGACTTTTTTAACTTGCAAACCAGTTTCTCTTTACCTTTCTCTACAAAGTGCTCAGGCTAGGACATATAGATTTATTCTTCAAGATCACCATGAAGAAATGTTGTCTTCACATCCATTTGTTTGACCTCTAATTCATACGCTGATGCAAGTGACAAAAGAAATTTGATAGATGTCAGCGTTGCTACAAGAGAAAAAATTTCCCCATAATCAATTCCCTCTACCTGGGAATAACCCTTCGCAACCAACCTTGCCTTGTACTTTTCCACACTGCCATCCAGACCAATCTTTTTCTAAAATACCCATTTTCAGCCCATAGCTTTTCTGCCTTCAGGCAAGGGCACCAAACTCCAGGTATCATTTTTCTCTAATGATGCCATCTCTTCATTCATGGCTTCCAACCAAGAGTTTGAATCAGACATTCTAAATGCCTCTTTTATAGTCCTAGGCTTATCAGTGCTAGAAATCAAAGCATAGGCACAAGTAAAATCTATCAAAGAGAACCCATACCTATCAGGTTGCTTTCTTTCATGAGTTGACCTCCTCACTTGCTGAGGCTAAGGTTCTTCTTCTTCTTCAGAACTTTTAAAACTACTAGAGCTCTCTTCAGTTTCAGGTACATTTTGAATTTTCAATTCCTCTCTATCTGGTGTCAGAGGAACTTCAACTACATCCTTTTTGTTTTTTTATTTTGTCTTTGACTGCAGATCCAAGGTAGAAGGCTTCAGCTCACGAAAGATAACACTTTTGCTATACAGAACCTTCTCCGTATCAAGATTCCAAAGCTTGTATCCTTTTATGCCAACACTATAGCCAATAAAAAATACATTTGACAGCCCTGTTCTCCAATTTAGATCTTTTCTCATACGGCACATGAGCATATGCCTCATAGCCAAAAACACGAATATGTCTTAAAGAGGGCTTCTTACCAGACCACGCTTCCAAAGGTGTTTTCTCAACAAGCGCAGAATTTGGAGAATGATTTATCAAGTAACTTGCAGTAGCAACAGCCTCAGCCCAGAACTTCTCCTCCAAGCCAGCACTACTAAGCATACTTCGTGCTCTCTCCATCACTGTCCTATTAAACCTTTCTACAACTCCATTTTGTTGTGGAGTATAAGGTGTAGTCTTATGTCTTTTAATCCCATGGTCTTTGCAGTACCTCTCGAATTCATCAAAACAAAATTCACTGCCATTATCAATCTTTAAGCATTTTATTTTTCTTCCAATCTGATTTTCTACAAGGTTTTTAAATTCCTTAAACCGACTGAACACTTCTGATTTACTTTTTAAAAAATAAACAAATTCTCTTCTCGAATAATCATCAATGAATGACACATAGTATCTTGATTTAGACAGAGAAGGAACATTCATTGGACCAAATACATCAGAATGAATATAATCTAGCAAACCAGAAGATTTATGAAGACTGGAATAAAAAGAAACACAGTGTTGTTTTCCATATATACAGTGTTCACAGAATTCAAATTCAAAGTTACAATCATCAAGCCCCTCAACCAAGTTTTTATTCTTCAAGGTTTTTAAACCTTTCTCTCCAATGTGGCCTAGCCTATGATTCCAGAGCATAGTCTTTTCTGCTGGAAGTTTAACTTCCATAGAGTTTACACAATTAAGAACATTTCCCTCTTTTCCTCCATGAGTAGCTTTTAGTGACTTTACAGAGACACTGTTACATTGAACTGCATGTGCATTCAGCTTGTACAAGGTACCAATACAAGCACCCCTTGCTAGCACCATTGAGCCTCTAGTCATCTTGCAGCCATTTCCAGAGAACGTGACTTGCACTCCAGTATTATTCAGCTTACTGACAGACAGTAGATTTCAAGCCAGACCTGGTATATGCATAACATCCTTGATCCCCTTCACTCTGCCATTAGGGAATTGGATTCTGACTCTTCCACAGCCAACTATTTCCAAAGTTGAATCACTTGCCAAATACACCTTCCCACCATCGTATTCTTCATACTTCGTGAACCAGTCTTTATGAGATGTCATGTGGAAAGATGCTCCATAATCAATCAGCCAGACATCATCTGATGCCTGTGTAGCCAAGGCTACAATGAAGGCGTATGCATCACTATGAGAAGAATCATTATCGGAAGAGCTCTTCTTCTTCTTCTTTTTCTCCTCTTTGCAATCCTTTCAGACATGACCAGGTTTCCCACAATTCCAGCACTTCACCTTGGACTTCTTTCCAGGAGACTTTGATCTCCCTTCTGATTTCAATTTAGATTTCTTGTCCTTCTTCTTGCCTTTTTCTTTTGACCTTCCTCTAATAGCAAGGGCCTCCTTTTCCATCTCAGAAGATTTCCTTCTCATCTCTTCTGATAGAAAAGAACCAACAACATATTCCATCTTGAAACTGGATCTTGTACTCCCAATAGCCATCACTAGGTGATCCCAAGAGTCTGACAAAGAACACAATAGAAGCATATAGCGATCCTCTTCTTCAATTTTCACACCAACAGATGTCAACTGTGCAATCAGCATGTTGAATGCATTCAAATGATCAGCTACAGACCCTCCTTCCTACATTCTCAAAGTGTACAACTTCTTCCTCAGGAATAGTTTATTCACCAAGGATTTCCCTTGATAAATAGATGCCAGTCTCTTCCACAAGGAAGATGCAGTCTTCTCTTCATGCACATTGAGAAGAATGGAGTCTGCTAAACAGAGCCTTATCAACCCCTTAGACATTCTATTTGCAAGGTCCCAATATTCTTGCTTCATGCCTGTAGGCTCAGTTCTAGATACAATAATCCAAAGATCACGATCAACCAATAGATATTCCATCTTAAGTTTCCACAAATCAAAATTGCTACCATTGAATTTCTCTATTTCAATCTTTCCTAACGTGCTAGCCATCTCAATCTGTAATTCAAAATAACAAACTTCTACAAGACTCCCACTGAACAGAATTGACACAAAAAACCCAATGTACCCACAAGGATAACACGACTGGCCAGGCTCTGATACCACTTGTAAGGAAAGCTAAGGTGGAAGCAACTCTCCTAACGTCAAAACCTCAGGGAAGAATGCAAAGACACTTTTAAATTTTACAATTATAGTCCAAATAAGATGCACATGAAAGAAATAACAGAAACAAAGAATTAGACATACACATATGAACACCAGATTTACATGGGAAAACCCTTACGTGAGAAAAACCCACCACACCAAGAGAAGTCACTTTGTATTATAGTAATAAAGATTACATACATAAATCAGACTTATCTTTCTGATGTCAGTTTACAGCAACATTCACTATGATCAACCTCGTACAAAACTTTCACATTACAATGTTCTTAGAATTGAATTCATCCACTGATCATACAACCACACCACCAATCTTTTGAACCATCGATCAAACCAACCAACCCAACATCATCTGCAGAACCAAACTATATTCATGTCGTCCCTGTCTATTGAACTTCCTCACAGAACTGTCGCAATAGACTAACTTCCAATGGTTCTCCTTCGGCTTCTCTGATTGGTCCAACACACTCCACATAGGATGGTCATTGATCAGTCAAAGAAGTTCAACCAATGTTGGCATGTTGGTGAGACACTAACCGTGTCTCCCCGATGCCACAAGATCAGCATTCGATATAGCCAAGACTTATCACTTTCCTTGGGAGATCATATCAAGCTCTTTAAGTTATACCGAAACATTCAACAGTCGGCAAGACAAATTGCTTTTGCTGAGATGTTACTCCGAAGTCTCAAGTCATACCAAGCTCCACATAATCGCTAGGAGTCATATCGACAATAGACAACCTCATCGCTAAGACAAGCATCCATCGCTGAGACTTTCCATCGAAACCATCATGTTACCTCGAGTGTATACCGTTGGCAAGAGAATCAACCTTTGACAAGACTTCTTACCGAGGCTTCCACGTTACCCCGAGACCCCAAGTGTATACCATCGGTGAGACATACCACTATCATGAGGAGTTCCTAGCAAAGCCTCCATGTTACATCGAAGACTCCAAATGAATACTCATCGGAGAGACATTCACCCATCGCCCAGACTTCATACTGAGACATCTATGTTACTCTGATGACTCTATGTGTAACACCCTGTCGGTGAGACATTGGCTATCGCTGGGACTTCATACCAAAGCAAGCCTTTCGGCCAAGGGTCTCCCCGACACCGCTTATCACCCAGAGTCTCCCTAATATCTGATATGAATGCCCTGTCGGCCAGAGATCTCCACGGGCGGTGAGAGATAGAAAAGTCACACCGAATGAAATGTCACAGTGATAGGCTCCTTCGGCATGACTGAAACATTGTCTTGGTGACCTGTACAAACCACAAGGTTCCAAAGCTGCTAGTCGGCCAGACACAAAGCATGTCACACCGACTTGTCTCTCTTAGAGGTTTCAGCCTATGGGATTGAGACATATATTTCCAACAATTAAGGGACCCAAACATAGTGTGAAATTGTAAAGGTATATAATTTCCTACACTACATTTAGCCCCCACTTTAGTGAGAGTATGAACTTATGCTCAAATTCACACTAAATTATAGAAATATATGTCAAGGGAGGTCAAATTGTACAATTGTTGGAAAGATAAGATGAAAAAGGATCAAGGACAACGATCAAGCCCCCAAGATCTAAGATCTCATGGAAAACCAACAAAGGCACAAGATAACACACACATGTGTAGTATTGGAACAAGGTACACAAACATTCAATGTCAAAGCTAATGCAAAAAAGGACAATGATGGACTAGCAAGCTTATGTTGTATGTCTATAAAATATGCCCACAAGGGCTAGTGAAGTCTAATATTCACTAGGTGAGCCCAAAGGAAAAAATAAAATACTCATAAGGGCTAGTAAAGTTCATTGTTCACTAGGTGAGCCCCAAAGGAAAAATATGGAATAGAAAGCTTATGTCAAGTATGTTCATAAAATATGCTCACAAGGGCTAGTGAAGTCTGTTATTCACTAGGTGAGCCCCAAAGGCACCATTGATAAGAAATTTGTATTATGCTTGGTGGCCATGATTATGGCAAGGAAAATAATCAAAATAATCAAAGGGGTTTTACTTAATTCATGAAAGGTCACACCTTAGGGAACACCACACTTGAAATCACCACCAAGAGAGGACTAGTTGAGGAATAAAAGATTCATTCCTTAGGTAATGCAAACCATAGAATTACCACCAAGAGGAATATCATATGCCAAGAAAAGTTCACGCTCTTGTAGGACACCAAGCCTAATATCACCACAAAGAAGAAACATCACATGAATTAAGAACACAATTTATTACTATGGTCACACTTCCTAGGAGATATATGACATCATCACTATGAAGGGAACATGCAATCAATAGGTGATAGACTATATCCCCCCTTAAAATGTTAGTGTACTGGCTACACTAACATTTTAAGGAGATGGATAGGGATCTCAATAAGAAATACACCTAGGACAAGGATACCTAACCCCTTGCCCTGCAAGTGTAGGACAAGGATGATCCAAGATAAATTATGATATGTTACTCATTGCAATATAAAAGATGATTATGCATAAAGTTCAATTCATGTGGTAGTGAGCATGCTATAATTCTACAACTATCTCATGGAAAGGAGTAAATTAAACAATTGTTAGTTGATTATACAATCATACTGACTTACAAAATGATAAACTTTTTTAATACCTTCTTTAAAGCATGACATTTGTTAGTAAGATGCCCAAGTGTTCCTTGATATGCACAATAAGACATTTTTTTACTTTTTCCCTTCTTGTTTTCTCAAATAGGTGGTAATATGATCAGTCCTTAGTTAAAAAGTGTTTCTAAAGCCTTTTCAGTCTTGGTTATAGTGTGGATAAATGATAGCTTCTTAAGTTTATAAGGCTTATTCTTCTTACTTGATTGAACAATTGTTTGATGTGAAGGTGGAGGGTCTTGGTATCCCAATCCCTTGGTTTCTTTAGATGGTATTTGTTCCAAGAGAGAATGGACTTCATGCTCATTGTGAATGTGACATCCTTTCTTTTTTAAAATCCTAAAGCCTTGGCCATAATTATGTTCTAAATTAATGGGTCTATTGGTAGCTTTATGCATATAAGATAAGAGAAACTTATATGGCATATGATCTTTGTGTTTATTGTCAGTGTATGCTTCCATGATTTTTTATTGAGATACACCTTGTGGTTCAGTTTCGGGATGTAAAATATTGAACATGTTCAAGTGGTGGAATTATGGGAGGTGTTGGTTGTTGACATGGGTTATTAGGAAATTGTATTGCGAGGTAAAAGGTTGCATTTTGTTCAAGGTTATGCAAAGATTTTTGTATGAATTCTTGCATCCTATCCTTATCTTCACCCAAGTATTGAAATGCACAAGACAACTAAGAGGGGGGTGAATCAATTTTCACCAATCACATTCACAAATCTCAAACAATTATTAACTCCACATCCACTCTAATCTATTATTAAGTATGAGCATGAAGTGCAAATACCAAAAAGCAATATCAACACAAGAAACACCAGATTTATGTGGAAAACCCAATAAGGGAAAAACCACAGTGAGGTTTAACTCACAATATAAGAGTAATTGCAAAACCATTTACAAAGAGGCTCACTACCAAAGGGATCATTGCCCAAGATAGGACTCACTATATAGATAGGACTCACTGTCCAAATGGAGAGGCTCACTTCCTATAGATAAAGAAAGATAACAGAAAATCCACCACAATAACTTACACACATCCACAGCCTTGATCAGAGAATTGCAGACATCGTCATCTCACTACTTTCAGGAGTCTAACACATTAAAGTTCTTGCTGCCTCAACTTACTTTCACATGATCTATCATGACTACCTTGCTTCTCAAACTTGTGGTGTACAATCCTTAATACCTTGTCTTGTATTTATACCATCTTTAACCTTAGAAAATTTCTCCAAGGTCAAATACACACTTCATTTTACAAATTCAAATTAGGTCAGAAACTCAACATTCCCATAGTGGAAGAGAATGAGAGTGGACCAAACCAAGACTTAGCCAAGACCCAAAAAAACATCGCAGATCAATCACACGCTTCCTTAATTGATACTTATTCTTTGCATGGCGTGTAAACACTAGGTTGGCCAAACCTAATGAAAACACTAATGAACTTTGAAGTACTCGCTTCCACAAAAAGAAGATAACATGCAGACCACATAACATGCTTCACCATACATAGTAACACATCTTAGATTCCTTCAGATTCATCCACAGCTACTAAAACAATCTTCATACAAAGAACACTTTCCATCAGTCCATCTGGACTATACATACACACACAATAACTCTAAAACTAGTCTTCTAGAGCACCAAACTATGAACACCTTTGATAGAGCACAGATAACACCATTAAAATCCTTTTTCTAGATCTGCAAGGGAAAAAAAAAACCAATGGAGGACTGTGGAGCAGATACATTTATCCCAGTTCACAAACAAACAACTCTGCCAAACTAGTTCACAAATCGGTGAACACAACTTTCACTCTTCATCAACTGAGAAGCTATAATCTAGGATATATCACCCAAGGATTCCCTTAAAAACACTTCAAATCCACACAAGAATAGGATAAACATAGAAGAAATGTGGAGCACATATTGGAGCACATTCTGAACACACGCACTTCTATCTTCACTATTTATTAATTTTCTAAAAAGCACTTGGTAACTCATCATATCAACACACCTGCAACACCATAAAGATAGGTCCATGTACTCACAACATCTCAATAGTATCTCAACTATACATGCACCACCCGTAATCACTTGTTTCCTTTCTCTATAACAACCTGACTGTGTTGACATCAATGACAACATTAATGACAACACCACCAAAATCATTCATATTTGCAACAATCTCCCCCTTTGTCATTGATGGAAACACAACACTCTCTCCCCATTTGATATCAATGGAAAAGAACACAATTATGATCACTCCCCCTTAGGAGTACACCCACACATCTCATACTGCAACAATGATACTTCCTACTCCCCCTAAGGAGTAGACCCTAGTCATCAGTCCAGACAAATGATGAATTTGTAGATCCACTAGTCTGATGCACCTCTATGTGCACCTAGTTCAAAGAAGGAGGGGCAGTAACCCCCAACTTCTTGATATTCTCAAAAGTATCCTTAGGAAGAGCCTTAGTAAATATATCAGCAATCTAATCCTTTGTAGGCACATATTCCAACCTGAATTCATTCTCCAATACCTTCTCTCTCAAGAAATGATATCTGATAGATATATGCTTTGTCCTTGAATGCATTACCGGATTCTTTGAAATGTTTATTGCACTTGTATTATCACAAAATATCGGAATAGGCTCATTACACATCACTCCTATATCCTTCAATGTTTGCCTCATCCATAATACCTGTGTGCAACAAGATGTTGTTGCAATGTACTCAACCTCTATAGTGGATAAAGAAACTGAATCTTGTTTCTTTCTTAGCCATGAAACCAACCTGCATCCAAGAAAGAATGCACCACCACTTGTACTATTTCGATCATCTACACAACCAACCCATTCTACATCAATGTAAGCACTCAAAGTGAAATTAGTATCCTTAGGATACCACAAACCATAATCCAGAGCCCTTTTTAAATATTTGAATATCCTTTTCATAGCTGTAACATGTGTTTCTTTGGGTTCTGCTTGAAATCTGGCAACCAAACATACTACATGCATGATATCCGGTCTAGTAGCAATAAGATATAGCATTCCACCAATCATAGATCTATACATGCTTTGATCAACTTTAGGAGATCTTCATCATCCTTAGTTTGCATCCAGTCACCATAGGGGTACTAACCGGTTTGGAGTCATCCATTCCAAAATTCTTCAACAACTCTTTAACATACTTTGATTGTGAAATAAATATGCCCTTACCAGTTTGATTCACTTGAAGTCCAAGAAAGAAATTCAACTCACCAATCATAGACATTTCAAACTCTTTTTACATCTCCTCTACAAATTTCTTGCACATACCCTCATTTCCTCCAAAAATAATATCATCAACATACACAACCACTATCAACATTTTGTTTCCTTCAACATTGAAATAGATATTACTATCCGCGGAGCCTTTGCTGAACCTTTGTTGTGTCAAATACCTATCCAGCCTTGCATACCATGCTCTGGGAGCCTGTTTAAGTCCATAAATGCCTTTTTCAACTTATAGATCATGTCCAGTTGATCTGATAACTGAAATCCCTTTGGTTGTTCCATGTAGACTTCTTCTTCCAATTCTCCATTCAGGAATGTAAACTTAACATCCATCTGGTATACCTTGAAATATTTGTGAGCAGAAAATTCCAAAAACATCTGAATAGCCTCCATTCTTTCCACTAGGGAAAATCTCTCCTCAAAGTCTATTCCTTCAACCTGTGAATAACCTTTGCACACAAGCCTTTCTTTGTTTCTTACTACTTCACCATTCTCATTCAACTTGTTCCTAAATACCCATTTTGTACCAATTACATTCTTGTTTACCGGTCTAGGAACCAATTCCCATGTCTGATTTTTCTCTATCTATTGTAACTCCTCTTTCATTTCTCTAACCCAATTTTCATCTTTTCATGCTTCACACATTGTTTTAGGTTCTATCTTGGAAAGTAAACAAAAATTTACCTCAACTACTACCACTTTGCTTCTTGTCTTTACACCTTCTCTTTTGTCTCCAATCATTTGTTCTTCTAAATGATTTTTCTGTACATATTTTTGAGTCTTATGAGTAGGTTCCAGAGCTTCTTCTTCTTCCTTATTCTCTTCTTGTACTTGTCTATATATAGGTTCATTTGGTTCAACTTCACTTATTTCAACTGATCTATGGATATCTTCATCAACTTTTACGTTTGCACTTTCAACAATCTTTCTCAATCTTTTATTGAAGAATCTATAAGCTTTGCTATTGGTTGAATATCCAAGGAAAATACCTTCATCACATCTAGCATCAAACTTTCCTAGGTTCTCATCATCTCTTTTAATATAACATTTACTTCCAAACACCTTAAAGTACTTAACAGTAGGAATTTTTCCATGCCACAGTTCATAAGGAGTCTTTGTGTTGTTACCTTTGATCTAAACTCTATTAAGAATATAAACAACACTGTGAATTACTTCTCTCCAGTATACTTCAAGTACATTTTCCTCTTTCATCATAGTCCTTGCAGCTTCTTGAACTATTCGGTTCTTCCTCTCAACAACTCCATTCTGCTGAGGAGTTCTAGGATCATAAAAATGCTTCTTTATACCATGCTCTTCACAAAACATATTAAACTCATTGGAGGTGAATTCTCTGCCTTTTTCAAACCTTAAACATTTTATTTTTAGGTTCACTTCATTCTCTATCATAGCCTTGAACACCTTGAATCTATCCAAAGTTTGAGCTTTCTCCCTAAGCAAAGTAACCCATGTCATTCTAGAATAATCATCAATAAGAAGCATAAAATACTTGTCACCATTAAGACTTCTTGTTCTTGTGGGACCATAGAGGCCCGTATGAATCAATTCCAACATTTTGGTAGTTGATTGTTCTTTTCCTTTAAAGATGCATCTTGTTTTTTTTCCTAACTGACAACTTCTGCAAACAGTATTGACAGGATTTGTGATTTTAGGCAGATCCTTGACAACTTCTCTTGAACTAATCCTGATCAGATTGTCAAAGTTTACATGTCCCATCCTTCAGTGCCATAGCCAACTTTCATTAACTTGAGACACAAAACACTAACCATCAACACCCTTAAGATAATAATTTTTTCCATATGTTCTTCTTCCTACAACTACCACAGTTCCAAACCCTTTTCTGATCTCACAAGTATTATCCTGAAACACAAGCTTAAATCCTTTGCTACACATGTTTCCAACACTCAAGAGATTATTCCTTAAGCCCTTAACATAATAGACATCACCAGTATTTTTTTTCCATCAAAACTAATTGTTCCTTTTCCAACAATCTTTGCTCGAGAATCATCTCCAAACATGACTAATCGTCCATCATACTTTTCAAGTTTAGTAAACTTGTCCATCATACTTTTCAAGTTTAGTAAACTTACTTTTGTCTTTGATCATGTGATTTGAGTAGCCACTGTCAATTACCCAATAGTCTTCGTCTTGTCTAGCATGAAAGGCAGTAACCAGAGTACCTTCCATTTCTTCCTTCTTGTTTTCTGGACCACATTCCTTTGCACATCTTCCATGGTTAGTAGACATTGATTTATTCTCTAAGGCTAGAAACAAGCATTCATCATTATCACCCTCAAAATAAAATTTATCATCAGAAATTCCATCATCTTCTCTAACATAATACAATTTCTTGAACCTTTTTTCCTTTTTGTCTTTATTGTCTTTGCTCTTCTTGTGTATGGATCTATTTGGACATCTTGAAGCATAGTGACCAATATTTCCACAATTGAAACATTTAAAAGATAACATACCTTTGTGCTTTCTGATACCTTTCTTCAAATTCCTTGTAAAATTAGCTTCCAGCTCCTTTGAACTATCACCATCAAGATCATCTTTTATCTTTGTAGCTTTGAAGGTTGTTTCTGTTTTCTCCTTTTCTTTTCCAAATTTCCTCATTTTAAATGCAGTCATGGTGCCAAATAGTTGTTCTTTAGTGAATTTCTTAGGATCATAAACTTCCTCAATAGCTGAGACCTTGTCACTATAACTCTTTGGTAGGGTCACTAGAATCTTCTCCATTACATCTTCATCTATTAGAGTACCCCTTTGATTTTTGACTTCATTTACTGCAATGTCAACCCTCTGAAAATAGATTGCAATGTCTTCACCTTCTTCCATTTTCAAGTTCTCATATCTATGCTTAGTTGTTAACTTCTTTGATAATTTGACTCTATCATTTCCTTCATAGATATCTTTCAACTTTTCCCCAAATTCATAAGTAGTTCCTAATGAAATAACTTTTGTCATCTCAGTCGTAGATAAAGCACTACAGATTGCATACCTTGCTTTTTCATTTTCTCCATAGGCAGAAATCTCATCTACAGAAGAAGGACCACTTGCCAGCTCAACATATTTTGTCTCAATAGCTTTCCAAGTCTTGTAACCAAGAGAGAACAGGTAACCTCTCATCTGCACTTTCTAGAAACTGTAGTCAGATCCATCAAACATAGGGATTTCCAATTTGTGTGTCATCGGATCTACCTCAAGCAGTTAAGCTCTTCTTCGAGGAACCAATGCTTTGATACCAATTGTTGAAATGCACAAGACAATTGAGGGGGGGTAAATCAGTTGTCACCAATCACATTCACAAATCTCAAACAATTATTAACTCCACATCCACTTTAATCTGTTATTAAGTATGAGCATGAAGTGCAAATACTAGAAAGCAATATCAACATAAGAAACACTAGATTTATGTGGAAAACCCAATAAGGGAAAAATCACAATGAGGATTAACTCACAATATAAGATTAATTGCAAAACCGTTTACAAAGAGGCTCACTACCAAAGGGCTCGCTACCCAAGATAAGACTCATTATCTAGATAGGACTCACTATCCAAATGGGGAGGCTCACTACCTATAGATAAAGAAAGATAACATAAAATACACCATAGAAATTTACACACATCCACAGCCTTGATCAGAGAATTGCAAACACCGTCAACTCACTGCTTTCAGGAGTCTAACACATTAAAGTTCTTGCTGCCTCTACTTACTTTCGCACGATCTGTCATAACTACCTTGCTTCTCAAACTTGTGGTGTACAATCCTCAACACCTTATCTTGTATTTATACTATCTTCAACCTTAGAAACTTTCTCCAAGGTTGGCTACACACGCTTAATTTTACAAATTCAAATTAGGTCGGCAACTCAACATTCCCGTGATAGAAGGAAATGAGAGCGGACCAAACCAACACTTAACCAAGACCCAAAACAACATTTCAAATCAATCACACACTTCCTTAATTAATACTTATCCTTCGCATGACGTGTAAACATTAGGTTGGCCAAACCTAATGAAAACACTAATGAACTTTGAAGTACTCACTTCTACAACAAGAAGATAACATGCAGACCACATAACACGCTTCACCATACATAGGAACACATCTTAGATGCCTTTATATTCATCCATAGCTATTGCAACAACCTTCATACATATAACACTTTCCATCAGTCCATCTGAACTATACAGACACACAGTAACTCTAAAACTAGTCTTTTGGAGCACCAAACCACAAACACCTTTGATAGAGCATATATAACACCATTACAAGCCTTTTTATAGATCTGCAAGACTAGAAACAAACCAGTAGAGGACTATGAAGCAAATACATTTCTCCTAGTCCACAAACAAACAACTCTGCCAAACCAGTTCACAAATCGGTGAACACAACTTTCACTCTTCATCAACTCAAAAGCTATAATCTAGGATATATCACCCAAGGATTCCCTTAAAAAACACTTCAAATCCACACAAGCATAGGATCAACACCGAATAAATGTGGAGCACATACCGGATCACTTTTTGAACACACACACACTTCTATCTTCACTATTTATTAATTTTCTCAAAAGCACTTGGTAACTCATCATATCAGCACACCTGCAACACCATAAAGATAGGTCCATGTACTCACGACATCTCAACAGTATCTCAACTATACATGCACCACCTACAATCACTTGCTTCCTTTCTCTATAAAAACCTATACTGTGTTGACATCAATGACAACACCACCAAACTCATTCATATTTTCAACACCAAGATATCTACTTCACGAGGACATTCATTGGGAGATGAAGGATTATGAATGGTCTCAATTAAATTAGGGTCATCACCAAATGCATAACTTGAAACATCAACCAAAGATCTCAAGGACATCCACAATTTACCAAAACACATATCCGTGACAAAAAAAATTCCAATTCTATGCAATTATGCAATAATAGAAATACTATTTAAGAAAAATGAAATGCATTTTTCAAAGCTAAAATATGCTAATTGACTGATTTAAAATGTAGAGACCTAAAAATGATGACTTTTGAATGTAAATTTTGATTCTAAACAATGCACTTTATTTTTACCAAATGAACTAAATACAAAATGCTTTAGAATATGCAATTTTTGAAACAAGAACAAAGATATGTAAGTACAAGGAATCTAAGTAGACAAAGATAAAAATGTGTGTAAAAATTTGCATAGGAACCTATACAAGGATAGGGTCACCCAAGGGCGAATGATTCTTTGTATAGGGTTCTAAAAAATTAAAAATTGAGTCTCTATGTTATTGTTTATGATTATTGTTCGTGGTTGCAAAATGATACTATAGTGAATGTTTTTTATAGAATTTTTTGATGAAATGTAAGTGCAAATTTATGACAATGTGTAAACAAAAGTGACAATTTTGAGTGCAATTTTGGATGAAATTATGATGTAAATGAATGAAACATCAAATAATGCAAATTGTGATTTAAAATGTATGTAATACTTTTGGATTTTTATGAGCTTTTAATGATGCAAACATGCAAGATATAATCCTAAATGAAGAATACAAAACACAATGATGCAAAATCTAGATCTAAGGTTTGAAATACTTCCAAATTAGAAAGCAATGATGTCAAATGTTAGATTCAACAAAATGAAATAGGTGCTGAAAAGAGGGGGGTCCTATGTCCTCAATGCAAAGAACCTAGGATATAGGGATGCTCTTCCCAACTTTCATTTAGAATCACCAAACATAAAGCCTAGAGATTAACTTTCAACCTCAATGGTGAGTCAATAAGACTTGGGTTGGTGGGATTCTTTAGGGGTAGTTTAGGGTGCTAAGGAATTATTTGAAATGATGAAACTAAATTAACTATATAACCTAATATATAAAATGTAGAATCCCAAAGATGCATAGACTGTAACAATACTTTGCAAGTAGATATGGGAGATATCAGAGGGCATGTACCTGTCACCAAATTTTTTTTTTTAAATGTGAAGGAGGACTAGTTCACCCTTGGGTGAATGGGTCTTTGATAGGACTTCAGAAAATACTTTTCATAGTCCTCTTGTGCTAGATCTAAGATGTTTTCCACTTGTAATTTTTTTAGAATGACAAAAATAAATTTTGCATCTTAGTTTATGTTTTGATAAGAATGATGACAATAATGCAACAATGTAAAATTTCTCTTCAAGATCTTTTGAATCCTTCTTTAACTTGTAACTTGAACATACACAAAGAGGGAAAAATGTTTATGCCATATAGGGGTTTACCTTAGTCAAACCATGTGAATAGTGTTTCTACTTTTAAAATGGCAATTTAAATGATAAAAATCTTGAATGGAAAGGAAGGAAATGATGAATAAAAACTTACTGCAACTCACCACCCTTCAATGGCTTATTTGAAGGAATGAAGTCATACACATCTCTTCAAAGGAATTGGATCTTTCTTGCTTGATTTTCTTGGATATTTGAATGCTTGAATGTATGAAGACCTACAACACTTGTTAGCCTTCATGAACACACATAAACTTGGACATGATGTTAGGATCTTGATTGTTGCTACAAATGATTGATA
This sequence comes from Sequoia sempervirens, assembly GCA_007258455.2. Classification (NCBI taxonomy): domain Eukaryota; kingdom Viridiplantae; phylum Streptophyta; class Pinopsida; order Cupressales; family Cupressaceae; genus Sequoia; species Sequoia sempervirens. The sequence continues at coordinate 548,596,685 of VDFB02281492.1, forward strand.
ATGTTGCTCTTGAATGATCTTGATAATAACTTTCTCAATAGGATTTCTCTCATAAAGTGTGTTAGAATGTTACGTAGATTTCAAATGATAAAATAACTTTGTATTTATAGGTGGTTTTCCAATTTCCTGAAAATTATATTCTAAAAGCCAACACTTACAATTTGAATTTTGATCATTTAAATAATGCCAAAAACATATTTTAAATTGGGTCCTGGCCCATAAAGGGGACCCATTCACCCATTGGAGAATGGGTCATGGCCTATATTTCTAGGACACACATAATCCATGATAATTTAATTATTAAATGCATTTATTTAATGTTGGTTCCCCTTTTAGAAAATGGTAAGAATAAGGCTTTGGAATGCATAATTTGGAAAATTAGAAGCTTAATTAAGTCCAATAAATTAAGGGACCCTTGAACATAGTGTGAAATTATAAAGGTATACAATTTCCTACACTATAAAGACAAAATTATATAACGTGAAATTTGGTGAAGCTACAACCAAGAAACTCTATGCTAATAATAACAAATTATTCAAAGAAAATTACTTAAAGAGCATTTAGAAGGGAGAAAATTTATCAATTGATAGGATGGATAGAAAGGAACATATAATATAATTTCAAATATTAACACCCCTTGTAAGTACATCATAGAATAATGATATTTCTTAATGAGAGGAAGATAGAACAAAAAATCCATTAATTAAAATTGAAGAGAAAGAAAGGACATAAGTGAACACGGATAAATAATACAAATAAAACTTTGAGGATATAGTGAAAGTAATATGTAATTTCTAGAGTGCATATCCTCTTGGGGCTCACTTCTTAATTATGGAGATGTTACAGAGATCTCAAGTATAGGTGACAACCCAAAAGGGTCGATTTAGCTTTCTAACAAAATTATTAAATAGAGCCATCTTCTCATGTGTCGACATCTACTTCTGTAGTATCTCTTGTAAAATATACTCTTGAGAAAAATGTCCATAAATAAAATTATCCTAAAGAATAAAGTCCTAAGACTACTCCTACTTCTTATCCTAAATCAAATACGTGTTTGGGTGATGATTGGGGATCTTTAGAAATCATTGAATCTCATGTATTAGGGAGTACAAAGTGGATCCACTCCACTTAGATATTCCAAAAATATCATTTGCTTCTGCTAAGAAGGATGATTATGCTTATGTAAAGCAGGGTGATACTTATAATATTGATTATGCTCTTTATACTAGTCCTTCTTCTCAAGAATTGTAATCACATTATGGATCAAGATTTAATATCCTTTCTAAATTTGGTTATGTAGGTAAAGGTTTTGGGCTGATGAAAAATGTACTAAAGTCCCTTTAGAGGCTAAACCATGTGACTGTAATACTATACTTGGATACCGCTCCAGAATATCTAAGGCAAATCCATAGTTGAATGTCAACATGGTTTTTGTTGAGCATCTTCCTCTTAGACTAGTTTACACAAAACATATTGAAAGCAAACTCTAATTAAAGTTCCTCTAGATTTTTTCTCTTCGAAAAAATATCTAGAAGATTTTTTGGGAATATTTTTTTATCTTTCTTCTTGTCACCATAAGCATCAATTCTTGTATCTCTTGAATTATCAAACATACTCTAGGGAATCTATTATGTGTGTAGATGAGAAAGCCTCTTTATCTCACAATGGTGAAAATATGTCTATTCTGCATCATGAAGACTGTAGTACTCTCCTTTAGGGAGATACTTCTAATATCGTCATGGATCCAAAGTCTTATAGAAAGATAATTAAGATTAAAAAATTCCTTTCCCCAGATGAATCTATATCACATTCTAATCTCCTACATCATTATTCTGATATCTTTGCTTAGTCATGTAAGGACATGCTCGGTATTGATGCATCCATTGTGGTTCATAATATCATTCTATATCCCAATGCCAAGCCCGTTAAGAAAAATATGAACATAAAATGAATCCTAACATTTCCTTGTTAGTCAAGACTAAGATAGAAAAGATTATAAATGTTGGTTTTATTTGTTCCATTGACTACTCACCTTGGATTTTGAATATTGTAGTTTTTAGTAAGCTTGATGGTTGTATTTCTATTTGCATTGAATTTCGTGATATTAATAAGGAATCTCTTAAAAATGATTTCTTGTTACCAAATATCAATATGATCATAGATTTGACTACAGGCCATGCCTTTATTTCCTTTATGGATGGCTTATCATGATACAATCATATCCTTATTAATCTAGAAGATCAGTACAAGATCCTTTACAACCCCTTCGGGAACTTTCTGCTATGTAGTCATGTCTTTTGGGTTGAAGTTCATGTCGAAGAAACCTATCAATGTGTGATGACTCTAATCTTTCATGATTTCATTCATAAGATCTTAGAAGATTAAGCTGATGACATCTTGGCTAAATCTACAACTCATCAAGATCACATTAAAATCTTTGTATTATCTTTGAAATTCTTTGACTTATAAGATGAGATTAAATCCTCTTAAGTGTTTCTTTGATGTAGATGTTGACAAACTATGAGGATTTATTGTCTCTCATCATTGAATCAAAGTCGATACAAATAATATTGATGTAATCATTAACATGCATTGACCTAAGAACATCTCTCAATTTCTTAGTTTACAACGAATGATTTAGGAAATTCATAGATTCAAATTTCAATTGGATGATTCTACCCTTCCATTAACGTGTTTGTTGAAGAAAGATGTGTAATTTTGGTGGGATTATAAGTTTCAAGAAGCTTTTGAGTCCATCAAAAGCTACTTGGCCAATCCTCCCATCTTAATGCTATCTATGCAAGATAGACCCTTTCTAATGTATGTTTCAACATCACCTCATGCTTTAGTAGCTTTACTAGCTCAACATGACAATGATTCCAAGGAGAGATCAACATATTACATTAGTTGTGTTCTAGTTTACCATGAAACTTGCTAATTTACAATGAAAAGATAATATATTGCTCTTGTATCATAAACACAAGAGCAAGACATTATATTATCCATGTAGAGACTCATGTAATCATTAAAATCAATCTTCTTAAGAACTTGTTTTCTATAATTTATCTCTCTAGAAGGCTAGTGAAATGGGTGATATTATTGTTTGAGTTTGATCTTAAGTTCATTACTCATAAATCAATTAAAGATTAAGTTTTCAATTATCATTTAGTAGAAGCTCCCTCACCTAATGCCTTCCCTAATCTAGACCTATGCCTTAAAAAATATATTTACTTTTAATCATGATCCTATATGAGAAATGTATTTCAATGGGTCGAGATATCAAACTAGCTCTAGAGAAAGTGTAGTTATTATTTCACCTAAAGGAAAGGCGGTTCCTCTTTCCTTTCGGTTAGAAGTTCACTATACAAATAATATCACTGAGTACGAAGTTCTCATTATTGGAAAGCATACCATGATAGCTTTTGAAATAAAACATATTCATATTCATAGTGAATGTGAACTAATTATAAAATATATCATAGGAATGTATTGAGCTAAGAAGTGTAATCTATGTCAATATTGATATTCAGCTTTATCTTTTCTTTTTCACTTCTCTTTCTATACCATTGGCAATGTTCCTAGGAGAGAAAAATGTCATGCAAATGCAATGGAAAGCATTACTTTCCTTGTACACCTCGACTATAATGTAGATGAGTATCACTTTATGGTCCAAATTATTTTCTCTTCTACTATCTCAAATAAACCTAAAATCGATAATCTTATGTGTACATATATAGACTCATGGGAATGGTATTCACATATCTATAACTATTTAAAACTAGAAACTTTCTCGATGATGTGAGTAAGAATACTCATTTTTAGATACGAAAGCTTTTAGGTTGTTATATCATTCTATCTAATGTTCTTTATCACAAATCTTGTAATGGTCTTTTTCTTCGATGTCTTACTAAGGTTAAGATACCCCTTTCCCTTCAAAAAGCCTATTCAGGCTCTAGAGGTGGAAATTTCAGTGGTAAATCCTTAGTGCATAAATTGATACACATGGGATACTATTGGAAAATGATGGAATAAGACTCCTTCACATTTGTCAAGAAATGTCCTCAATGTCAACAAAATAACAATCTTATTCAAGTTCTTGCACAAGAAGTTCATACTCAAGCTTCTCCATGGCATTTTCAAATGTGAGGTTTGGATATTATTTGGAATCTATGTCTCCCCTTCTTCTAAGGGACACTCCATCATAATGGTAATATATTACTTCATGAATTGGGTTGAAGCTATCTCATTTCGATCTACTAACAATGAATCAATCTGCAACTTTCTTCTAAACAATGTAATCTCTCATTTTAGATTTCCTTCTACCATTGTCTCTAATAATGAAATGGCATTTAAGAACAAGGAGGTAAAAAAATTCTTGGATAAATTTTATATTCAACATCAATTCTCTACACCTTACTATACTTAATCCAATGGCCAAGTTGAAGTGTCGAATAAAATTATTGAGAAAATTTTGTGCATGACAATCAACAAGCATGGTAAAGATTGGAATATTCAATTAACTTATGCATTATGTGCCTACCGTATGAGTGTTTGTATGACTACTGGAACCACTCTATACAACCTCGTGTATGGTGGCAATGTTATCATGCCTTTGGAGTTGGAAATTTTGTCTTTACGAGTTTCCCTAAGAGGGCTTATTAATGATGACACTTACCATGCCAAGCATCTAAACCAACTTGAGTTGCCCAATGAGCGTCAATTAAATGTCATTGAGCACCTTCAGGCTTACCAAAAATCTTTATCAAAGCATTACAATCAAAATGTTCATTCTCACACTTTTAAAATTAGTGATCTTGTTCTTTATGAGAACCAGAGAAATGTAAATGCACCACTCGACCAAAAGGGGAAATTTAGTCCTAATTGGTTAGGTCCATACTAATCACCTCTATTTATGGTTTTAGTGCCTATGGCTTTTTTGACATGGATGGTGTACCATTGAAAAAACTACTCAATGTTATGTACTTGCATCGACACTATGCCTAGAATTCCTCTATGTGTCATGAGTATGACACTTGACTCCTTTTAGAATCAAAGTAGGTTGTGTCATGGCATTCCTTCCTCAACATATTCTTTGTTCATTGTGTTATGATGCATACATGTATGATTAATTTCTTTAAAGAGGAGATAAGAATATGTGTATTTTTAAATTCTATACATTTTTAGTCAATAGCTTTAATTTTCTCATTATTAGATTAATCATTTCTTTATATGCATGTGTGCAATGTCTTTATTAATCAACAAGATTTGTTCATTAGTATTTTTTATAATATTTTATATTATTATATGTAATACTATATTATACTAAATACTATATATACTATTATGCTACAATATATTATATTATTATATATAATATTATATACTATTAAATAATATGTATATTATTTGAAAATTAATATACCCTAGTATATATTAATTTATCATATATTATATTAAATAATAATATTTTAAATATATATAAATATTAATAATATATTAAATTTTAATCTATAGTTAACCCAAAATAAGCATTCTTAAGTAAAAGAAATGGATATTTGTTTCTTAAAGTTAAGAAATGGATATCCATTAATAATAGATATCCATTTTTTTTAACATTTTTTGCCTCGGTTATTGCCTCAAGATTGATTTTGGATTTGGCTTGGGGTGTCCAACCTAAAAAGTCAACTACCCCAACATGTTTAGAGGGGTTGTAGTGGTTTTTTGACATTAAACTTTCATGTGGATGACTTTTTTCATCCAAATTTGATGAAACAGAAAGGATTTATTCAATAAATTGATAGAATTCTACCATTATAAAATATATTTTATTTTAAATTTAATAGATAATTATTATTGATTTTCTACATGCACTATGTGTAAAGTCTTGGTTGATAGGATGACTAAAAAATATCTCTAACTTTTAAACAACTACACATTTTTTGAATCCAAAAGATGTGTCACACTCTATGCTTCACAAAGTATAGTTTAAAATAAATCATAAGTTGTTGACCAAGCTAGGGTGGCTGGATAAATAGTTTTTAATATTTTTATAAATTCCTACTAGAAAATTCATAACTAATTATTTACTTGAATTAAAAATATATATGTGTCACATCCGGGCATGTGTCCTCTACTTATATTCAAAGATTAAAAAAAAAAGTATTTATTTTTTCTCATACTTAGGGTGGCTGAAAAATCACTCATTTTTTTTTTCAAAAATTCAAAGTACTACTGCATTGAAATTTAAGTTTTTGACCAAATAAAATTACTTTTTTTCCCAAAAAATCCTAGTAGCCTACAAACTGCATTCAATTTTCTACAAATTCTATTCCTACATATTTTCCAAATTATTTTAATAACCTCTTCAAATTCTTATATGAATTTGCTTGATATTATATTTTTGTATTTTCATTGCCACTTAAGGAACATGTTTGGCCCATCGTGATCCTACACTAACCCTTACATCTATGCCACAATATTACAAATTTGCACTATATAGGATAACATATCATATCATAACAAATCCATAGATCTAGTCTTATTCCTCAAAGGTTTTCATTCAAAATGGATCTACCTACTATCTCTTTCTAATAATTAAAGTCTTTGTAGTTCACAAACCAAGCGTAAGAAATAATTCCTTCATACGTCTTGGATGAGATTTTTGACCTCCCTTTTAAATCACAATCAATAATTGATCTTATGTTTCAAATTTAATCTATATATAATAGTATGATGTCAAGAATATCCTAAAATGATGTTAGATAGTATTAATAAGAATTAATAATAATTAACCACATAGTGGCCAATTGATATGCACATCACATGTAGACATAGAAAAAAAATCAAACATATATCACATATAAATATAGTGGAATGGTTCATGCATAAATCACACATACAGTGTGACTAGCTCATGCCTACATTGCATATTTGTAGGTAAACATAGTGGTTAGTATATGCACTAATCATAGGTACACATAGTGGTTAGCTCTTATATGCATCAAAATATCATATTCATCTACTCGTACATACATCATACATACACATAGGGATCAAATGGAAAAAAGAAATACATGTGACCTTATTGCATCCATGTTCCCATTTACCTAGCTCAATAATACCTAAGCCCTTAAGTACATCCCAATTAGAAAGAAGAATTCTAATGCATCCCATACTACATCATCAATCCATCCTTTTTTTTTTAATTCATTGCCAACTTGGATGACAAGACAAGCATCCCATATTTCTTTTTTGTTATCACCAACAAGGGCTTTGGTGTAACAACACATAATACATGAGGCTATTAATAAGATTTCAATTACTTGTTGAACCTTTTTATTCAATGGATCCTAACACATGTATCACCTTCATGATATGTATAAAATTTAATCCAAACTTGTATGGGTCAGCTCCTTGCATCTATCACCTACATGTTATTGGTAAATGTTTGGTCAACCCTATCATATTGTGGGTATCTCCTAGTATCATTCGCCTTCATGCTATTGGTGAATACTAAGTGCACCCTAAAAATTTAATTCACTTGTGATGTAAGTTCCCTAATAAAAATATATATAAACAAGGGTATGTATGCAAGTTAATTGCATACATGTGAAATATTAATTCAAATGTAACACACCTACAAATCCATACAATTTGAATATAAATTATCCCCCATAAATGCCATTAAAATTAATATGTACACAATTGAATGAGATACATGTTATTCAACTATGATATGAATTATACCCATTTATATGTCATATGAATCAATCACATGCATGTAACTAAATGACATAAATACAATCAATACTAATGTAAAAAAAATACACAAAGAACACCATGAAATTTTGATTTACACTTGATGTAATACTAACACAAAATATATACTAAACAAAGATATTTTCATGTGCTAATGACATAGTTTCCAGATCCTAGAACCCTAATACACATATATGCACATTGGGAACACAATATAGTTTTAATTTACAAAGTAACCTTATGCACATGCATTACAAATCAATTCCATATAACTCGATAATACAAATACTATTAAATCCTAATGCAAACAATAACACTAGGTACACCATACAAACTCAATTCACACATGTGATGTAATCATAACATAAATTCAATATAATCATGATGTGTATATAAGTCAATTGCATACATGCAAAACCCTAGTTCACATTAGCACATTGGGCACACCATATAACTTTAAATAAAAAAATACCTATGTATATGTCATGGATAATATTATGCACAAAAATCAATGACATATGCATAACATTCAACCATAATATGAAATATACCAATTTGCATTCCATATGAATCAATCATATATATACAACTTAATGATATAAATATCACCAATACTAATTCACACAAGAACTATGGTATATAAATAATGTTGTGTTTACAATTCAATTGCATACTGAAAAATAGAAAAAGAGGGGAGATCTAGGTCCTCAATACAAAGAACCTAAGATATAGGAGTTCTCTTTCCAACTTTCATTTAGAATCACCAACCATAAAGCCAATAGATTGAATTCCAACCTCAATGGTGAACAGTTAGACCTGGTTGGTAGGATTCTTTAAGGGCGATTTAGGATGATTAGAAATGATTTGAAATAATGAAAATAAATGAACTATATGACCTAATATATAAAATGAAGATTCCCAAATACATACAGACTATAACAACACTTTGCAGGTAGATCTAGGAAATATTAGAGGGCATGTACCTATCACCAAAAGATGGTTATGGAATGTGCAAGAGGACTAGTTCATCCCTGGGTGAATGAGTCCTTGATGGGACTTCTAAAAATAACTTTGATAGTCCTTGGGTGTTAGATTTGAGATGTTGATTCCCACTTGCAAACTTGTTAGAATGACAAAAGTAAATTCTACAACTAGGTTTCTATGTCTTAACAAGAATGATGGCAACAAATGCAACAATGCAAAATTTCTCTTCAATATCTCTTTAATCCTTTTCAATCTATAATTTTCACATACACAAAGAGGGAAATTTTTTGGTGCCATATAGGGGTTTGCTTCAATCAAACCCCGTGAATAGTGTTCTCACTTTCACAATGGTAATGTCAATGATAAAAACATTGATGAAGGAAATGATGAATGAACACTTGTTGCAACTCACCATCCTTCAATCGCTTCCTTGAAGGACTGAAGTCATATACATCTCTTCAAAGGAAATGGATCTTGTTTGCTTGATTTACTTGAATACTTAAATACTTGAATACTTGAATGCTTGAATGTATGAATACCTACAACACATGTTAGCATTCACAAGATAACTTGAACACACATAAACTTGGACATGATGTTAGGATCTTGATTGCTGCCATAAATGATTGATAATGTTGCTCTTGGATGCTCTTGACAATAATATTTGATCTTAAAAGTTAGGAGGTGTGTGTTGTATTTCAAATGATAAAATGATTGTATTTGTAGGTGTTTATCCAATTTCCCAAAAAATTAGATTAAAAAATCCAACACTTACAACTTCAATTTTGACCATTAAAATACCACCAAAAACATATTTTAAATTGGGTCCTTTCCCATAAAGGGGACCCATTCACCAATGGATGAATGGGTGTTGGCCTATATTTCTAGGACACATATAATCCATGAATATTTATTATTAAATACATTTATTTAATGTTGGTTCCCCTCTCAAAAAATTGTAAGAATAAAGCTTTGGAATGGATAATTTGGATAAATAGAAGATTAATTAAGTCCATTTAATTAAAGGACCAAAACATAGTGTGAAATTGTAAAGGTATACAATTTCCTACACTATATTTAGCCCCCACTTTAGTGAGAGTATAAACTTTCGCTTAGAACCACACTAAAGTAGAGAAATTTATGTCAAGGGAGGTCCAATTATACAACTATTGGAAATATAAGATGACAAAGGATCAAGGAGAGTGACCAAGCCTCCAATATCTAAGATCTCATGGCAAAGAAACAAAGGCATAAATGAACACACACATGTGTAGCAACAAAACAAGGTACACAAACATTCAATTGCAAAGCTAATGCAAAAAAAAGGATGGACTAGCAAGCCTATGTTGTATGCCCATAAAATATGCTCACAAGGGCTAGTGAAGTCCATTATTCACTGGGTGAGCCCCAAAGGAAAAAATGAGAAACACAAACTAGGTATACAAGGTGTGCACTCATAAAAAGGTAAAATAAATGGGAAGGACACACTGGGTACAAGTGTGTACCCATTTGTTAATCCATACCAAAGCTATACTCCCTAATAACTTTTATAACGTGCCACAAAAATGATCAATGCTATGCCAATGCTACACTAAGTTCAACTTCTTGTGAACACAATGAAGCCAAAAATGCTAATTTGATAATGTCAATGTATGTCCCCACTTTAAGGAAATTATGAAACACCATGCTATGAGCAATTACTTTAAAGTAGAAAATGATAAATTCCATGCAACAAAAGGTAAAAAGAGCTTATTTTGAAATCACTATGTTAATGATTCATTTCCAAATAAACTACATCATGAGAAGGTATTTACCCCATAATACAATTCCATGAACAACATAGAAATGTACATTGAGGGATCCACAAATCTGGGGTTAGCATATGTCTTTTCTATAGTGATATAGTAGAGCTCAAAACTATTATCATCCCTCAAATACTCATGGAACAAAGAACACAAATGGGGAACGATACATAGAGAGATAGAGAGAAAACAAAGATGCTTTTGGGCCAACATGAAAGATACCTAAATGACCCAATGCCTTGCATCGTCCCTGAAAGGAAAACACAAGACAAAGAAAAGATAAAGTTTATGATATATAGAAGAATTAAGATACAAATAGAAAAATGTCATAATAGATTTGTTTCTTGTGTATCCTTGCACCAACAGAGTAACAAGGGTCATCAAAATAAAACTCCCAAAAATAAAGGCACACCAAGCAACACGATACAAGATATCAAATTACATGCAGGAAAACATAAAGAACATAAAAATATGAAGTAGTACGTCACATGCAAGCCGACCTAGACCAGGTCATCTGTATCCCAATCTTGCTCATCATAAATGAAAGGTAGATAACTAGCTATAGGGACTACAAAAAGTGTTGTGCTAGGAACATCACAAGGCTCCACATGTGGTGGGTCACTCCCATGAGGAGGATCATCACAGTTTCCCCCGTTTGAATTCATAGAAGTGGAAAATAACAAATTCAGCTCATTTTTTAATTCTTCATCAATTTTAGCAATCTCATCATCATCATCCCAATTGATCACAATAGGAGGTTTTATGATTATTGCTTTTGAATACTCTTGTTTACCTCTTATTTTGATGTAATGTCTTATTTTAATGGAATTTGGATTTCTTCTTGAGTTGTTTCCACATGTGTGGATGATGTTGGTTTGTTTGTTTCTTCCAATCAACAAATGTTAGCATGAAGTCTACGCCTATGCTCTTTAGCATTTCAATTTCTTTTAGCATAATTTTTAAGTTGTGATGGTGTAGGAGTGGGCTTATCAACCATTGGATTATTTTCTTCCCTTAAGGGAGGAACTGAAGGAACTGCCAAGGGTTGGGAAATCGTTGTCTCTTTAGGTTTATAGACTTTTTTGTCTTAGGAGGTACAAAAGGGATCATCTTAGTGTCTCTTGGTCTTTTGTATGAGTTGGGTGGAGGAATTGTGGTGAATTTATCTTTGTTACTTGGAAGGGATTTTGGCTCAATCATAGGTTAATCAATGGTAAGTTGGGGAGAAGGAACAACCATGGACACGAGAATATTGCTAAGGGATAATTCTACTATGCACTTTACCTTGAACTTTTGATAACTTAAAAAATAAATATTCACAAGGCTTTATAGGTTCCATAGGTCTAGGCCAAAATAAATCCAATGCAAAATTCCCACAGGAAGACAAAGGATTAAATCCATTGTGATGCACTATAAATATCTCATTCCCTACAAGAAAATTTATGCATTTGTGAATGACCAACGAGATGACATTCATGGAGTGTAACCATGAGTAGCCTAGCTTACACAAAATTGGTCTAAATCAGGATGATGGAGAATGACACATCTAATTGTTTGGGTTCAAGTTTTGATGGAAGAGTGATTGAACCTATTGTAGGGCAAGAAAAACCATTATGTGTTTTAATCCATGATTTCGGTTGTTCATAAATATCTTGGTAAAGCTCTTTCAAAAACAATAAGTCCTCGGTGATGACATTATCTGCACATGCAAGATCAATAAGTATTCCTTGTGCAGGTATTTTATTGATACAACTAGTAATGTAGAGAGGACCATCAAGAAAATGTTTAAGTACATCATCCTTAGTAAAAGAAATGTTAGGTGACAAGTGGTTTCGCCCTTACGAGGTTGAATATCAATGAGACCAATCATGCCTTGTAGAGGATCATCTTTATTATCACTCTTATCATCATCAGTCATGCCTTGTATAGGATCATCTTTATTATCACTCTTATCATCATCAGTCATGCCTTCTATCTTATCAACATTCATCAAATCATTCTTATTCGCACTAGCTTTTACAAAGTTGATTGAATGATTTGGCATTGGGTTCGTGAAGATTTGCAAATTTTGGTTAGGTGGGGCAACTAACTTTATTCCATTGATCATTAACACCACCCAATTGGATGTGATTGGAATCAATGAGGTCTTGTACATGATGTTTATGACACATGCATCATTCTGTATCATGTCCAACTTGTTGATGATAATGAAAAATGACATTTGGGTTATAGTTTGGAGGTAAAGACTTGGTTGCATTAGTAGGTCTAACTAGAGGTAAATTTATTAAATTATTTTTCAAGAGTTGCATCATAATTGAATGAAGGGAATGGAGGAGTGGGGTGAATTTGATGTCCTTAGCTTGAAATCAGTATGGGGTTGTCTTTATACTAGCAACTTGACACTACGAATAGATGGTTGATTGAGGTGGATTTATTTTAATAAAACCCTTGTTTTTTACTTGAATGATTGAAAGTTATTGTGAGATATAGATTTTGATTTTTCAGCACAATTCAAGGAAGCTTTCTCTTCATATTGACTAATTGAATTTTAATGATCACAGACAGCCACAAAAAAATGTGTAAAGGATGGAAAATTCATCATCCCAATCTTATCTCTTATTTTATTTTGTAAGTTGTCAATGAACATTTGTTGCAGATCCACATCAGGGAGGTTAATATTGATTTGTGAGTAAAGAAATTCATAACGTGTTATAAAATATGAATTTTTCTCCTTGTTGTTTCTTACACCTTATTAAGTAAGATAGAGCCATCTTAGGGCCAATGTGCACATATAAATGGTTAATAAAGGTATCAATAAGCTTATTGAACAAGCGGATTGAATTATTCAGTAATGAACAAAACCATTCCAAGGATGTGTTTTTCAAGGACCTAGGAAAGAGTTTAGCCAAGATTTTATCTTAAAAATGAAGTCACTACATAAGGTTGTATATGTTGATACATGGTTACTAGGGTCTCCTTTACCATAGTATTTCTCAAAGAGGGGTACCTCTATGCCTTATGGCACTTTTGTTTTCAATATCTCCAATGACAATGGGTTTATTTTGATATATTGTGAAGGTTGTCCACTTTGGTTTTGGTTCAATGTTGTTATTTGTTGTTGAATGGATGCGATATTTTGCAAAAGTTGGTTTATGATAGAATCATTGGTTGTGTTTTGGGATGAAGGTCAATATGCTGGAGGTGTATATGTGTTAGGTGGACAATTATATTACAAATTTGTGAGAGGTGATGGATTTGGAGATATTAAATGTTTGAGTTCACAAAACTAAAAGGATTCCCACTATAAATACCCGAGGTTGGAGCTATATTGTTGTTTGGTTGCATCATTGTGGTAAAAGTTGGATTTACATATGTAGGAATAGAGGTTATAGTTTTAGGGGAGGAATTTGATTTCCTCCTTGGCTTTAAGTATATCCCAAAGTGTTACACCCCAAATTGTGAAGTTACTATTTACTAGTACTACATAGGGTAAATTTGAATGTAATGTGAATTCTGGAGATGAATTAATGATGCTTATACCTTATTATCAATATGAATGTCATCTCATTTGATGTTGTTTCATTTGATGTTATCTCAGTTGACGTTATTCATGGTGAAATACTACATAAATGTGAATAGATGGTTATTGAATTATTGTTATTCTAACTTTGAAGATGCTTATATATGCTACTTATTGTTGTGAACAATTGACTGCCAAGCATGTGTTAGTGGTTGCAGGTAAATGTCCATTTCTCCAGGGGGAGGGGAAGTATCACTCAAGAAAAGATCTTGGTAGGGTAACTGATAAAAGTAAACTATCTGAGCATACACACACCACATTAAAGTGATTGAACTAAGTCAGTTTGTGGGTAATAGGTAAGTCATCCATAGCTAGTATGTTTGCATTGAGAGTTTGGTTTACTTCTACATGCATTGGGTGATGCTTATTTGTTTGAGCTTTTGAGGCCTGCCTTATATCTCTATGCTTGATTGAACTAAGTCAGTTTGTGGGTAATAGGTAAGTCATCCATAGCTAGTATGTTTGCATTGAGAGTTTGGTTTACTTCTGCATGCATTAGGTGATGTTTATTTGTTTGAGCTTTTGAGGCATGCCTTATATCTCTATGCTTGATTGATGAGTATATATATATATGAGCATATACATATATACATGTGAGAATTTATGCTTGGAAAGAATGTATATATGTATATATATATAACATCTTTGTGTGTTGGTCTACCAAAACAATGGTTTATACTTGATTAGCAAGTAAGTTATGGCTAATCATGATATGAATATTCTGTGCATGGTAATATATACACACACACACATAAGCATTTATGCTTGAATAGAGGACTGCATTTTATGTATGTAAATATATATATATATACACATACATATATATTAATGTTGCTATTATATGAATCCTTACTCGTTTACACTTAGTTGTGTATTGAATGTATTCATGCATAATAGACTTATGATATATAAGAATAAATATATAAAAACATATATATAATACATATACATTTATGAAGATATATTTTGATATATATTTGATATATTATCATCTGCATCAACTATTTCTTGACAATGCCTACATATTCAACATTTCTTCTATTCTTTATACGAGCTCAATGAAGACTTAGAAGCCAACGCATTAAGTCATAAAATACTTACTCAACATATCGATGGAAACACCTGGCGAACTTGATTGACACGTATGGGGATAAGACTACCACATGAAAAGAATTGAGGCCGCTCATGACCATGTCTTTGGAAGCCAAATTAAAAAGTTGTTTTGGAGGTTGATATTGACCAAGGCAATATGAGTCGATGTTTGTAATCAAGTTGAAAGCTGACTTTGGATCATACACGACACTGTGAAATAATCACGTATCACCAACTAAGAAATACGTATGAGTAAGACATGGCGATATGCCTAAATTCTGTTGGCTTTGACTTAGCCAATTTGTGAAATGGAGAAAGCATGGACTAAGTCCAACGTATTTAATTGCTACAGTTGACTCAATTCATAAAAAAAGTTGATTCAGGTTATGTGTTGGTAATTCATCATTGACATATTCTTCTTACCTGGGAATCATGCCATCTTACTAGTTTTGGTGCCACCTCTATTTCACTTTCCTGCAGATGTCGATTTGGGAGAAAAATATGAATTCTCCATGTGCAAGTTGAAATGGTCTTTTGAATGCTTTCAATATGGAATTTGATCTGTTATGCTAAGTATGAGCTTGATCTATCACCACCTTTAAGTTGAATCATGCTGCAAGGAAGTGGTGTCAATCTACATGCCAAAAATATAGGATTTCTATAGGTTGGTTGCTCTATAAATAGCCACACCAACTTGAATTAGAAACGTATTCATTCTCATTATTCTTATGCTTACCCATTCTTGAGTAATCATTATTTGCAACCATCATTCACATTTATGTATTCTTGTGTGACCATTATTTGTATTAAGAGAGGTGTATTATACCAAGAGAATACATCTTTATCTATTCATCATATCTGAGTTTACCAGTCATTCTCATCTGATTTACAAGTGATAAAAGAGTGAGATCTTGTGAGGAAGAGTTGTCTTATACTGAGAGAAGTGTGCTATCAACAAGAGAGAGATAGAGGGTGTTGTTTTGGGAAGATGATTCAAGCTGAATTACTGTTGGAGAAGGTTGCATTGTCATCATTATTTGGGATAAACAATAATAGGCATGAGGATTTCTTCTTCTTACTATTTACTTGGAATTGATGTGTTTCTATGCTGCATGATTTTTTTTTTTTGTTTGAGCAGTAGAAGTAATTAAGAGTGACTTTGAAAAAGGAAATTGAAGCTTTTAGGTTGTTTTTATATTGTGTTTTTAAATACTCCATGATAGGATATATTTTTTGACACAAGTATTAATTATACTAGATATGTCGAAGAGATTACCTAACATAGGTATTTAATTGTGTACATGTGGTACAACATAGGTATTTAATTATACTAGATATGTTTGAACATGGGATGTAATGTGTTTATATTTACTCCATAGTAGGAGATGGGTGTATATCTTAATTATTATATACTAGGCTTGATTGAATGGAAAAGTCACTTGAGGTACACCTAGCTAAGTTATTAGTTTAACTCAAAAAGCTTGTGTTACTCCTAGGATAGTAATCTAGTATGGGATCGAGCTTGTGTACTTACTTGCTAAGTAGATTCATTACTAGTAGATTAGTATGTTGTAGGTTAGTCTAGGATGACAAATTATCGATTGAAGGACAATCCTATGCATAGCTGAAGATAGCCTTAAGTCAAATCGGCCCTAAGTAGTGTATGTGATAGATGACTTCATTTGAAATACTGAATGAGAACACTTTGATCAAAGTAGTGAAATGTACAAGACTCCACTTAGTTGTGTGATACTTGAGACTACACCGTTAGTTCACTGTGATCCCATATTACAGGCTACTTCAAGATTGTCGGATTGCACAGGTTCTAGTTATGTAGGACACAACACTATGCTCAATTGGTTGTCGTTATCGGTTACTCTACCAATCTCTTCATTGAAGGGAAGGGCCATCTATCAAATGATAGATGTGAGGGGGACCGCATTATAAGTCTATGGTTGGCGGAAAAGCGCCTGAGTGATGCTTCTCCTCCACAACAGGCAACTGAAGAACCAAGATTTGAAAGGATGGATCCTGGACCGTCTTACAACTATTTGTTCTAAAGCTCATTGGAGCTATGTATGTATGTGTATGTATTCTTTTATTGTTGTAACTTGTGAAGTTAATGTAATGAAATAGAATCTTTATTGTAATATGATATGATATTTTTTTTGTATGTTCTCAATGAAAGAAATAATTTTTTTTATTACAATGACTTGTTACCTAATTTATTTACTCGTATGGTGTAAAATAAGAATTTTTTACTACACTGAAGGTTTGGAACGTTACACAAAGCTTGAGCACAAATAGCCATTGTTGAAACATGATCATCAATAATATGAGCTAGGCTGCACACAACCTATAATCCTTGGTCATTATCAAGAATTTTCCTCATGTTATCTAGATGACAAGAATTGTAATTTTGACAATACATTTTGTGCTCACATAGTCTTGAAGTTTTTCTAAAGCTTTATCCAATTGTATATGATAGGAAGATGAGCAACCATGGTTTCAACATCAGTGATAGTAGCTGATGGCAAGGTGGTCATGAGAAATGTGGCATTGGGGATGGAGTCCAACATGGGTTGAGTATTGTCAACACTT
The DNA here is from genome assembly GCA_007258455.2 of Sequoia sempervirens. NCBI lineage: Eukaryota > Viridiplantae > Streptophyta > Pinopsida > Cupressales > Cupressaceae > Sequoia > Sequoia sempervirens. The sequence goes on from VDFB02281492.1 coordinate 548,614,502, forward strand.
TGTATGAAAGAGTTGCAAAACCCAAGATCCACAATGGATGTACCAACGCGAGATGCCATGAGTCTCGAACTATGTATTAATAGAGTATTGTCAATAGGACACTAGGTTGTAAAACTCATGTAAATTTTACCACACCAAGAGTGAACCTAAGATGAACACTGATATACTAAATAAAGACAATAAACACCTAGAAATAGGAAAAAACAACTAGGAATAAACAACAAACACAATAATAAAGGTCTCAGAAAAAGTCTGTTTAACCAAGACAAGCAGGACAGAGTCACTTAGGGGCGAATGAGTCTTACTTAGGGGTTATGAGAAATCAAAGTTTGGTTGTGAACTAAACTTCTTAAAGATCTTGATTATACTTGCAAATAGTTGAAACAATAAATGAATTTCTAGAATTTTCTTAATGTATTCTAATGTGATGTGAAGTGCAAGTATGCAATAATGTAAAGATGTTTGAATAAATTTTGATGCAATTTTTAGATCTAAAATATGATAATTGACTGATTTAAAATGCAGGGACCTAAGAATGATGAATTTTGCATGCAAATTTTGATTCTAAATAAAGCACTTTCTTTTTACCAAATGAACTAAATGCAAAATGCTTCATAATAGGAAAATTTTCAAACATAAACAAAGATCTACATGTATAGGGAATCTGAGTAGACAAAGATAAAATGTGTGTAAAAATTTGCAGAGGCACCTGTACAAGGACATGGTCACCCAAGGAAAAATGTATCTTTGTACAAGGTTATGAAAAATAAAAAATTGAGTGTTTGAGTTATTGTTTATAATTATTGTTTCTGATTGTAAAGTGATTCTACAATGAAAAATGTTGGGTTCACCAAAATGAAAAATAAGGAAAGGGGGAATCCTAGGTCCTCAATACAAAGAACCTAACATATAGGATTCCTCTTTCCAACTTTTATTCAAAATCACCAACCACAAAGCCAAGAGATTGACTTTCAACCTCAATGGTGAGTAAACTAGACCTGGATTGGTGGGATTCTTTAAGGGTAGTTTAGGATGATAAGGAATGATTTGAAATAATGAAACTAAATGAACTATATGACCTAATATATAAAATACAAATTCTTGAAGATATACAAGATGTAACAAGCATTTGTAGGTAGATCTGGGAAATATCAAAGGGCATGTACCTGTGACCAAAATATGGTTCTTGAATATGTAGGAGGACTAGTTCACTCCTAGGCAAATGGGTCCTTGATAGGACTTCTGAAAATACTTTTGACAATCCTCGGGTGTTAGATTTAAGATGTTGATTTCCACTTGCAAACTTGTCAAAATGAAGGAAATAAATTTTGTAAGTTAGTTTCTCTATCTTGACAAGAACGATGACAACAAATGCAACAATGAAAAATTTATGTTCAAGATCTCTTCAATCCTTCTTCAACTTATAATCTACACATACACAAAGAGGGAAAAAAAATTGTGCCATATAGGGGTTTTCCTCGGTTAAACCATGTGAATAGTGTTCCCACTTTTACAATGACAATGTCAATGATAAAAACCTTGAATGGAAAGGAAGGAAATGATGAATGAACACTTGATGTAACTCACCACCCTTCAATGGCTTCATTGAAGGACTAAAGTCATACACATCTCTTCAAAGGAATTGGATCTTGTTTGCTTGATTTTATTGAATGCTTGAATGTATGAGGACCTACAACACATGTTAGCCTTCACAAGATAACTTGAACACACATAACCTTGGACATGATGTTAGGATCTTGATTGTTGCTACAAATGACTTATAGTGCTGCTCTTGGTAATAATATTTTCTCTTGAAAGTTAGGAGATGTGTGTTATATTTCAAATGATAAAATGACTATGTATTTATAGGTGTTTATCTAATTTCCCAAAAAATATATTCCAAAAGCTAACACTTGTACAACTTAAATTTTGATCATTAAAATACCTGCCAGAAACATATTTTAAATTGGGTCTTGGCCCATAAAGGGAACCCATTCGCCCATGGGAAAATGGGTCTTGGCCAATATTTCTAAGATAGACACAATCCATGACAATTTAATTATTAAATGCATTTATTTAATTACGTTGGTTCCCCTTTTAGAAAACGATACAAATAAGGCTTTGTAATGCATCATTTGGAAAATTAGAAGCTTAATTAAGTCCAATTAATTAAGGGACCCAAACATAGTGTGAGATTGTAAAGGTATATAATTTCCTAAACTACACATACATGTCAAAGTCGATTCACATTAGCACACCAAGTACACAATAATTTTTAATAAAATTAGCCCTATGTACATGCCATGGGGATTATTACACATAAAACTCAATTACATTCATAAAATTCAACCATAATATGAATTGGACCAATTTATATTCCACATCAATCAATCACATATATATTGACTTAATGACTTAAATGCCACCAATACTAATTGTACATAAGCACTAATCAATATAAGTAAGGATGTGTATACAAGAGAATTGCGTACATGTCAAAGCTTGGCTCACATTAGCAAACCAAGCAAACTAATTTTTTAATAAAAATTAGTCTTATGTATGTGCCATGGAGATTATTATGCTCAAAACTCAATGGCATACATAACATAAATACTTGATTCACACTTGCTACAACACTGGAACATAAAAGCCTTATGCATGTATACACATTGGCACACACTACAACCTTATTATGAATTACTCATGTACATGGCATACAAATCAATCACATAAACTCAATGATAAAAAAATATTCAATCCTAACACACAAGAACATGAGGTACACCATACAAATTCAATGCACACATGTGATGTAATCATAACATAAAATTCATAATATAAAAAAAGATGTGTATACAAGTAAATTGCATACATTCCAAAGCTTAATTCATATTAGCACATAAGGAATTCCATGGAAATTTAATAAAAATTAGCCCTATGTATGCACAATGGAGAGTATTTAAGCACAAAACTCAAAATAGCATACATAACATTCAACCTTGATATGAACTAGATCGATATACATTCAATATGAAATAATCACATGCATATAACAATGAAATAAATGTTACAAATACTAATGCACACAAGAAATCCAAAACAAATACACCATAAAAATTCAATTCACAAATATTATATCAACATAACATAAATTACATATAAACAAGGATGTGTATACAATTCAATTGCATACATGTCAAAGCTTTATTCATGATAGAACACCATACAAATTTAATAAAAAATAGCCCTATGTATGTGCCATGGAAAGTATTAAACATAAAACTCAATAACACACATAATATTCAACCATAAAATGAACTAGACTCAATTTACATTCTATATGAATCAATCACATGTAGACAAAATTAATGACATAAATGCCACCAATAATAATACACACAAGAACACCATACAAGTTTGATTCATACTTGATGCAACACCAACATAAAAACCTTATGCCCATATACAACCTTTATATAAATTATTCTCATGTACATGAACTACAAATCAATCACATATAACTCAATCATATAAATACTAATCAATCCTAATATTCACATAAGATACACCATACAAATCTAATTCACACATGTGATGTAATCGTAACATAGATTCCTTATAAATGATGTTTATATAATCCAAGTGAATACATTCCAAAGCCTAATTTACCTTCGCACACCAAAAGCACTATACAAATTTAATAAAAATATCCCTATGTATGAGCCATGGAGACTATTATGCATAAAACTCAAAGACATACATAACATTTAATTATAATATAAACTAGACCAATTTATACTTCATATAAATCAATCACAAGTATATAGATTAATTAAATATATACCACCAATACTAATAAGGCACATAGGCATTCTTAGCACACCAACATAAAAGTTTGTACATACATAGACATTGAGCACACAATAAAACCTTAAAATGGATTATCCTCATATATATGACAAATAAATCATTCGCATGTAACTCAATAATATAATTCTATTCAATCCTAATGAACACAAACACACAAGGTACACCATAACAATTTAATTCGTATATGTGATGTAATCATAACACAAATTCCATAGAAACAAGGATGTGTATAAGTCAATTGAATATATACAAAATCCTAATTCACATTAGCACATCATACAACTTTAATAAAAATTAATCCTATGTACACACTATGGAGATTATTATGCACAATACTCAATGACATACATAATATTCAACCATAATATGAACTAAACCAATTCACATTCCATATGAATCAATCACATAAATATTGCCAATTCTAATATGCACAAGCATGATTCCATATATTTAAGGATGTGTATACCAATGATGCATGCAATGCCAATACCCAATTCATATTTGCACACCAAGCACATCATACAACTTTAATAAAAAAATAACTCTGTGTATGTTCCATGAAGATTATCATGCACAAAATCTTAATGATATATTTCATCAACCATAATACAAATTAGATAAATTTGCATTCTATATGAATCAATCATTCATGTATATGAATTAATGATATAAATGTCACCAATACTAATGCACATGAGCATTCTAAACACAACATACAAGTTTGATTCACACTCAATACAACACCAACATAAAATCCTTATGCACATATACAAGTCAATTATGTACATGCCAAATCCTAGTTCACATTAGCATACCAAACACACCATACAACATTAATAAAAAAATAGCCCTATGTATGTGTCATGGAGAGTATTATGCACAAAAAATAATGAAATACTCAACATATAAGTTTGATTCACACTTGATACAACAATAACATAAAATCCTCATGTACATGGAATATAAATCAATCAAGTATAGCTTAGTGATTAAATACCATTCAATCTTAGTACCATGAGGTACACTATACAAATTCAATTCAGGCATGTGATGTAATCATAACATAAATTCCATATAAATAAGGACGTGTATTCAAGTCAAACTATATATATGCCAAAACTTAATTCATAGTAGCACACCATACAACTTTAATAAAAGTTAGCCCAATGTACATGGCATGGAGAGCATTATGCACAAAACTCAATGACATACATAATATTGAACCATAATATGAACTAGACCAATTTACGTTCCATATGAATCAATCATATGTATACAATGTAATGCCATCAATGCCACATATACGAATGCACACAAGCATGATTCTATATAAATAAGGATGTGTATACCAATGATGCATGCAATGCCAATACCCAGTTTACATTTGTACACCAAGCACATCATACAACTTTAATAAAAAAAATAGCTCTGAGTATGTTCCATGAAGATTATCATGCACAAAATCTTAATGATATATAAGATTCAACCATAATACGAATTAAATAATAGAAACACATAATATAGGTAATTAGCATTTTATGAATCCCTTAAGTAGCTTTTTAAAAATAGGAGCGTTGAGGTAGCTTTTTAAGAATAGGAGCGTTGGAGGTAGCCGTTGTGAGAGTAAAAAGACTATATTTGAGCTCTCATTTAATATCCCATATTGTTTAGTCTTCTCGTGCTGGTAGGAGTTCCCGCCCTGTTAGAATTGTCCTCGCAGACGGTTGCCGCGGAGGCGCAGGACCTTCAGCTTGCTCAGCTTGGGTATCCATGTCGGTAACTTTCCAGTTAGATCGTTGTCGGACAAGTCAAGAGTGCGCAGCTGCGGCAGACCGGCGATTGCATTGGGGATTTTGCTGGTGATATTTTTCCAGCCACTTAAGCGGAAGACTAAGAGAGCGGAGAGGTCGCCGATGGATTTTGAAATGGTTCCGGCCATGAAGGCTTTCCGGTTGGATGCCTGGGCTTTGAGATCGATCAGAATTACTTTTCCCGTGCGGGAGTCGCAGGTGACGCCGTGCCAGCTGGCATTGCAGCAGTCTCGTCCCTGCCAAGCGGTGAGCGCACCCGTGGGGTCTGGTAATATGGGGAAGGGGGAGAATCCATTTCCTCTGCCTTTGCCTACTCTCAATCATGTCTCATTCGTATGCAAGTCTGTTCAATCTTCGTCTCAATTCTACACAAATGTTCTTGGATTTAAGCTTGTGAAGAGGCCACCCTCCGATTTCCAAGGGGCTTGGTAACGTATTTTTTGAAGACACAAATTCTTTGAATCATGGATGCTTTTTCAATTTATCTTCCTTATGTTCGTTTCTGTGCTGAAGGTGGTTCTACTATGGCGTCAGAATAAACCTTTTGGAGTGCACTTCTGTTGATGATCTTCCTAAGAAATCTGAGATCAATCTAGGGTAACCATATCTCTTTCCACAAATTCTTTGAATCATGGATGCTTTTTCAATTTATCTTCCTTATGTTCGTTTCTGTGCTGAAGGTGGTTCTACTATGGCGTCAGAATACACCTTTTGGAGTGCACTTCTGTTGATGATCTTCCTAAGAAATCTGAGATCAATCTAGGGTAACCATATCTCTTTCCAGGTGGGTTTACTCTTTTCAAGCTGCTGTCTCCAAAACACTCTGCATTTCTTTTCTAGTAATTTAATGCTAAACTAAATTATTTAGCACTGTGATGGTTTATCGGGATCAAATACATAAGTTTATATCAATTTCCATTGACCCATGTTTTATAAGGGCTTCATCTGTTTGAAAAGTTACAGACAATTTTATTGGTTTGTCTTTTTTTTCCTAGAATTTCAGATCGAAAGATCAGATTATATTTAAGTTGATTCTCTTTCTGTGTTTAGTTTAGTATTAATTTATTTTTGAAGGGTTTTTACTCTATTGTAATTGTGAAATAATTATGTTTATCTTTCTTTAAAGATCCTGAATATCAAGAAATTAAGAGAAATATGGCTTTGTAGATTTTTTTTTGCATGCCCTGTTTTTCCTATTTGAATAAAATGTTTGTTGTTTTGATTTACAGTCCCGGCCAAAGATTCAAATATGCAATATACTTCTTGATTCGCAGGGGCATTGTTTCTGAAAATTTATAGTTAAAGGGCTTGAGAGTGAGTTGGTTGCGATCATTAAGGTATGCCTCATGAATCCAGGCTTCTTTGTTTTGAAGATTTAGCTATTGTTACAGACAATTTTGTTGGTTTGTCTTTTTTTTCCTAGAATTTCAGATTGAAAGATTAGATTATATTTAAGTTGATTCTCTTTCTGTGTTTAGTTTAGTATTAATTTATTTTTGAAGGGTTTTTACTCTATTGTAATTGTGAAATAATTATGTTTATCTTTCTTTAAAGATCCTGAATATCAAGAAATTAAGAGAAATATGGCTTTGTAATTTTTTTTTTGCATGCCCTGTTTTTCCTATTTGAATAAAATGTTTGTTGTTTTGATTTACAGTCCCGGCCAAAGATTCAAATATGCAATATACTTCTTGATTTGCAGGGGCATTGTTCCTGAAAATTTGTAGTTAAAGGGCTTGAGAGTGAGCTGGTTGCAATCATTAAGGTATGCCTCATGAATCCAGGCTTCTTTGTTTTGAAGATTTAGCTATTGTTATTATGTGCGCTGTAAGTTTAAATAGTTCTTTCCTCTGTTTCCACTGTCAAAGTAGGGTCACTCTATTCCATTGAAAGCCCTACTACAATGTGAAATCTTATTAGTATTATAAGAATTAGGGCTTTAAAGAACTCAAGGGTTTACAGCTGTTTCTGTTAGTCTTCATCTGCTTTTCAGAGGTCTCTTGTCTGCAATTCTTCGACCATTCTTCTGTATTCTATTCAATTCACTGTAATTAATTTCAACTTAATACTATACATTTAATAGAATCCTCAAGCATGGTGATATCACTAGAATGGGACGAGGTATAAATCTTTATTGTGAATTGACTGGACAATGCTTTCCAGACACGGATTAGGAATTTCTATAATGTGTGTTGTGTTTCAGTTATCCATCCATAGCAGTGCTTTAATTTTTTTGCATAAAGAGCTACTACATTTTATTTTATTTATTTTTACTCAAACTTGCCATAGGTTTGTCTCTCCGTTATGCCATTCTGCATTTTCTAGATCATGTTGATCCGATTATGATCTATAAGAATGGGGGATTGGGGTTTCTCTGACGCGTCTTTCGCTTTCCTCCCATGTAGTGAGACTGAATTGATTGATTCATTACATAATTTTCCTTCCATGTAATTCAATTCCCTCATACACCTGCAATGTTTCCTTTCTGATACTCTAATCTTCCCAACAAAGCTCTAGCCTCCTCACAATTAAGAGATAATGCCTCACGAAGTGAAAATTCAGCTTCCTCAAAACCTGATCTCTTTTTCTTTTGCTAGAGGATATTAATTTGTAATGGGTCCTCTGTTTGCCTGTTGCATCTTCCTTTAGAAGCAAGATATTGTACTGGTTTTTCCTTGTGATACCCTTTGTTAGTTATTATTGCAAAGAGCATGACGGCTGGAGGGAAGCCTTATGAATTTGGGACAAAATGATTAGTTTCACCCCAGAATAAAATCTGTTGTCTTCGATTGTGTGATAGCTTACTCTCATTTCCTTGCAATTTCTGAGTTAATACATGCTTTAGAGGATTCCAATTTCTCATGTTCTTCATTAGGATACATTGTTGACAAAATACTGTATGCAATTTCCATTGTAGCTTACAGATCAAATGCCCCAAGAGAGAATCCACATTTCTGGAACTATCTGACACTTGGTCTGCTTTTGAGGTATCTAAAAAATTCCTAGGTTCTTTTGGTGTCCAAATCTAAATCAAAGCAGTTCTAACAAACAAAATTGTTTCAAATTATTAATCTTCTGTAGGAGCAATTCCAACGGTTAAGTTGTTGAAGTTTAACACCAAATTTTGCAAAGGTTAAGATTACTGATCAACAAGATCTGCAGAAAGTATTTATGGATCACACTCAACGCTCTTACAATAATGAAAGATTCCCAAGTAAATAAGAAGTTGCGAAGACTTAAATCTTCCTTCTTGAAAATATGCCTAGATCTCCAATCCAAGTTCAAAGAGAAATTCTTGGAATTTATGTAAATTCAATTTCTTTTTGGATTAGAGATCTAGTTATAATTGTGCCGATATCAGATGCAATAACTTCTTGATTCTCTCTATTTCTCGATATCAGATGCAAAAACTACAATGTTGCTTCCACAAAAGTGACAAAGATTTAAGGTAGTACAATGAAGATGAGTCTACAATAGACAGACAATCAAATCAGCTGGTAAAAATAGCCCATCAATAGAGCCTCAAAAAGACCAAAATAGGACCATTATTGTTTAGGAGATTTTCTTTTAGCTTCAGGTGCTGAATCCAAGGTGAATTGCTTTCCAGCAGCTATGTTGTTTGATTCAACCTCTATTGTCTTAGTACAGAATCCATCGGCAGAAACCTCTTTCAATTACAAGCAAAACTCAAAGCAACTTTAATCGCAATATCACATAAATACATCTGCCATGTTTTAGGCCTGGCAATCCGTTGGCTCCTATCCCCAGAACTACCCATGGTGGAGTGACCTCATTGATCAGGCCAGACAGAATTCCAACATTCCGCCAAGATCTTTAACCATAGCCCAGGACTGTTTTTATTGCTTCTGAATATATACCAAATATGTAAGTCCCTCCTGCTTAAACAACCCATCTTCCCTTGCCTACATTTCTGGCCAGAAGAGATGCCACCTTCAGATCCATAATACCCACAGGAGGGAAGGTGCTGTAGTTCCTTGTTTTGTCCTTCACCATTGTTTTCTCTCTCGCCCCATTTTCTATTTATAAATTGCAATTCATGCCCTCTGTGAATTTTTATTCATAAATCATTTAAAATTAAAGGGTTTCTCTCACTAGTAATTAGATCAAATGGGAACATAGACTTCAAAAAAAGTTTAGCCATTTGACGATGAAAAGAAAGTAACGGTTTGGATAAATACTCGACTGAAAATACAAAACTATTAAATCTTCCTTTAGAAAATTTTAAAAATTTGACCACAAACCTGAGCAGGGCATCAAGGTAAACTAATTTCCAACGACAACAGACAAATACAGTTTTATCTGCCTATCAACTTGCCTCTGCTAAATTCAGCTCAGACCTAATCATTTTGTCTGAGTTGAATGTGGGTGACGATAAAATAGGCTTGATGTGGTCATTCGTGGCTGTAGTTCAGATCTTTTCTTACATTTGTACACGAGTAGTTGCAAATTCATAGATGAAGTGAAGTTCAAATCAGCCCATCTGATCAAGCTGAAACCACCATCTTTTACCTTTTATTATTTTTAAGATCTGAGATGGAATGTGTGTAATATCATTGTTTGTGAAGAAGTTGAACAAAATAATTGTGCGTTGAGATGTGCTAATATGTTCAACTAGTCTTGGTATGATCACTTGTTATAGTAGTCACAGTCTATTTATTTATTTTTATCATAAATAGAAGTGATTTATAGTGGGAACAACATCTAAAAGAAACTTATATATACACCTTCAAGGCATCTCTGTATGATCCATAACAAATGTTTGATGTTGGGTTTACCACACAACAGCTAGCTGGCACAGGTTGCAGAGTTTTGTTGATGCCAACTTCTAATGGTTCCAATTCTTCGGTTAGGCATTTGGATCTAGAGAAACTTGCTGCAACGCCTGACTAGAAATTGAGTTGTGGAACCCTCAATTGCTTGACAACTTGAAGTTGAAATCCGTTGTTGTTTTGGCTGGTGGTAATCCCCTTGCTTGCCTTTATAGTTATGCTCCTGTATCAGTATATGGATTTATAGTTATACTGATAGTAATTTGCTTTTTCTTGATAAAATGTCAAAAAATGACAATAAACTTTGTAAGTTAATAGAAAAATTTATATTGAAATCATGGGAGATGCTCTACAATCTGGCTGAATGAAGATCTGGTGAGTTTCTGAGTTCACAGCAGGAAGGGCCCCATGCGCAAGGCATAGAAAATTCAGTGTTTATTAAGTGTAGTTTACTTTCACTAAAGCTAGCTAGCAATAACCAAGCTTTTGGCCATGCTCAAGAGTCCATAGCACGAAACTAGTCCAGTGTTGACTAGTTCACAGAGTTCATAGCACATAACTAGCCCAGTTCCATTTCACCTGTCTCCACTTTCTCTGCATTAAGGACAAATTTAAATGAGAATTTAACTCGTAATCTCAGAAATTATATGTAACTAATTTGTTTTTTGTTTTCTTTTTTTTTCTCTGCTCAAGCTAAACTTGGCAGTCTGTGTGAAAATAAAAAGAGTGCTTCTTTTATTTTCAGTTTTCTGAATACATGAAAGAGCATATGTGATCAAACTTTGTATGTTTTCATTTTCAGTTCACCTCTGTTTTCTATTTCTATTTTTTTAATCTCTGTTTATCCTCTGCCTTCCTCATCAATCTTGAACAAGTTAGAAAATTAGCTAAGGGTCATATGGAAGTGAGAAGTTGTCTCGAGTGTATTAAACCCAGAACCCTAGTTAAGTCGGAGAAGTAAGCGTCAGACACATTCAAAAATCAGAGATGGGGTAATATGATACATATTAGGGTTGATTTGTATGCTTCTAATTTGCTGGTTTCCTACATAGATCTGACTCCAGTAAGAACCAACTGCTCCTTGGACTGTATTTGGATTTGTGATGCCTGGAGCTGATTGGAAACTGGATCTGGTAATCATTGGTGTCTAAAATGCATACACCTCCTGATGGATGCATGAACCTACTATGTGCTGATAGCTTGAAACACTATTACTCAGGACTTTAATATATTGATGCAGGGTCTCCATCCTAGCAACAATGAACCTAAAATTTGAAAACTTGGATATTATCATAGCCCAAAAAAAATGGATGCCCAGAATGTTCCAATAAGCTGACATATATACAAGTAAGTGTCAGACACATTCAAAAATCAGGGAAGTTCTGAAACCGAAGATCAGCTAAGCAAGGGGAGATAGGCATGTGAATGGATGTGGCATCTACCGCCAAGCAAGCGACTGAAGCCTCTCCCTTGGAAATGTGAAGTTCTCACTTTTTCGTGTTGTTGCATCTACTATGTCAAGAGAGCGTTTTCTTCAACGGTTTTCATGATCAGGGAGCTTCAAACATATGCTCTGCAAATGAGGCAGATCCTCCTGTGTGAGGATTTACACGAGGTCATTGGAATGGTGCAGAGAGAAATACAGATTTCCTTTGTCTGGATGTTCCAACAAGTTTTCTCATCCACTCCTATATACATGGTTTCTGTAATGATTCTGCTAGCTAATTTTACTGTATATGCAATGGGGAAGAACGTTGCTTTGGCTGCCATTCCTTTTGTTGGAAGCCCCACATCTGCCATATGTTCCGCAGAAGGAGAAATCAAAGTCATACAAGCAGACTGATCATGGATCAAGTTTTCTGACCAATCTGTTTGTAATGTTGGAGTGCCAAATGCATTGAGTTTAGGTGATCGGTTTGGTGGAGGCAGACATAAAAATGATTCAATTGCAGGCTATTCTTATGAAGATCCGCCATGTGAAGGAAATCATCAAAACCATGCAATGTTTTTAGAGTGCAATTGCTGCAAGGCATCAACATATTCTTTGTCAAATCCAGATTTGGCCAAAATAGGTACAGCCCAAACTGTGGAAACCCAGGGGACTGTGAATCCTTCAGACCATACTATAAAAATTGCACAACTGTGGCAATGTTTTCTCAAGGAATTTGACTCGGATTCAGAGGGAGAAATTGTAAGCGAGACTCATCTTGATCATGAAAGCCTACAGAGTTTAGCTGCAGCTACTAGTACTCCCCTTGAGCCAGACAATTATAACTGCTATGATAGAACTGAATTGCTTTATCAGGAAGCTATCAGTGCAGATCCTGAAAATGTTCTTTCAATATGCTCAATTCCTTCATCTTGTCAGGCATGACAGTCGCAGGTAAGCATGTCCTTCCTATTTCTCCTAGCACTTGTTTTGTATAGACAATTTATATTTTTGCATCATACATGTCATGTAAAATTATTCGTTGTTGCAGAAGAGATCATTTTGGACTAGTTTCAGATTTTCACATTAATGATTTCAAATGGTCTCCTGGTTTGGCCTTTTGATTAGAATCTATATCCACAATTTAGAAGATTTAATTAAGTTGTATTACTTGTTTTTTATTTCCTCCGTGACCTACATTTCCATATATATGGTCATAATGTCAATGAGTCTTCGGCTGGTGAAGTTGAATGGTCAATTAAATCATGTTAAAGTGCAAGGCTCTGACAGCATAAGGGGATGAGGCCTGTATCATGCCCCAGACAACTTTAGTAAAATAGATACCCAAGTCTTTAACACTCAGTCAAAGAAGTTCTAACCTAAGGCTTGTGCTCCCAATCAGATAGCAAAATGATATTGTGAATGATATAAAATTCTCCATAGAAAAATATATGGTCGTAATTATTTCCAAATTGACTACAAAATTTTGAATTGGATTAAGTTTTATATCTGCGTTTTGTTGTGATCAACAGGGCTGAAGAGTATTTTGATGAAGCCTTGAGATCTGATTCTAGGGATGGAGACGCTATTGTCAAGTTTGCAAATTTTCTGTGGTTGGAAAAGGGTGACCTGTTTAGTGCAGAGAAAACATATCTAAAGGCCATAGGCCTATTTCCTAAGAATCCTTTCCATGCTGGCTGTTATGCACAATTCTTATGGCAAACTGGAGGTGCATAATCTTCATATTCAGGCAATCTCACCACTTGATCACCTATTTTATATTAAATAATTTCTTTCTTTGATGGGTACAGAGATTTGGTCTACACTTTAGTGTAGTTGAATGATTTGAAATGTTTTGAGTTTTTATACACGAGTTGTCTGATATTTAGGGTTCACAAAGCTATCCATTCAAAGTTGCCCGATATCCTCACTAAATTTTACAAAATCTTGTCCAAAATCTCTGCATTATGAGTTTCACCAATGACAACTTTGATGGCCTCTTCTTCCATTTCTGATTTTTATATTGAGTATTTCTTTCAGGTTTTCTTTCTTGCAATCACAATTACATTCGGGATTATAAATTATCTGTCATTTTGTGTATGGTGGCATGGATCTGCATCGGGCTTTTATAATCTTTTTGGCAATTGCATAGTATTTTATTTTCCATATCTTCTGTTTGAGTTCTCCGACAGTTCAACCTTCACTATCCCAATGTAATCTTAATTCTCTGGAGATGTCTTTCACTGCTTGTGAGTTCAGTCATTTCGTTTTAGACTGTCATGCTTTGTTATTCCCCTTTGATAGTTTTGTTGATGCCAACTTGTCATCCACAGTTTATACTTGTCCTTCCATACTTGTGAATACGCTATGTGATATGCTAGTTCTCTAGAGTCTTTAGTGCTTTGGTCTTAACTTCCGCATGTGTTAAAAGTTAAAAAAATAATTTATTTATTTTTTATTAAATTGGATACTTAACATTAAATACCCATCGAATTTGACATTATTGATATTAAATAATTAATTCATATCTTTTTTAATATTGTATATATATTTTATTTTTAAATATTAATCAAAATTATTCTAAAAATTAATTAAATTAATTAGCTTATTACCAATTAAATAACATTTAGAACTACACCATAAAGTTGTTACATTTTCTTTTAAAATGTAATAATTTTTTTAAATATAGTATAAATACACTTTCTTCCAGTATAGAATATGTTTATTTAAAGTTTGACAACAAGGCATGAATAGTTAATTTAATTTTATGTGTTCATAGTCTCATTATTCTTATAATATATGATTATACTTTAGTCTATTTATATAAATATTAGATTTTGAAGTGAATTTTGAGGAAATATTCATTGGAATGAGAGAGTTTATTGATATATATTATGTTATCTATTATTTGAATAATTATAGGGAATAGAAATATAAATATTATAATATTTTTATAATTGTCTATTTTTTATTATAAATATAGAACTTATTTATTTATTATTTTCAAATATCATATTATGTTATTTAAGTTGCATGATGTGTATGTGTAACATGTGAAAATTGCATGGTGTGTCCAATGTCCTTGTGCACTTTAGGGTTGATGTGTCTAAGTTGAGAGAGAGAGAGAGAGAGAGAGGAGGAGGAAGGGGGAGGGGCGAGGGGGAGGTGAGGGTGAGGGAGAGGGGAGAGAGGGAGGGATAGGGAGGTGGAAGTGGAGGAAGAGATTGGGAGGGGGACGAAGGAGGGGAGTGAGGAGAGACGGGGGAGGGAGAGGGGGGAGCGGGAGGGAGGAAAGGAGGAGGGGTGAGGGGGAGGTGAGGGCGAGGGGGAGGGAGAGGGAGAGGGAGTGTGAAGGGGGGGAGAGGGTGGAAGGGAGAGGAGACAAGGGAGGGAGGAGGGAGAGGGAGGTGGAAGTGGAGGGAGAGATTTGGAGGGGGAGGGAGGAGAGAGAATGGGAGGGGAGAGGGAGGCGAAGGTGAGGGCGAGGGAGGGGAGGGGGAGAGAGAGGGAGGAGGGAGGATAGGGAGTGGGAGGGAATAGAGGTGAAGGGGGAGGGCGAAGGGAAGAGAGGGAGAGGGGATAAAAGGGTATAGAGGGGGGAGAGAGGAGGAGAGAGAGGGGGAGGGGCAAGAGGGAGGTAGGGGAAGGGGGAGGGGTGAGAGGGAGAGAGAGTTGGAGTGGGAGTGGGAGAGGGAGAGGGGGAGAGAGGGGGGAGGGAAGTAGAGGGTTAGAGAGGGGGAGGGAGAGGGAGTGGAAGTGGGAGTGGTTGGGAGAGTGGGAGGGGGAGGGTGTGGGTGAGGGGGAGGGGCAAGGAGAGGGGAGAGAGGGGGGATGGAGATGGGGGAGAGAGGAGAGAGAAGGGGGGAGGTAGAGGGAGTGGAAAATGGGGAGGGGGAGCGAGTTGGAGTGGGAGAGGGAGAGGGGGAGTGGGAGGAAGAGAAAGAGGGAGGGGGAGTGGGAGTTGGAGTGGGAGGGGGATAGAGGGAGGGGGAGAAGGGACAATGAGAGGTGACAGAGGGGGGAGAGAGGGGTGAGGGGAGGGAGAGGGAGAGGGGGGAGAGGGAGAGAGTTGGAGTGGGACTTGGAGTGGGAGAAGGAGAGGGGGAAGGAAGAGAGAGGGAGAGGGAGAGGGAGAGGGGGAAGGAAGAGAGAGGGAGAGGGAGAGGGAGAGTGAGAAAGGGGGGAGAAGGAGGGGGAGAGGGAGAGGGAGTGGGGGAGAGGGAATGAGAGAGAGAGAGAGAGGGGAGGGAGATGAGGGGGAGGTAGAGGTAGAGGGAGATGGAGAGGGAGTGGAAGATTGAGAGGGAGAGGCAGAGGGAGGAGTGGGATATGTCGAGGGGTAGTAAGCTGGAGTGGGAGAGGGAGAGGGAGGAGTGGGATATGTGGACGGGTAGTAAGCTGGAGAGAGAGTGGGAAAGGGAGAGGGAGAGTGGGGAAGAAGAAGAGGGAGTGGGGGTAGAGTGGGAGTGGGAGTGGGAGAGGAGGGGAAAGAGATGGAGTGGGGGTTGGAGAGGGAGAGGGAGAGGGAGTGGGAGAGGGAATGGAAGAGGCTTGAGAGGGAGAGGGGGTTGGAGTGGGAGATGGAGAGGGGGATGGGGAGGGGGAGGCGAAGAGAGAATGGGAGAGGGAGACAAAAAGGGAGATAGAGAGAGAGGTAGTGGGAGAGGGGGGAGAGAGAGGGAGATGGAGTGGGAGATGGAGAGGGAGTGGGAGGGAGAGGGGGAGAGGGAGTTGGAGAGGGGGAGGGAGAGGTTGAAAGAGAGGGAGAGGGAGAGGGAGAGGGAGTGGGAGTGGGAGTTGGAGTGGTTGGAAGTGGCTAGAAGAGGGGGTGGGGGAGAGGGAGAGGGAGAGAGGGATTTGGAACACCCGAGAATGATCAAGTGATTTTGGGAACGAAAAGAGGCCTTCCCTAGCATTTACCCACCCACCTTGAAATTTTGATAGTCATTTTTTGTCCACAATAATTGAATGAGTATTTCTTACGACATTTGCACTACTCTTCATTAACACTTTTTGCAAGAATGCATTGATTGTTGGCATGGTCAAACAATGTTGAGTTGATAAAAACCAAGAGAGGTTAGTGTGGATAGGTGCCATATCCACTTCTAGGTCTAGAAAAAGCATTTCTAAGTTCCATGAGCTTCGAAAAATTCTCAATCATAGTTTGGTAATTTTTTTCTCTTAGGTCTAGACCTTAAGAGACTACGTCAGAATACAAAACTCCAAAATGATAAGTTGACTTGGGGAATGATAGGTTTTCCCTAGCATTTACCCATCAACCTTGACATTTTGGTGTAGTTAGTCTTTCAAACCTACTTATAATTTTCTAATTTTCTAATTTAGCAACTTTTGTTTAAATAATCATTTTCCCATGTGCAACCTAGGGCTATCCTATTTTTCTCATTTTGTGGACATAATGATACCCCATAGCTAGATATTGGTGTGTACTACCCTAGGAAAGAAAAATATTGTATTCTTCTAACATGTATTTATGTGATTTGATGATCTTGTGCATTGTTATGACTATCCCTACATGACAATGGGTTGTTATGTGGATTAAGAAAGCCTTAAAATAATGAAAAAGCTCTTTTTTATGAAGTTATCCATTATTACTAATAATCCATGTTATAACTGTTAAAATTAAGCTAAGGATACTACCACTTGGCAATGTTACATAATAATTATATGAGATTTTTCAAGATTTGATGGCCAATGGCCACTCATCAAACCTATCAAGTGTTCTCATTGGCTCTAAGAGCTCAGGATTGGCAAGTTCATGAGCAATTTAGAGGATTTTATAGAAGAAATTGAAGAGTATTTGGATGGAAGGCAAGTAAGTTGATATATTTTTATAATTCTTCAACTTGTATTTCCTTGATCCCATCCCTTGCAAAGCTTGAAGGTAGCATTAGTACATAACCAAATATGAACTAAAAACCAAAAGTATAATTAAAATACTAATCAATGAATCTTATATTATTTACTTTTCCCCTATCAATAGTAATGTGTGATGATTATATGCTTATAAAGTCGTGTTTTAGTGATGTACTACCTTCTTTTAGCCAATATGGTGTTTTTCTTGATGATCAATATTTTTCACTACATATGAACCCTATGGTATTCAAGGTAGTCTTCCACATAATGATAACTTCCATGATGATGGCATGCATATTTCTCCATCTCTCCTATCTTGATGTATTGACTATTGGAGAAAGAGGTTAAATGATGTTGCAACTATAGATACTAACGATAAAGGAATCAAATTTGGTGAAGTTTACCAAGGCAACTATTGTATATTAATATACTTTAATGGTTTATAATATGTCTTATACATGTCTTCTAATTCATTCCTCATGCTTTACTCTCACATTACCATCTTCATTCTTCCTATATATGGGTCTAAAATGACCTTAATGATGAGTACAATAACACAAAACCTATTTTATCTTTACAACATTTTGCATGGGACTAAATCATTGTCTCATCCTTAAGACAACCTAGTGAAATGAATTTTAACATTTTTTCTTATTAATTTATAAGTGTGACAACCTTTCTTTCTCTAGATCTTCATCTACGTGGGTTAAAATTTGTAATGGGAATCTTTATCATTGTGATATGTTTCCATTTTATTTGTGCCTTTTTCGTTATTCTTTACTTATGGGGTTATGTTATATGACACCCCTTTATTCTACTACCTATTCTACCTATGAATCAATGGAAGCATCTTCATCTTTAACTTGATTTTTTTATGATCTCTAATCAATGTGGTATTTCCCTTGTAGGTATCTTTTTCTTTATTTTAATGAAAAAGAGGGGTAAAAATTTATTTAATCAGAGAAAACCCAAGAATACAAGAAGCAATACCAAATAAGTCTAGGGCCCATAAGCACCCCACGCCAACAAAAACCCAAGTACAACAAGTCCAAAAAATAGGAAAACAAGAGCATGTTCAAGGACCATGGATATCCTCATGAATCAACATCTTCTATTTTTGGAGATGGTCTCTAGGCAGATGCTCCCAATCATCAACCTTCCAATCACCCCTAAACTTTGAAACCCATTTTGATAAACAATCTAGAACATTATTCCACTCCCTTGGGATATGAACAAAGGCCACCACCTCTAGAGAATTTCTTAACTAGTGAATCTGTTGCACCACCAAAAGAAATTTCCAATTCACCCCATCAAAACTACGCTTGTTCAACAAATTAATCAAGATCTAAGAATTAGATTCACAAATAACCTTGTGCCACCCAAGTGCATAAGCCTTTTCTATAAGTCTAGGGCCCATAAGCACCCCAAGCCAACAAAAACCCAAGTACAACAAGTCCAAAAAATAGGAAAACAAGAGCATGTTCAAGGACCATGGATATCCTCATGAATCAACATCTATTTTTGGAGACAATCTCTGGGAAGATGCTCCCAATCATCAACCTTCCAATCACCCCTAAACTTTGAAACCCATTTTGATAAACAATCTAGAACATTATTCCACTCCCTTGGGATATGAACAAAGGCCACCACCTCTAGAGAATTTCTTAACTAGTGAATCTGTTGCACCACCAAAAGCAATTTCCAATTCACCCCATCAAAACTACGCTTGTTCAACAAATTAATCAAGATCTAAGAATTATATTCACAAATAACCTTGTGCCACCCAAGTGCATAAGCCTTTTCCAGAGCAATAAGAATATCAAGAGTCTCCATAAGAATATTAGTCTGGTGGCCTTGATAAATGGAGAAGAGAAAGAGGGTAGCGCTAGAGCTATCTCTCCCTACTCCAACACTAGCATAACCTAGATTACCCTTGGAAGAGCCATCAATGTTAATTTTTAAGAACCCAACATGAGGCGGGGACCACCTGCCTTCTCTCTAGATTTCCCCGATGGGATGTCTTCTCCCCTTTGAACAAGTCCTCCTTGAGCTTAGACGATTCAGGCCCAAACTTTGTAACATTACCTCGCCAACATCCATGGGAACACCCCTCACACTTAGTTGAAATAGTCTCCTGAAGCATACCAAGAACCCATTGCCATAATTGCACCTCCACCAAATTTTTATCTTGGAAGATCCTATGATTTCACTCCAACCAAATTTGTCAAAGAATACATGAAGGCCCAATAGTCCACACCATTTGGAGAGGAAAAGACTGAGTAGGTGACCTCCCCAGATTCCTCCAAAATTCAGTGAGGGATAGAGCATGCACACAAAAATTTCTCCACATTTCCTACCAAAGGTACTAGATAGATCTAGCGAAGGCACATTGGAAGAAAAGATGTGAAGAAGACTCCTCACTACTACCAAAAAGAAAACAAATTGAGGGACCCTAGAAGCCTCTCTTCAAAATATTATCCCAAGTACGACACATGTTACGAACAACTAACCAAAGGAAAAAGTTGTATTTAGGCCAGGAAAACTTATTTCACACAAATTTACACCAAGGGACTTCATCCTCCCCATATTTCCTCCTATCCAGTTCTTGATACCCAACCGCCACTGAGTAAACCCCCTTTGGGTCAGGAGCCCATGCCAGGACATCCTTCCATTGCAAAGTGCTACAAGATATACTTGCTAAAATCTAGGACATCTCAACATGATCTTCATCAGATCCCCTTGAGGGCCACAAATAGTGCTCTTTCCATTTAAGCACCTCCTCCTCCCAAGCACTTCCAACCTGCTATATGAGATCAAACACCTAACTTCCCATTCTCATCAACATCTACATATGAGTACAACTAGTGAAATAAGAACAAGGATGAGCATAACTAGTGAAATAAATATCTTAGTTAAACACAAGAAAGTGTGATACATCGATTACCTGTAGAGCAGAATTACCCCTGTGTTGTCCTCACCATAAATTGCATTCCCAGGTAACCAGAGCCCCTGTGTTGGAAAAAGTTTGAGAATTTTCCATGTTTTATGCCTAGCAATCCGTTGGGTTACAGACAACTAGATCATCAAACAACCAGTGATGTTCAAGAGAAATTGGCTATACCTTGGGGAAATATGGTTTTCATAGTATCCAAAACACTTTTGCATTCTTGGGCAACATCAATTAGACAACCAATCTTTTGTAACTACACGACCTTCAATTATAAGTAGTAAAGTAAGGGACTTGTTGCATGTAGTGAGACTGAATTGATTGATTCATTACATAATTTTCCTTCCATGTAATTCAATTCCCTCATACACCTACAATGTTTCCTTTCTGATACTCTAATCTTCCCAACAAAGCTCTAGCCTCCTCACAATTAAGAGATAGTGCCCCACGAAGTGAGAATTCAACTTTCTCAATGTTTCATTCGTCAATCTTTGATTCAATGTTTCCTTTATCATATAAATAGAAGTGATTTATAGTGGGAACAACAAAAGTGATTTATAGTGGGAACACCATCTAAAAGAAACTTATATATACACTTTCAAGGCAGCCCTGTATGATCCATAACAAATGTTTGATGTTGGGTTTACCATACAACAACTAGTTGGCATAGGTTGCAAAATTTTACTTTAAATCTGTAATTAAAAGTGTTTGGAAGTTTCTCCAGCCTTGTTAATGTCTACATTTTGTGTGAGGTCACATTCTATTGAACAAGCCTTTCCTGTAGCATTATGCACACATGTCTCCCATTTTGGCACAAGAATATAGGACACTGACAAAGTTTAGCTTTATATCTGTCAAATAAAAATAACTTTTAGAGTTTTATTTGGTTTATGAAAATTGGTGCAATATGCAAGATTTTTCTTGAGTTGTCTGAAGTAAAATTTAGTTTTGACAAGATTTTTTGTTGTTTAACTTACATTTGCTTTGCATAACAGTGAGAACATGAACACATAATTACTGGAGGGTTGGTGCACAACAAGAAGAACTTGAACATGAAGACTTCAAGAAGAGATCATCTTATTGTATTTTTCACAGTGAAATGAAAATACAAATATAAATAACTTTTAATTTATATTTATTGTAAATATTCGTCAACTATTATAATTAATAATTATATACCATTTTTTTGAGGAGGGGTAGAAATGTCCCTTCAAAAATTCTCAAAGATGGTCATGGACATCTTTCAAAGTGTCTCTCTTATTTTTCTATATCTTTTTTTTTTGGTCGGTAACACAAAATTTAATATTACTTGAAAATAAATATTACATCCATTTCAGTTTGATACCTCCCAAATACTTTTTATTCCCAGAAGAAATAAAACAATCACCTTAACGTGCAACAACCACCTACCAAAGTCTTTAATCACTGTAACTGTTAACAGTGCAAAAAACCACCATCAACGTTCTATGAACTATCCCCAAACCGAACTACCATAACCAAGAAAACCTACCAACCCGAGATCCCAAAAACAACAATTTACTGACAGTGGCAAAAATTCAAACAAAAAGGAGCAAAAAAGACCCCATAGGATCTTTTAGTCACGAGCACTACCCAAGCCCAATGGTCCTTCACCCAGCTCTTTCATTTGCTTCTTCTAGTACCTGCTCCGTTTCTTCGACTGTCGTTTACTTTGACTCTTCACTTTCACCACCTTGCCCTGCGCTTCCATTTTGGCCTTCTCAATGAACTCTTCAACCTCCATGAGCTCGATAAAGAGCTTAAGCGCCTTCCATCCCAGTTTGGCTTCTTCCCGACACCTGGATTTAAAGTTTCCTTTCAGCCATCAAATGAATGGCTTAATTTTGGCACCCCCATAGAGTAACTCCATCTCTTCATCAATAATTCCTTCAGAAATGTCCAAGCCAACCCCCAGTATCGCCCATTCAAAGATGAAATCCATGTCTACCAAAAAGTCCTCGTGAACAATTCTCTGCATCACTTTACACACCAATTCCACAGATTCTCCTATGTCGAGACCCCACGCCACAATCATGGAGTACATGTCCAGGTTTGTTCTAAGCCAGTGCCTCAAAGCACCAAAATCCCTACTGATGATCATTCTTACACACTACACAAGTCGATTGTCTACAATGAGGAATAAACCCCCTAATCTCTTCGTCGACACTTCACCAAAAAATAGATTCAATTTCCTACGTGATTGAAAAGTAAAGTTGGCCTCCATTTTTCTCTGAGAGCACACCGCCTTTGCCGCTAGAACACTGCTGCCAGATGATTTTACTACTTCGAAATGTGAGGAAATCATCATTGCCTCAACTTTAAATCTATCTTTTACCAGCCACTTCAAATTAATTACTACCGGTACTGCAAGGCCACTGCTCGGCTTCTCCATCGCTTGCTAGTCTTGTCTAAATTCCGGACCCTGGCTACCACTTTGTGCATTCAATGCAACGTACTCCCCTGTAATTTCACCAAAATTCCGCTATCCTTACATCTCTAAAGTCTTCAAATTTGAAGTCACCAACCTCACTAAAAGATAGCGCCCATTTAGATAGCACATTCACTTCGACATTTCCACCACATCTAATATGACTAACCAAAAAACTTTCAAAATTGGCTAGTTCTTCTCTAATTTGTGCAACCACAAATTGAAGGCGCCACGCATGAATTGATCCATTTATCACCGCTTGCACAACTATCATCGAGTCCCCTTCTAAGTGGACCTTTCTGGCACCTAATTTTCTTCCACACTTAATTGCCAACAAAGTTGCAAGAGCTTCAACCATATTATTTGTTCCTTTTGACAATTTCTTTGCTCCTAACGCTACCACATCACCGTTCCAATCTCAGATGATAAATCTTGTCCCTGAAGGGCTAGGATTTCCCTTTGAAGCCCCATCAAAGTTTATCTTCCACCATCCTTCCAAAGGTTTTTCCCAACAAACCATCCTACAACGCTTCTCAGTTGGATTTTCCCAACTCAGCCCCTTAACGAGCCTTTTCTGTATCTATTATTTTTATTATTTTGTTTAAAAAGTAATCAAAGATATTATTAAAAAACTCTCAAAGATGGTCATGGACATTTTTCAGAGTCTCCTGTTTTTCTGTATCTATTATTTTTATTATTTTATTTAAAAAGTAATCAAAGATATTATTGTTATAATTTATTTAGATAAGAATAAATACATGCGTTAAAAGTTAAAAAAAAAATTATTTATTTTTGATTAAATTGGTTACTTAACATTAAATACCCATCATCAAATTTGACATTATTGATATTAAATAATTAATTCATATCTTTTTTTTTAATATTATATATATTTTTTATTTTTAAATATTAATCAAAATTATTATTATATATTCTAAAAATTAATTAAATTAATTACCTTATTACCAATTAAATAATTATAATTTATTTATATTATCAAATTATTATTATGGATGGTGGTTTATTCCTTTAAAATAACGTTACACCATAAAGTAGTTACATTTTCTTTTAAAATATAGTTATAAATTTTTTTAAATACAATATAAATACACTTTCTTCTAATATAGTATATGTTTATTTAAAGTTTGACAACAAGACATGAATTATGTGTTCTTAGTCTCATTATTCTTATAAAATATGCTTATAATTTAGTCTATTTATATAGATATTAGATTTTGAAGTGAATTTTGAGGAAATATTTATTTGAAGGAGAAAGTTTATTGATATATATTATGCTATCTATTTATTTGAATAAATATAGGGAATAGAAATAGAAATGTTATAATATTTTTATAATTGTCTATTTTTATTATAAATATAGAACTTATTTATTTATTATTTTTAAATATTATATTATATTATTTGTTTGAGTTGCATGATGTGTATGTGTAACATGTGGAATTGCATGGTGTGTCCAATGTCCTTGTGCACTTTAGGGTTGAATAATGGGTGTGCCAAGGTTGCATGGCATATATGAATGATGTTTTATCAATTGTGAGTCAAACCTATATTGTTTTCTTTGAGTGTTTGTATGCATTACTATTGGTGGAATTTATGTCATTAATATACATGTGATTGACTCATATGGAATGTAAATTAGTCTAGTTCATAGTATGGTTGAATGTTATGTATGTAATTGAGTTATGTGTATAATATTCTCCATGGCATGTACATAGGACTATTTTTTATTAAAGTTATATGGTGTGCTAATGTGAATTGAGCTTTGGCATGTATGTAATTGACTTGTATACACATATTTATTATATGGAATATATGTTATGATTACATTACATGTGTGATTGAATTTGTATGGTGTACCTTGTGTGCATTAAGATTGAATGGTATTCATATCATTGAGTTATATGTGATTGATTTTTATGTCATGCACATGAGGATAGTTCATATTAATGTAGTGTTGTATGCCCAATATGTGTATGTGCATAAGGCCTTTGTGTTGGTGTTGCATTAATTATGAATGAAACTTACATAAGGTGTGCTTAGAATGCTTTGGCATGTATGTAATTGACTTGTATACACTTCCTTGTTATATGTAATTTATGTTATGATTATATTACGTGTGATTGAATTTGTATGGTGTACCTTGTGTGTTTGTGTGCATTAGGATTGAATGGTATTCATATCGTTAATTTGTATGTCATGGGTATGAGAATAATTCATATTAATGTTGTATTGGTATGCACAATATCTATATGTCCATAAGGCCTTTGTGTTGGTGTTACATTGATTGTGAATGAAACTTACATATGGTGTGCTTAGAATACTTGTACACATTAGTATTGGCTGCATTAAGTTGTATATACATGTGATGATTCGTATGGAATGTGAATTCCTCTAGTTCATATATGGTTGAATTTTATGTTAATCATTGAATTGTAGGGTGTGTTATTGTGAATTAAGCTTTGGCATGTATGTAATTGACTTGTGTACACATCCTTGTTTATATGGAATTTATGTTATGATTACATTAGATGTGAAAATTGAAATTGTATAGTGTACCTTATGTGCTTGTGTGCATTAGGATTGAATGGTATTTATATCATTGAGTTATATGTGATAGATTTGTATGTCACGTACATGCGGATAATTAGCCGATAGGCTATATATAGTGAGAGGTTTCAGCCTGAAACCTGTCTCACGCCGCCAAACAACCACTAGATCACCGTTAAACTGGGAGGTAGTTAGCGGTTTTCAAACTTCAATTTTATCAAATCTCACCATAAATGCAGTGCCATAAATGCCTCCCTTGCGATGATGTCGGTGATGAAGCCTCCATATTTAGGACTAATTTTCGTTTATTGTGAACAGATTGAAGCAGCCGCTGCAGGGAGACTGGTTTTGGTTTTCTCGTCTGCTTTGATCGGTTTTCATTATACTTATTTTTCCTCCAAACTCTGCAGACTCTGTTTCCTTGTAATATTTTTCTCTTGAGGCATATCCTGGTAATAAGCGATGGCATTTCGATGCCCATGGAGACAACAGGTGCTTGGAATTGTACATTTTATTTGTCTCTCTATTTGTCGGCCAATCAAAACGATTTTCAATAAGTCCTTCCGCCACTGCCAAAGCTGTCTATTTTATTTTGTTTTTTTGGCTTTGCTGTAGGTAGGGCTTTAATTGATTAAGTTAGGGTTCTAATCGATTTGATTGTTGTAGGCTTATGCAAGTATTGATGGATTCAATCGTACGATCCATTGACTGGAACGCAGAGGAAGTGAAAATCGCAGATGTAGATAAGCTTGAGCCGATGTTTGGCCACGCGACACTGTACGAGTCCGATGTTCAAACGGGGCAAGCTATAATTCCTCTGAGACTATCTGAAGAAGTAAAATCATGGAAGTTTTTGGAAGACTTTGTATGCAAGAAATAGGAGGAGAGCCTCAGAATGGGTTGATGAAAGAAACAGAGCAATTTGCGCCCAATCCCCAAACCATATGTCAAAACCCCTAAAATTCAAACAAACATGATTGCAACAAATAGTTATTCAAATCAGGGTTCCATGTGAACATAGCACCAGGGGCCTTGATGACAAGATAGATGTCCCAAGGAGAGGGATGGGATCATCTCTGCTCCTCCCTGCATCTCATTTTTTTTTTCAAATTTTGCAGTGTCCCAACTCCCAGGAATGGTGCATAAAAAGAGAAGAAAAAATGTAACTTATTAGTTATCCAGTTAACACTGCTAAATTAAAAATATTACACTGGGTGAAACACTAACTTTGCAGCGTCAAAAGTTACATATATCAATTCATAGCATCCAGTTTTGCTATATTATATGCCAAACTTCCAATTCCAACGATTCCAATTGTAATTGCTTAAAATCCCAACCGTTAGAGTCCATCATATATTTTTTGGATGTTAAAACAATTCTTGAATGGGTGGGACTGTGGGAGAACAATATTATTATATTAATAAACTGAGGTGAGGGATTTGGGGAGTATTTATAGCTTGTTTGTTTTAGCAAACCTATAACCATAGGCTTTGTTGTCTTGTAGCATCATATCTTTGGCTTCAATTGTGCCTCTTTAAACTTTGTAGCTTTTGTATGTATATGGTCTCCATTTTCAAGTGTGTTTACATACTGGTGGTTGATTATTCAGGAGACCACATCAGAGGTATGGATTTGTTTTGAGATCTTTCAGCAGTTTTGTTTTTTTTAATGCAATAGTTAATGAGTTTAGTTAATAACATTTAAAATTTGTTATGTTTGTATTTGAAACCGAGGAGGTCTGAATGATGTTGTAGTCCATGGAATGTAATCTTTCAAAGCTTCTTAATGTGTGATTGTCAATTGGAGGGGATTATTTCAAATTTCACATATCTCACCTTTCTATGAAGTTAGCTTTTATGTGTTTCGCTTGCTTCATATGTTCACAACATTTGGTTATGTTGTTTATCCTTATTGACATTTCAAAATTAACTCTGGTTACTTTATGGATGTTTATCAGAAATTTTTATACCACATAATAAACAATCACAACACATCTAAGTATCTGATCTTCTGGAAAAGAATAGTCAACATTAGAGCCAGGCTAGAGATGGAACATAGAAATGCAATAACGTTTGTAGATTATTCAACCTCAAACTTTAAAAAAAATATATCTAGACTAACACACATGCCCCATCAATGCAAGAAAAAAAATTCAACTACCTCATGAAATTCAAGTCATATGAGACAATCATTAAATGCTAACAAGATTTTGATATTATGTATTAGGTCATGTTTTTGTAGTCTATTCAATTATGTAATAATGAATTGACATTTCTATGTTAGTTTCAAGTCAATTTTCATTGACTCATATTATATTATTATGTTCAAATTGAGATGATTTATGCTCAACCAGATAATGAAAGCCAACTTTTACAGTTAGGTTTAGATTCAAAGTGCTTATACAATCATTGCACTAATACAGCAATGCTACTATAAGTACAATAGTGTTTGATTCTTAATTTCTCAAGCCTAAGCTTGTAGAAATTATGAAATAAGAAATTGTACGATGCTACTTAATTAGAAATTAAGTGACAGTCAAGAGAAGAAGATAACTTAGAGAAGAATTAAGAATACTATATTTATCCTAAAAACCTTCTGAAGAGAAAAAATATTGTAGCAGTGGAAAAAATAGATTGTGGCAGTTGCAATTGTCTATTACCTATATTATGTACTAAACTGACATATACAATGACTGTACAAATGATTCGATACAATCTGCCTCTGTTCCATTCCATAAGACCTTGGCTATGGGTGCAATTTGGCCCTCACTCGATTAGCTGCATATTTTCCTTTGCTTCTATGCTCTTTTCCTTTATCTGGACCATCTCTTCGAAATACTACATACAATTGTTCTGCTTAATTCTAAAAGAAATACAACATTAAATTGTTCCTTCTTCTATCAATCTGAGAAGGCACAATATGAAAATTTTACCAATGCAACCTCCAATTTATAGATTCCTATGAGCTGCAAGGTTCTCATAGGCCCAAGAAGAAATTTCATCAAACACAAGAAGCTAAAATAGTGATTGTTCAGTTTGGATTCTAAATTGTGACATGTGTATTATTCGAAGATGCAACTGTAAATGTGGTACAGTCCAGGGCACTTAAGCAATAGCTCTACACTCTGTCTTTTTCCTACTCTGTAATCTTTCTAACACATACACCTGCACATAGTTTTCCTAGATCCAATTTATTGTTCTCAAAAACCCATGTCTTTGCACTTTTGTCATATTTTGTATGATCCAGTTAGATCACACCTCTATTATTAAAAAAAATTGGTGTTAAGTTCAGGATATGGGATAATTTCCCATCATTTATGAGATCTTTGTGGTTAAATTCTAATATTTTATGTAGCTCATTCTAATACTTGCAGCACAATTAATATGGCAGCAATGTTGTAAATTTTAGAGTGATTAGGATGTAGAGCAAGGACCACCCATAGTCTTTCACCTATGGGTTGTCCTACCATGGGAAATTGTTTAGTCCACAATTTATTTGATAGTATTCCAAAATCCATTTACAACAATTTGACTGCAGCTGCTGCAGAGGTGGGATTTAGAACTTTCATTGCCAATGCTTTGTGAAAATCTTCAATGTATGTCAGCTGTGTGTAAGTACTTATGATATAGTTTAAACTTCTTCAACTGCCCTTGTTTCTACAGTTTCTTTGTAAGCGTAAGCTTCTGCCGCAACCACTTCTATAATTTTCGCTTACATCTATTGTTTCTACAACTTCTGTGTAAGAGCTTTTGATGTTCTTGTTTTACTTTATTAATTTTGTTTACAACTTTTATTGTTGTTATCTTATGTAATTTTGCTTGCTTTTTGCAATAATAATTTTTTTTTGATTCGATAATTATTTGGTTATAGTTTTGTTTGTCATCTACTAATCATGATCATGTAATTTTTTAGAACCCTTCCAAATTTACAAGAAAATGTCCAAAACTCTGTTTTTTGCTGGATAATTTGTGTTTCAAATATCCATCTTGGCTGCGTATTTGTGATAAATAAATAAAATAAATTTTACATTCATGACAGCATTGTGGTAGAGATTTATTTGATGGTCATCGATATAATTTAGTTTTGAAGTTATGAAAGTGTCTTGCTTTGTTAGTTTTTTCTATCAATCAACTTGTTAATAGATGCAGAATCTCACAATTTAGCTTTCAATCTTTTAGAACAAAATGCTTTTGAGTTTAGTTTGGTTTCAAAACTGGTATTTCATCTTCTTGTTACTATAATTTATTTCTCGAGAATGAACTTTATACAAATATTTCTTTCAATTAACTATAATCAAATAGTTCTCTATCAACATAACCCTTGCACCCCTTCTGGTGCAAGTGCTAGTTTACATTAAGGTCAAGTATTGTGTGCCTAATGTGTATATGTGCATAGGGACTTCGTGTTGGTGCCGTATTGATTGTGAATAAAAAATATATATGGTGTGCTTAGAATGCTTGCATACATTAGTATTGGTAGCATTTGTGTCATTAAGTTGTATACATTATGAAATGCCAATTGCCCTAGTTCATATTATGGTTGAATGTTATGTATATTATTATTATTTTTTGCATAGTAATCTCCATGGTCCATATACATAGGGCTATTGTTTATTAAATTTTTATGGTGTGATAATGTGGATTAGGATTTGGCATGTATACAATTGAGTTGTGTGCACATCCTTGTTTATATAGAATTAATTTTATGATTAAATCACATTTGTGAACTAAAATTGTGTGATGTACCTTATGTGTTCATGTGTATTAGAATTGAATAGTATCTATATCATAGAGTTATATGTTGAATGTTATATATATATATATATATATATATTATATGTATAGTAATCTCCATGGTTCATATACATAGGGCTATTGTTTATTAAATTTGTATGGTGTGATAATGTGGATTAGGATTTGGAATGTATACAATTGAGTTGTGTGCACATCCTTGTTTATATGGAATTCATTTTATGATTAAATCACATTTGTGAACTGAATTTGTGTGATGTACCTTGTGTGCTCATGTGTATTAGAATTGAATAGTATCTATATCATAGAGTTGTATGTGATCAGTTTGTATACCATGCACATGATAATTCTTATTAATGTTGTGTTGTATGCCCAATGTGTATATGTTAATAAGGCCTTTTATGTTGGTGTTGTATCAAGTGTGAATCAAGATTGTATAATGTGCTTAGAGTACTTGTGTGCATTAGTATTGGATGTATTTATGTAGTTAATTCATATATATGTGATTGATTCACATGGAATGCAAATTGGTCTAGTTGATATTATCGTTTATTGGTATGAATGTCATTGAATTTTTTGTATGATACTCCACATGGCACATACATAGGGCTAATTTTTACTAGTTGTATGGTGTGCTAATGTGAGTATGTCATTGAGTTTTGTGCATAATAATTTGAATGCACAAACATAGGGCTATTTTTTATTAAAGTTGTATGGTGTGCTAATGTGAATTAGGCATTCACATGTATGCAATTGACTTGT
Organism: Sequoia sempervirens; assembly: GCA_007258455.2. Classification (NCBI taxonomy): domain Eukaryota; kingdom Viridiplantae; phylum Streptophyta; class Pinopsida; order Cupressales; family Cupressaceae; genus Sequoia; species Sequoia sempervirens. The sequence goes on from VDFB02281492.1 coordinate 548,645,750, forward strand.
GTCATTAAGTTGTATATGTAGACGCATAAAAATGTCCTCTTAATCATTTTTATCTATTGCATATTTTAATTGATCATCTGCATAATCATATCTCTATAAAACCATTAAAATATTATAAGCATTTATTCATAACCATAATCCATTTACATAATCATTTAGTCATTTATCCATTTGCATATTTCATTATCCCATTTCATAAATATTTATCGTTTCATTAATTATCAACATTGTCATAAATCATTTAACCATTTCATATCATTAATTCATCCATTTCATTAACCATTAATCTATAATCGCTTCAATGCATTTATTACACATGCATAATCATTATACTCGTACATTAAATATTTCCATTAGTCATCATATTCATATGCATATCTTTTATAAATCTATTAATTCATCCATTTGCATAAATCATTTCACTTTGACCATTTGCATGATTATTCATTTGCATTAATCATTAAAATGCATTCATATATTTCATTAAATTATTTAAAATGCATAGATCAACTTCCATGAAATTAGCTCAAAATTGCACATTAAACTCATAAATCATTTCCATGGAATTAGCTCAAGATTGCACATTTTGAGCTTCCAAACACGAATCATGGCATAAATCACTCCACTCATTTCTCATTTCTCATTTTCACATTATGCATTCATTTATAAAAACCTCCTCCTCACTTTTTGGGGTACACATTTTTTGATTTCAAAACTCCAATCTCATTCTGATCACATCCAATTCTACACAGGTTCTTGTGCTTTTGCTGCAAAAATTTGAGATCAAAGACAAGATATTGTGGAAAGGATAACAATGGAGTTTGATTTATGCTGAATTCTCATGTTTTTAGTTTTCATAGTTTAGTTTTGTTTTACATGTGTGTTCATTTAGAAATGCTCCATTGATGTTATGTTGAAAAGTTGATTTGGATTTATAGTTTCAATTAATTTTTCAATTTTCAGCATGCACATTATGGTGAACCCGAAGCAAACGCATGGATTAATATTTTCACATTTTGCATGCACACTTATCTGTAAAAAAATTTTAAAGGAAAACCTAATATGATCTACATTTTGCAGAGCATCGATTTCTTCACATCTGAATATGATATATTTTTTGCAGGATCAACAACTCTAGATCTGATATGATATACATTGTCTCATTTTTGTAGTTGAAAGGAAAAATCTGCTATCAATTTCTTTGCATCAATTTACATCGTGAAAGCATTTCAAAATGCAATAAAAACTTTAATTCAAACAAAAAAATCACTGGGATAATTTAAAAATGTATCACTTGCATTTATGAGCTTGTAGCACAAATCTTTCATTTGAATCTTTGAATAATGAATAACACCCCCACAACATTTTACTTTGCAAATTCTGCCATTGCTTTTATTGCGCCCCTCCCAATTTAGCAAAACTTGTGGTGTTCAGATTCACTTGTAGTGCATTCATTCATTCTAACATTGCTTAAATCTTATCAGAAATGCATTTCGACTTTTGTAGTATTGAGGGCGCTAAATGTACTGCTCTTTGACTCCATGATATTCACTGATGTTTGGATTTAATTTTCTAAGTTAAATTTAAATTTAGATCAACTTTGGTGGATTTAATTTCAGATTAGATTAGATTTGATTTAGTTTATTTTAAATTAATGTAGTTTTGGTTTAGTTTGCTAGATTAAATTTAGATTTTAGAATATAGATTTTTAATTTTTCTAATTTCAGTTAGAGTTAGATGTCTTAATGTCATTTAGATTTAATTTTTTAAGTTAGATTTAACTTTTAACTTTTAATTTAACTTTTTAGATTTTATTTCAGATTTTAACTTTTAATTTTAATTTAGCATTTAGTCTTTAAATTAGATTTAGCTTTTAATTAGATTTAACTTTCTTGTAAATTTAGTTTTTATCCTTTAATTTAGATAGAATTTCTAATTTAGATTTAGTTTTTTTTTTTTAATTTAGATTTGATTTCTAATTTAGACTTAATATAGAATGTAAATTTAATTTAGATTTTAAATTTTAGATTTACTTTTAATTTAGATTAATTTTTAATTAAGATTAGTTATTAATTCTAGATTAATTTTTAATTTAGATTAAATTTTAATTTTAGATTTGTTTTTTTTTATTTAGATTAACTTATATTAGTTTTTAAGTTAGACTTTGATTTTATATTAGTTTTTTTTTCTAATTTAGATTAATATGTTTTTTCCTTCATAGCTTAATTGTTGATTCTGTGGCTAATCATTGATTTTCTCTTTGTAGGTTCACATGTCAGAGATTTGAAAAGTGAAAACATACACACATTTTTCAAAGACTGAAAATCAGAAACTACTAATGACATTTAGTGTAGGACGTTCATCGAAGACTTGATTTTGAAACCAATTGTCTTTTTAGATTAGATAACATTTCAATTGATGCTTAAAAAGAACCCTATCTGCCGTGTTTGGTGCACTTGCACATTCTATGTTACCTGATCCAGTCTGTATGTATCCTCTCCCCTTGCAAACTTGTGCGATCTTGGGTGACGAGAAATACACATTGGTCTCTTTTTTTAGGAGAGGCTTCCTTGGGGATTTCATCACCTCAGGTTTTGACCTTGAACACTTTTTTCGGCGAGCTATATCAAAGGGGGGAGAACGAAAGTTGTACCCCAAGGAGTGGCTAGCATCATTCAAAGCCAAGCTGTGAGACCCTCGGTTCGTCGAGACTTGCTGGTGATGAGAGTGGGAGTGGGCTTCCTAGTTCTCAGGCTATTACAGACAGGCTCTCTGTTCACGGATTCCCTTACTAGACACCTCTTGTTTTAGAAGCCAAAATCCTTCTATTTGCTAGCGCAGGAGGTCATACCTTTGAAGCGTCCCACATACTTGCGATCCTTAGTAGAGATGAAGAGTTTTTCATGGGAGATTCATGAGAACTCGAAGCTTGGTGGACTCAGAGAAGTGAGTGCCATAGAGGGGAGCCAGTGTGGCCAAGCTTCCAAGTCATCCGCTAAGAATAGGCGCGACTGGAGAAATCCAAGTGGGAACCCAACAAATATTGTGTTGACCAGCCATAGGTTGCGCTTGTCTTCAAGTCAAGTCAAAACATTCAAACATCGCACTTTTGTGTTTGAATTGAAAAATTGTCACACACATTTTCAATCAAAACCAAACATTATCACCTATCATAACCTTTGGGTCTCATGCTTCATCCACCATAATAATCAATCCCTAAACCATCCATAACCTTCCCAAAATTTCACTAATCATCCTACAACATCCTCACAACATCCCAAAACTTTTCTCAGATCCTTCCTAAACTTTCCAAGATCATTTATAATTCCCTTTCAAAAAAACTCTCAAAGCCAAACATGTCCAACCGCTATCCTCCATATTCATCCCCGACCTATGAACGAAACCAAAGGATTTAATATTTTGACCATCGTTTGAAAGAGCTTGAAAAACAACTAGAATCCTGACATTTAAATGAAGTAATGCAATCATCTCGTTGAAAGCATTTATCACCACCAAAAACTACATCATCCAAGTTCAATTTTTTTAAAGTTTTTGCAAAGGCTAAATGAGAAACCTAAATCTAAGTCCTCAAACACAAATAATATTGAGCAATCCTACCATATCATGCATCTACCTTCATCTCCCATGAGTCAAAATAAACCTCATGAGTCTTTCACCCAAGTTAACGAATCTATCCAACCATCCTCTCCCATCATACCATATACATCCAATGATTCATGTCAATCTCTTAGTCCAAAGCATGCTAGCATAGATTCCCATACACATCAAGATCAAAGTATTCCTTCCACTCCATCCAATGATACCGAAAATCTCCAATGCTCTCCAATCTTTGACCAAGATCCCATCTCTCAAGAACCTCATGATGATCCCCTTATCTCTTTTTTTTCATCCAAGAGGATCCCCTTCCATCTCAAGAGAAAAGTATCCTTCCAAGTCCTCCTTCCACCTCATCTAATGAATCCATACCATCTCATGATTCCATTGCATCCCAAGAGAATGATAGTTCTTCCATCATATCCAATGATTTCCTACCATCTGATGATCAAGATATTCTTTCCAAAAAATCTCAAGTTTCCCTTCCTCATCAAGATCAAGATATACCTCCATTCAAGGATGCCCTTTCATTCCATGATGATGTTTATCCTTCTCATGATCAAGATATGCCTTTCATAACACTTCATGATGATTTCATACCTAATGAATATCAAGCTACTCCATCTCTTACACCTCATGATCCTTTTCCAAGTCAAGATCAAAGTACTCTATCATCCCTATGTCAAGATCCTATCACCCATCCTAATTCCCCTCATGATCACAATCCTCCACAAGAGTTTATCACCACTATTCAAGCTATCCATGAGCCCCTTACCTATCAAATGGGTTCCCTCACTTTTATATCCAAGGTTATTTACTCCAAGATCTTGTTATTCCTTCCATATCACATCCACCTCACGATAGACTTGCATCTTGTTTCATAAATAATACATATCCTGTTGGCAAACAAATGTGTCAAAGTATGAACTATAAAGGAAAAGGAATTAGGCCTTCATGAACAAGGTATCCTAGAACCCCTTTATATCCAAGAAAATCCATATTATCATGGCCTTGGTTATACACCTCACACTCAAGACATTGGTACCCATCGTAAGTCCAGATTCCATCAAAATAAAGCAAAGTATCCTAGTCCATCAAACCTTCCATATATCCTAGGTCCTTTCATAGCACTTCATGATGATTTCATACCTAATGAAGATCAAGCTACTCCATCTCTTACACCTCATGATCCTTTTCCAAGTCAAGATCAAAGTACTCTATCATCCCCATGTCAAGATCCTATCACCCATTCTAATTCCCCTCATGATCACAATCCTCCACAAGAGTTTATCACCACTATTCAAGCTATCCATGAGCCCCTTACCTACCAAATGGGTTCCCTCACTTTTATATCCAAGGTGATTTACTCCAAGATCTTGTTATTCCTTCCATATCACATCCACCTCATGATTTACTTGCATCTTGTTTCATAAATAATACATATCTCGTTGGAAAAAAATGTGTCAAAGTATGAACTATAAAGGAGAAGGATTAGGCCTTCATGAACAAGGTATCCTAGAACCCCTTTATATCCAAGAAAATCCATATTATCATGGCCTTGGTTATACACCTCACGCTCAAGACATTGGTACCCATCGTAAGTCCAGATTCCATCAAAATAAAGAAAAGTATCCTAGTCCATCAAACCTTCCATATATCCTAGGTCCTTATCCTAGTTCATCAAACCTTCCATCTATCCTCGGTCCTTATCACCCAAACCCTAGTCCATCAACCCTTCCATCCATATTGGGGCCCTACATCCCTCCATCTCCTATTCCTCAAGAATAACAAAGTCACACATCCTTGATGCCCTTTCAAAATTCTACCCACATTAACCCATCCATAATTCCTCCATATCATTCATCTCCATTTGCCTATCCCATTGCTCTTCGAAGAAAAATGGGTGCCAAATGTCAAAAGCTTCCATATCAAAATCCACATATATCAAAGGATCAACATATCTCCTTGAAGAGACATGCAAAAATGAAAGAAAATATGATCCAAAGTCAAAAGAAAAATAAATCAAAGGCCACAAAGGCCCATAAATCAAAAATAAAAATGTCAAATGCCATAAAGGCCCATAAATCAAAAAGAAAAATTTCAAAGGCCACAAAGGCCCACATATCAAAAGAAAAATTTCAAAGGCCACAAAGTCCCATAAATCAACAAGAGAAATCTCAAATGCCACAAAGGCCCACAAAGCAAAAATCAAAGTCAAAAGCTATGTAGATTCCTAAAAGTCTCATAGAAGCAATAAAATATAAATTGGCATCCAAATTTTCTAATCCAAAAGCTTCCTCCAATCTTCCATCTAAAAACCTGTCACCTTCCAAATCCATTTTTCCTCCATCACTCCACCACCCTTCAAGGTGTGTACCGATGTTGATCTTTCCATCCTTTCTGTATAACCATCAACAAGAATTCCAACCTCCTATCCATTATCCAACATCCATCCCCCATTATCCTCCTTTAATCCAAACCTTTGCATAAGTCCTTAGCTTCTTCCATCATACCATTAATCTACCAACGTTTATGAGCCTAATTCTCATTGCCATGGTTTATTAGAGTACATATTCAAGGGATATTGGCCATGAAACTTGATTTTTGAGTCCTCCCTCCATATCCCTATCATGCATATATTATCTTCCATATTCATTTATCCCTATCCATATCCTATCTTCCATATTCCTCTTACACTATATACTTGGGGGAAAGTTTCATCCATCCTATCATTCATATTCATTATCCTCTTTACATTCATCCCTTACCTTTCCACCTTTGATCTTGACAAGGTTAAGGATCTTCTTGAACATCATACATCTTATCCTATACACTTTATCCATATCTTTCGTACCATACCCTTCACCTTATCCATATTCCACCATTCTATCAAAATACATCCATTCTTCCCTTCCTTGGTATTGATGAGGAATAGGGGGAAATACTTAGGCATTGTGTCCATATCTTATCTATTTGATCTTGATCATCCTATTCATTATCCTTATCCTTGCATTCTTCCATTCCATATCTCCTAGCTTATCAAAATCCATGTCCCATTTCCTTCCTTTGTTCTTGATGAGATTAGGGACAAAATTACAAATGCATGCTTTGGATTTCCTTTCATATCCTTATGGATTACCTCCAACGCTGGTCATCATGTCCCTTTGCAACCTTGAATATTATTGTGTGAATCATATTTCAGCCTAACTGTAAAACATTATCCCATCCTCATATCTTTTTTCAATCAATCATCAAACAATCATCAATCTTATCAGTGATCCTAAGTACTTGTCATCATCATACCTTATGGAATCAATCATTCCTGGCATCTCAATCAACCAACCATTATCATCTTTTAACAAGAGATATGTTGCTTGTGTGATATGTTTTGCAGTGAATCTTTCATTTTGATCTATCATTTACCCATGGTTGTATTACCTATGCTGTGGAAGATCTTATTCCTTCAATCAATCATCTATCACATTACATCTCACTCCATCTTTAAAACTTCAAAAAATCCATAAAAATCATAAAATGTCCTAAAAAAAGCTATTAAAATCATAAAATGTCTTGAAAAAAATCCATAAAAATCATAAAATGTCTTGAAAAAATCCATAAAAAATCATAAAATGTCTTGAAAAAATCCATAAAAAATCATAAAATGTCTTGAAAAAATCCATAAAAATAATAAAATATTCTGAAATTCCAAAAAAATCAAATACTCTAAAAAAAAACAAAAAAATCACATAATTTAAAAAAATTTCCAAAACAGTGACACTTTCAGATTGCCACACAGCTTTGAACTTCAACAAAATCAAAACACACTACAATTGACAATCAAGAAAACATTACAACAAACCTATCAATCTCCCTTTTAGATCCAACCAACTGCATAAACTGTGACAAGAATCAGTTCTACACTGAAGCATGATGCATGTTTGTTTGTCGATCTTTGATTATTTTATGATCTTGATCTTTGGTGGCATGTATTTTAGCTTCTTGAGGATGTCTTGGACTAGAAAGGCGAGGATGGAACTTTTCTTGTTTGATGTTTGTGGTTTGTTTCTTATTCACAGTGACTCGTCTTAAGATATGGTTATCCAAAACCATCGAGGACCTGTGAGTCTACTGTGGACGAGAGCATTCCTTGCCTGATAGTGTCTTTCATGCAATAGGTATTCAGGTCATCTAAGGTTCTTATACCTAGATGCTTATACTTCACTGCTAAATAAAAACACAAATAGTATTCAGGTCGTCTAGATGTTCATGTTATCTAAACACTTATATTACTTTGCAACATAATAAGCTCTATGATGATAAAGCACAAGAAGCTTCATCACCCTCATTTCCTTCATATCTCTCTTTCATCTATCATTTCTTCCATCATCCATTTCCTTCATCATTTCATTTTCTTCATGCTCCTTATTTCAAAGAATGATTAATCGGTTTATCTAACTGATACTTGTCTTTTAATCGAAATCAATCAATTTGCTCCTTGATCACTCAATCATTTTATCAATCATTGTTTTGCACTAGCATCAATCTCAATCAACTTAATCAGCTCAATCAACTTAATCAACTTATCAACCCAACTATAATGATCATTTACATCAATTGTTCAGTTACGCCCATCAACTGTGCATTTTCATCAAATGTACAGTTCTGCTTAATCACTCGCACAATATCAATTATCAAACTTTATCCTTGTGATCTATCAAGAGATTAATATTATCACAACTTGTTCGATCAATCTCTTGAGGGGGCATATCATCCTTATCATCAACCTTACTAGGATCTCCCTTGGGCATGTATCAGTTAATCAATATTTTTTCTTTGAAACAACGTGACAAGCTGCATTATCTCAAAGAGGGGCAAAATGTAGACACATAAAAATGTCCTCTTAATCATTTTTATCCATTGCATATTTTAATTGATCATCTGCATAATCATATCTCCATAAAACCATTAAAATATTATAAGCATTTATTCATAACCATAATCCATTTACATAGTCATTTAGTCATTTATCCATTTGCATATTTCATTATCCCGTTTCATAAATATTTATCAATTCATTAATCATCAACATAGTCATAAATCATTTAAGCATTTCATAAATCATTAATTCATCCATTTCATTAATCATTAATCTATAATCGCTTAAATACATTTATTACACATGCATAATCATTATACTCGTACATTAAATATTTCCATTCATCATCATATTCATATGCATATATTTTATAAATCTATTAATTCATCCATTTGCATAAATCATTTCACTTTGACCATTTGCATGATTATTCATTTGCATTAATCATTAAAATGCATTCATATATTTCATTAAATAATTTAAAATTTATAAATCAACTTCCATGAAATTAGCTCAAAATTACACATTAAAGTCATAGATCATTTCCATGGAATTAGCTCAAGATTGCACATTTTGAGCTTCCAAACATGAATCATGGCATAAATAACTCCACTCATTTCTCATTTATCATTTTCACATTATGAATTCATTTATAAAAACCTCCTCCTCACTTTTTGGGATACACATTTTTCGATTTCAAAACACCAATTTCATTCTAATCACATCTGATTCTACACAGCTTCTTTTGCTGCAAAAATTTGAGAGAAAAGACAAGATATTGTGGAAAGGATAACAATGGAGTTTGATTTCTTTTGAATGCTCATGTTTTTAGTTTTCATAGTTTTGTTTTGTTTTACATGTGTGTTCATTTAGAAATGCTCCATTGATGTTATATTGAAAAGTTGATTTGGATTTATAATTTCTATTTATTTTTCAATTTTCAGCATGCACACTATACATTATGAAATCCAATTTCCCTAGTTAATATTATGGTTGAATGTTATGTATATTATTTTATTTTTTGCATAGTAATCTCCATGGTCCATATAGGGCTATTGTTTATTAAATTTGTATGGTATGATAATGTGGATTAGGATTTGGCATGTATACAATTGAGTTGTGTGCACATCCTTGTTTATATAGAATTCATGTTATGATTAAATCACATTTGTGAGCTGAATTTGTGTGATGTACCTTGTGTGCTCATGTGTATTAGAATTGAATAGTATCTATATCATAGAGTTATATGTGATTGGTTTGTATGCCATGTACATGATAATTCTTATTCATGTTTTGTTGTATGCCCAATGTGTATATGTTAATAAGGCCTTTTATGTTGGTGTTGTATCAAGTGTGAATCAAGCTTGTATGATGTGCTTAGAGTACTTGTGTGCATTAGTATTGGATGTATTTATGTAGTTAATTCATATATATGTGATTGATTCACATGGAATGCAAATTGGTTTAGTTGATATTATCGTTTATTGGTATGAATGTCATTGAGTTTTTTGTATGATACTCTACATGGCACATACATAGGGCTATTTTTTACCAATTGTATGGTGTGCTAATGTTAGTATGTCATTGAGTTTTGTGCATGATAATCTGAATGCACAAACATAGGGCTATTTTTTATTAAAGTTGTATGGTGTGCTAATGTGAATTAGGCATTCACATGTATGCAATTGAATTGTATACACATCCTTGTTTATATGTAATTTATGTTGTGGTTACATCACATTGTGAATTATAATTGTATGGTGTGCCTAGAGTGCTTGTGTGTATTAGTAGTGGTCGAATTTTCATCATTAATTTGTATACATGTGATTAATTTATATAGATTGTAATTTGGTCTAGTTCATATTATGATTGAATGCTATGTGTGTCATTGTATTTTATGCATAATAATATCCATGGTGCATACATGACACTATTTTTTATTAAAGTTGCATGATATGTTAATGTGAATTAGGCTTTGGCATGTATGCAATTGACTTGTATACACATCCTTATTTATATGAAATTTATGTTATGATTACATGACTTGTGAGAATTAAATTTGTACTCATATGCTTGTGTACATTAGGATTGAGTGGTATTTATATCATTGAGTTATATGTGATTTGTATGTCACATACACAAGGATAATTTATTTTTTATATTTTTCGTATGTGTGAATATGAATTTTATGTTGGTGTTGGATAAATGTGAATCAAACTTGTATGGTGTGTTTAGAGTGTTTATAATATTGGAAAAATTTATGTCATTAATTCATATGTATGTGATTGATTCATTCCTATGGAGTGTGAATTGGTCTAGTTCATATTATGGTTGAATGTTGTGTATTCCATCGAGTTTTGTGCATGGTACTCTTTATGGCTCGTAAGTTGGCCTAATTCATATAATAGTTGAATTTCATATATGCCAATAAGTTTAGTACATAATATTCTCTATGACTCATACATAGGTATATTTTTATTAAATTTGTATGATGTTCTTGGTGTGATAAGGTGAATTAGTGTATGTAGTCAATTAACTTCTATATACATCCTTTATAAGGAATTTATGCTATGATTATATCAAATGTGTGAATTAAATTTGTATGGTGTATCATATGTGCTTGTGTCCATTAGGATTTATTGGTATTTGTATTATTTATTTTTTTCATTGATTTATATGCCATGTACATGATAATCATTTTTATTAAAGGTGTACTATGTGCAATATGTGTATATGTGCATAAGGATTTTATCTTTATGTTGCATCGAGTCTGAATATGGTGTGCTTAAACGACTTGTGTGCATTAGTATTGGTGGCATTAATATCATTTAATTTGTATACATGTGATTAATTCATATGGAATATAAGTTGGTCTAGTTGAGATTATGGTTGAATCTTATGTATGCCATTGAACTTTATGCATAATACTCTCCATGACACATACATAGAACTATTTTTATTAAATTTGTATAGTGTGCTAATGTGAATTAGACTTGCACATGATAATCATTTATATTAAAGGTGTACTATGTGCAATATGTGTATATGTGCATAAGGATTTTATGTTTATGTTGCATCAAGTCTAAACAGACTTGTATGGTGTGCTTAAATGACTTGTGTGCATTAGTATTGGTGGCATTAATATCATTTAATTTTTATGCATGTGATTGATTCATATGGAATGTAAGTTGGTCTAGTTGATATTGTGGTTGAATCTTATATGTATGTCATTGAACTTTATGCATAATACTCTCCATGACACATACATAGAGCTATTTTTATTAAATTTGTATAGTGTGCTAATGTGAATTAGACTTTGGAATGTATGCAAATGGCTTGTATATACATTTTTGTTTATATGGAATTTATGTTAAGATTACATCACATGTGTGAATTGAATTTATATGTTGTATGCGTATTAGCATGCTTGTGCATTCATTAATATTTATGGTATTGATGAAATTAAGTTGTATACATATGATTGATTCATATGGAATGTAAACTGGTCTAGTTCATATTATGGTTCAATGTTATGTATGCCATTAAGTTTTGTGCATAATGCTCTCCATGGTATGTACATAGGGCTAAATTTCATTAAAGTTGTATGGTGTGCTAATGTGAATTATGTTTTGGCGTATATATAGTTTGACTTGTATACACATCCTTGTTTATCTGGAATTTATGTTGAAACATAAAAAAAGGGATCCTAGGTCCTAAATGCAGAGAACCTAGGATTCAATGGGCCTTTTCCAAGTTTCATTAGAATGTAGATCAACAGTGAATATATTGACTATCAACCCTGATGGTGAGCCAATTAGACCTGGATCTACATCTATTTGAGGGTAGGAATTGATTGGAAATATTTTTTAATGGTTGAATTAATTAGACTATATGCCCTAATATGAAAAATGAAAGATCCTGATAATTGATAAATAGAAATAGTCAAGTTCTAGCAAATCTGGAAAGTATAATACCCCTCCTGTTGCTGTTTGGACTTATTATTTTTCTTTGCTTTTGCTTGATACTTTGAGACTATGATAGTTACTATTTATTGGTTGGATTGGTGGATTGGATAGTTTAGATTGATTGATGATTATGCTACTTCATTTGATGACATGAATATTTGATATGAAATTATGGTTACATTTGGTTTGGGGATGTTTAATTTGATTTCAGTAATACATTGTGATGCAGTGATTTAGTAATTATTTTATGATGTGATCAGTTAGTTTAGCAATATTACTTTATATTTAATGTTGTAATTGATAGAATAGTTTTGGTGAGAGGACAGTGTAGCACCACTCGTTCGTGAGTACCCTGCTACGCTGCAATTCCTTCTCACAATGTGATGTTTTGATTATATATATATACATGTACACGATCTTGTTTGTATGTAGGAATTGTAGGTACAGAGTCTCGATTCCACCTGCTTCGGTAGGACAGAGCGAGCATCAATTTAACCCAATGGGCATGATGTTGAAACAAAGATGACAAGGAAGTCACCCCATCCCATATTTGTCAAATCGTCCTGATTGAGTGGTATTGTGCATCTTTGACTTTTGTCATTTTGCAATTTATTATAGTGGGTTGTGTGAGTGTACTTTTGGTATTTATTTTACGTTAGTGTTTTGTATGATGTTATTTATATAATTAAATGATGTTAATAAATGTTTATAATAGTGTTGGAATAATTTGTATTAAAATATAAAATTCTTATATTAAAAGTCATGTGATTTATTTAAAAGTGTAAATTAAATTATTTAAAATTAGTATTTTGATAATTTAATTAAATAAGCATGTTGAGGATAATTATGAAATAAATTAATTAAAGATATCAAATTATGTGAATTGCAAGTAAAACTGCAAAATCAGAATTAAAACAAAATAGTGTTGTTAAATAGAAGAAAAATCAAGAAAAGAAAGAAAGATAAAGAGGACCAATGAGTGTTGAGTTTTGGCTGTAAAGTTGGGAATAAAATTAGAAAATTTCTTTTAATTTTTATTTTTGGAGTTTTCGAAAAAGAAGAAGATATATTTTTATTTAATAGCAAATTTGTGAGATATTTCATTCACGGGAAAATTTACAGAAGTTACACCAAAATATTGAGTTTTGAGAATTGGATTCTCTCTGGTTCTTTTCCGTAGAAATCTATTTAGTTTTTCATTGTTTTAGAAGAGAGGTTCTTCTGAAATAAATCTTAGATTAGAAGATTGGTCAAGGGAATCGGGTGAAGAAGTTCTGAAGGAAAGAACGAGAGCTCTTCGAAAAGGCTATTGGGTTCAAGCAAAGCTTCATCAAATTTTCAACAGCACAGGACTTCAGGTTCCATTTTCTTATTCTTTAGTTTTCTGATTCAAAAGAAAAATAAAAATAAAAAAATATGTTTTCTGTGAAAGAAAAGAATTTTTTTATGGGGTTTTGGAAATCTTTTTGGGTTGCAAGCAAATGGAAGAAATTAAACTGGGGTTCTGAAAATGTTTTGTGTTTTTACCATTTGGCTATAATTTTCTTTTATTGTTTGAACCTCTGGAAATGTTCAATAAGTTTATAATTTTGTTTTCCCTGTGAGATAAAGGGGTTTATGAATATATACTCATATATATATACATATATGCCTTAGGTATATATATATAATATACATCCATTTAAATATATTATTGTTGTTCTTGTGAATCATGTTCTGTAATATTTATATGTATATATATTTATATATATATATACACAACTGTATATATATTTATATATATATATACACAACTGTATATATACACATATATAAATATATATATATATACATATATTCCTGAAAAGATATTAATATATTTCAAAATTATTGAAGGGATTTTTGTTTTAAATAAAAATTGTGAATGGCCAAAATGTTTTAATGCTGGGGGGTCGGCCATAAGCCGTACCCTGCCCCAGCCATGGTACCTTACTGCACATGCAGCAGTCCAAGGATTTCCGCGATAGTCCAAAGGACTGTTGTGCGCAGTCCTTAGGGCTACGCGCCGACTTGTGGACAACGCTGTATATGTTTTAAAAAATGCATTTTTTTTTGAACTTTATATATATATATATTTAAATAATAAACATAGTTTTTTTTAAGTTGCTCAGGAAATTGAATCTGATAGAATAAAAAAAATTCAAAAGAATAGGAAATTAAATATACTTGTATTTTATATGTATAGAAATATATATATATATATACACACACACATAAGTTATGAATGTATGCTTTATTGGTTCTGGTTTAATTGTGAAATTATGCAATTTAGTTATATTGGTTGATTAAAATGAAACAAATTAAGTATTATGATAAAATTATTATTGAACCTTATTTCAACTTGTGTTTGGGAAAATGGAAATTACAAAATGCAAATTCATCCAGCTGTTTATTTCGAGTTGCAAAAACAATGTGTAAAATTGTTATGTTGATTAAAGTTGAAATCTTGAGAATTTGTTGGTTATTCTTTATCCTTACATTATTGTTCTGGCTTTTCGATGGGGGAACCCTATTGTTTTTTATGAACTCGTTATTGAGGTTGTGAACCTTAGGCTTCCAGAGGCTTAGTTTTATTGTTGGTCGATATCCTCGTTTTATGTGCTCTTGTTATAGCAAGTTATGGGATGTCGTCATTATGAAAGGGTTGTATGAGTTTTTGTGGAGACTTTGATTATGTGTTTTTAGCGAGATGGATATTGCCTCTCATGTCATTGGTTGTGGTTTAATGCTTTGTTCCTATGGTACAACCCTTGTTTGATTTTGTTATGTTTTGGGGTCTCAGGGAGAGTGGCTCTTCGTGGGGGCCAACACCTGAAATAGGAGGAAGGGCTCAAGATAACCCACATAAGAATAGATTAACAAGTGAAAACCTAATAATAGAACTTAGGGGGATGGGTAGTTAAAAACCTATAAGATAATCGTGGATACCTCATCTAGCCATTAAGGCTATCACAGACTAATGGTAGACTAAGAAGGCAGTGGTCGGCAAAGTCGTAACCTCGTCCTCAGGAGAGGTTAACGGCTCCGCATGAGTCACCCTATGGGGCTGGCACCTCAAGTAGGAGGAAGGGCTAGGATAACCTTAGATTGGGGCCAACACCTCATGATGGAGGAAGGGCTAGGATAACTCATGTAGGCTATGCGATGACACTCTCCACTTGTTGCCCTTGGGCTTTGCTTTCTTGGTTGCCTCTGGAAGTGTGTTCTGATTGTTGTTTCAAATTCATTTGGCAAGTGTATTATGATTGTCTCTTTGGTTTACTTGGCATGTGGTTAATGGTTATTGCCTTGGTTTATTTGTGATGTGTTTTATGACTCTTTGGTTATATTGAGTGGTTCCTTGTTGTTGTCGTTTATGATCTATGTATTCTTTGATGTTTCTTTTGGAGTTATTGTACTATGTTATTCTTTATTGGAGTTGTCTTATGGCATTCATGGTCATGGTTACTTCCTTGTCACCTCTGAGCACAGGGGGTGGGTTATTTATAACCCACGTGGTCGAGTGGAACGTGCTCCACACCCGTTGGGTTCCCCATCAACGTTCGTTCTTCACAGTGTTCTTTAGATGGAGCTTGTACCTGATATTCATTTTGTAATTTAGACATTAATTGTACTATGTATTTATCCCACATGTATGGGAGATTTCATTGTTTTCATTATTGAGAACATGTAATGTATTAAATGATGATGGTATTGTATATGAACCTTTGTAACCATTCATTTTATGAGTTTCATTATGGTTGTATCATGTAATGTATTTATACTTATACTTATGGATACATGGATGTACCTTTGTAAATGGTTATTGTAATGTTTATGTTGGATGTAAGATTTATTATGTTATTTAGTCTTATGTGTATCTTTCATTATGTGTTGTTTATGCGATGTGACCTCACGTGCCCCAGAGGACTTGACGTTATGATGTTAATGTGCAATGGAAATATGTTTTAATGTTTCGTTATATGTTTACCTTGTATTATTAAAATAAAAATTAAAAATATGTGCAATGTTTTGTCCTTTAGGGTTTGCACGACGGGCGTTACAGAAAGCGCAAATGACTATGTAGCTACCCAAAAAAATTGGTTTGGTTGTGCTTACAAGGACTAGGTCGCTCAATGGTGAATGGTTCTATGTAGGGATTTTGTACTCAACTTTTGTGGTCCTCTAGTACCAAATCTAGGCTTCTATTTTTCACTTGTCCCACTGTCGGAATGTCATAAATAAATTTTGTTCATAATTTTTCGTGTCTTGACAAGGTTGATGACAACAAATGCAACAATGGTGAAATTTCCTTTGAGGTCTCTTCAATCCTTTCTAAACCTGCAACTTGCACATTCATAGAGAGGGAAATTGTTGCAACATATAGGGATTGCTTTAGTCAAACCCTAGGTAAGTGTTTCTATTGTGACCCTCTTAGGCAATTTAGAGGGTCAAGTAGGCTCAATAATTTAAGGGGGGGAAAACATAGTGTGAAATTGCTAATGTATACAATTTTTTATACTACATTTAGCCCCAACTTTAGTAAGAGTATGAACTTGCGCTCAAACAACATATACAAACATACATATCAAAAAACATGAAGCATACATGATGAAAACAAATGCTACGAAATAACATTTGGATGATGATGAAATGAAAACAAGCATGATGTAAACATGAAGAAGACACATCAAAATTACACAAAAAAAAAACAATGTTAGTACTAAAGGGATTCGAGTCGGTAAGGCAAAGAGACCTCAATCATAAATTGTCTCAAATACCAAATGTCATACAAATCACTTATGTGCCACATGGCTCCACTAGCAAGTAAGTTATATTATGCTAGGTTTCCATGAAATACATTACTCACTTGGGTCAGTGAAGTTTGATATTCACTAGGTGAGCCTCCAAGACAAGGATGAGAAACACACCTAGGTCTACAAGGTGTGTACTCATAAAAAAGTGGCAAAAATGGGAAGGAAACACTAGGTCTACAGGTGTGTACCCATTTGTCAACCATACCAAAAGTTATACTCCCTGATAATTTTGATAAGGTACCAGAAAATGATCAAATTCCACATGGCTAGAAAGTTGTATTATGCTAGGTTCTATGAAATAAAATAGGTTCCACAAGGCTAGCAAGTTGTATTATGCTAGACACTCATGAACCACATGGCAGCACTGGCAAGAAAGTTTTATTATGCTTGGTGGCCATGAATATGACAAGGTTTAATGTCATGAGGAACAAATACAACAAAGTTGAAATGATAAACAATCAAGATAATCAAAGGGTCATTGCTTAATGCATGAAAGGTCACACCTTAGGGAACATCTCACTTGACATCACCACCAAGAAAGGACTAGTCAAGGAATAAAATATCATACCTTAGGGAATGTTAGTCATAGCATTATGACCAAGGAGAAATTCACGTGCCAAGAAAGGTCACACTCTTATGGGATATCAAGTCTAATGACACCACAAAGAAGACACATCACATGGATTAAGAAGGCCAAACTCTGGTTCATAAGGTCACACTTCCTAAGAGATATGTATTATCATCGCTAAGAAGGGAACATGCAAATAGTAAGTGTGAGACTATATGCTCCCCTTGAAATAATAATGTACTTGCTACACTAACATTTTAAGGAGATACAAAGGGATACCTTGCTAGAAGGAATGCACCTAGGACAAGGCTACCTAACCCCTCACCCCCAAAGAGTAGGGACAAAAGGTGAGCCAAAAATGGATGATGATATGACGATCCTTGCAATGTAAAATGTGATTTCATAAAACAAAGTTTATACCCCCATGCATGGTAGTGAACATGTTCTGATACTACAACTACCACATGACAAGGAGCAACAACTAATGCTAGTTGTTTCTTGTATGATCAATTGAAGGATAATAACCAATACCTCTTGTTTTTTTATGTTTGTTAGGCTCTATGGGAACACAGATACCTTGTTCTCTTATCCCACACCCTTTTCCATTATAGCCAAATCATTTCAACAATTGATAACCTCTTCCATAAAGTTTTTCCATTTCTTTTGGAGTAGGTGGTTTTTCATGGTCTCTCTCATCATATGTGGATGTATAATTTTTGTTTTCCTCTCCTTTTCCAAAATTTGTAGACTCCAATGCTTTTGATGACTCAAATAGATTTTGTTACTGTTGTTGTTGCTTCTTTTTATTTTCTTGACTTTGATTATATAATCTTGTATTCCCCAACAAATTTAGGTGTGAAATATAATGAACCCCAATCATCACCCAACAAATTTGTCATAGATGAAAGGAAATTAGGGTCATGATCAATTTGTAAGGGTTCAAATTTTGTAGTTGGTGGCAATGTTCTAAGAGGATTTTTCATTCTTGTTTCAGTTTGTAAACAATTCTCATATTTTGGATAAGCTTTTATTGTGTAAAACTTTTTCTTAAAATGCATTTCATTGAATGATGCAATTTTGAAGGCACTCCATTCATTTCATGAATCCATGGCCTACCAAAGAGAATATTTATATGTAAGATCATGAGGCATAACATGGATAGGAGTTTGTAAAGTAACCTTACCAACTTTTATAGGTAATGTTACCAAACCAAGTGGTTGTTTTCCCACATTATCAAAACCGCGAATAGACAACTCAATTGGTTGAATTTTAGTCTTATATGCACCAATTCTATCCAAAAGATTCAAACTATAAATATTATATGTCCAATAATTATCCACAAGGGTACATCTAATTCCAAACTTGTTAATAATAGACAATATCATCAAGGCACCATTTTGTTTTTGTGTTTCCAAAGGGGGTATCTCATTTTGATGAAAAACAATATCCATGCTAGGTGAATTTAGATTCTCAATCAAAGTTGCCACATCATTTGGTTGCACAATAGGAGGGATGAAACTTGTTGCAAAGAATTTTTGAAGAATGTCATGATAAGTGGGTGATATTTGAATGATATCCCATAAAGAAATCTTAGTAGGAGTGTTGCAAAGTTGTTCCACAAGATCATACTCTTTTCCACTATGCAAAGGTAAATGAGGGGCACTAGGAAAAATGGGTTGTTGAAGAGGTATTGACATAGGAATGGCTTGTGTTTGTCTTGATTTCATTTTATTCCTTGTGTTATATATATGAGCAATAGTATGATAAATTGGTTGTTACAAAACATGGTTGCTAAAGAATCCCACCAACCAGGTCTAATTGACTAACCATTGAGGTTGAAAGTCAATCTCTTGGCTTTGTGGTTGGTGATTTTGAATGAAAGTTGGAAAGAGGACTCCCATATCTTAGGTTCTTTGTATTGAGGACCTAGGGTCCCCCCTCTTTTCCTATTTTTTAGTATGCAATTGACTTGTGTACACAACATTTTTATATACAATAGTCCTTGTGTGAATTAGTATTGGTGATATTTATGTCATTAAGTTGTATATATATGATTGATTCATATGGAATGTAAATTGGTATATTTCATATTATGGTTGAATGTTATGCACATGTCATTGATTTTTGTGCATAATATTCTCCGTGACACATATATAGGTATATTTTTATTTAAATTTCTATGGTGTGCCCGACATGCTAATGTGAACTAGGGTTCTACATGTATGTAATTGACTTATATACGCATCATTATTATATTGAATTTATGTTATGATTAATTCACATGTGTGAATTGAGTTTGCATGGTGTACCTAGTGTTATTGTGTACATTAGGATTTAATAGTATTTATATTATTGAGTTATATGGAATTGATTTGTAATGCATGTGCATGAGGTTACTTTGTAAATTAAAACTATATTGTGTGCCCAATATGCATATATATGTATTAGGGATCTAGGATTTAGAAACTATGTCATTAGCACATGAAAATATCTTTGTTTAGCATATCTTTTATGTTAATATTGCATCAAGTGTAAAACAAAATTGCATGGTGTGCTTAGTGTATTTTTTACATTAGTATTGATAGTATTTATGTCATTTAGTTACATGCACATGATTGATTCATATGACATATAAATGGGTATAATTCATATCATAGTTAAATAACATGTATCTAATTCTATTGTGTACATATTAATTTTAATGGAATGTATGGGGGATAATTTATATTCAAATTGTATGGATTTGCAGGTGTGTTACATTTAAATTAATCTTTCACATGTATTCGATTAACTTGCATGCATGTCCTTGTTTATATATATGTTTATTAGGGAACTTACATCACAAGTGAATTAAATTTGTAGGGTGTACTTAGTATTCACCAATAGCATGAAGGTGAATGATTCTAGGATCTACCCACAATATGATAACATTGAGCCAACATTCACCAACAACATGTAGATGATAGATGCAAGGAACTACCCCATACTAGTTTAGATTAAATTTTATACATATCATGAAGGTGATATCTATTAGGATCCACTAAATAAAAAGGTTCAACAAGTAATTGAAATCTTATTAATAGCCTCATGTATTATGTGTTGTTACACCAATTCCCTTTTTGGTGATAACAAAGAAGGAATATGGGATGCTTGTATTGTCATCAAAGTTGGCAGTGAATTTAGAAAAAAAGGATGGATTGATGATGTAGTATGAGATGCATTAGAATTCTTCTTTGCAATTAGGATGTACTTAATGGATTAGGTATTATTGAACTAGGTAAATGGGAAGATGTATGCAATAATGCCACATATAAATTTATTTTTTCCATTTGATCACTATGTGTATGTATGATGTATTTATGAGTAGATGAATATGAGAGTTTTATACATCTAAGAGCTAACCACTATGTGTACCTATGATTAGTGCATATGCTAACCACTATGTTTACCTATGGATATGCAATGTCTAGGCATGAGCTAGTCACATCATGTGTGTGATTTATGCATGAGCTAGTCCACTATGTTTATATGTGATGTATGTTTGAGTTGTTTGTTATGTCTATATGTGATGTACATATCAATTGGCCACTATGTGGTTAATTATTATTAATAATGTCTAACATCATTTTGGGATATTCTTGACATCATACTATTATATATGGATTAAATTGGAAACATAAGATCAATTATTGATTGTGATTTACAAGGGAGGTAAAAAATCTCATCCTAAATGTATGAAGGAATTATTTCTTATGCTTGGTTTGTGAACTACAAAGACTCTAATTATTAGAAAGAGATAGTAGGTAGATATATTTCAAATGAAAACCCTTGAGGAATAAGAATAGATCTATGGATTTGTTATGATATGAATGTTATCCTATATAGTGCAAAAATATAATATTGTGGTATAGAGTTTTTGCCATTACTATTGTTTGGTAAGGGTTGTGTCACTTCTTACTAAAAATATTTTTCTTGATCAAATAATATTGTACTTAAGATGTAAGGGTTAGTGCAGGATCATGATGGGCCAAACATGGCCCTTAAGAGGCAATGAAAATACAAAAAAATAGACGCAAGCAACTTCACATATGAATTTGAAGAGGTTATTAAAATAATTTGGAAAATATGTACGAATAGAATTTGTAGCTAATTGAATGTAGTTTGTAGGCTACTAGGATTTTTTTGGAAAAAAAATAATTTTATTTGGTCAAAAAATTATATTTCAATGCAGTAGTACTTTGAATTTTTGAACAAAACAAGTGATTTTCCAGCCACCCTAAGTATGAGCAAAAATAAAAACTTTTTTTTTAATCTTTGAATATAAGTAGAGGACACGTGCCTGAATGTGATACACATTGCTTGTAATTTTTTTGCAAGTAAATAATTAGTTATGAATTTTCTAGTAGGAATTTCTAAAAATATTAAAAACTATTTATCCAACCACCCTAACTTGGTCAATAACTTATGATTTATTTTAAACTATAATTTGTGAAGCATTATGTGTGACATCTTTTGGATTAAAAAAAAATGTAATCGTTTAAAAGTTATAGATATTTTTTAGTTAGCCTATAAATCAAGACTTTACACATAGTGCATGTAGAAAATCAATAATAATTATTAAATTTAAAATAAAAACATATTTTATAATGGTAGAATTCTATCAATTTACTGAATAAATCCTTTCCGTTTCATCAAATTCGGATGAAAAAAATCATTGATACAAAGGTTTAATGTCAAAAAACCACTGCAACCCCTCTAAACACTTTGAGGTGGTTGAATTTTTAGGTTGGACATCCCCAAGCCAAATCCAAAAGCAATCTTGAGGCAATAATCAAGACAAAAAAAATGTTAAAAAATATTGATATCTATTATTAACGGATATCCATTTCTTATACTTAAGAATGCTTGTTTTGGGTTAACTATAGATTAAAATTTAATATATTATAATATTAATATAAATATTTATATATATTTAAAAAATTAATATTTAATATAATATATGATAAATTAATATATACTAGGTTATATTAATTTTTAAATAATATACATATTATTTAATATTATATACATATTAATATAATATAATATAATATATTGTAATATATTATATTGTAATTGTTGATGTGAAATACTAGTTATTGGCCAAATTACGCTTGATCCATGAAGAATCGAAGCATAATGGAGCCACCAATACTCGAATCTCAACAAGATCAATCAATCAAAATTGAAAGTAAACATTTTATCAAAAAACCTAACATGCTAAATTTATGAAAGCTTTAAAGAAAACATCTACTCTAATCTATTGAAATTTATCTTGTTGTGGAATTGGTGTCGTGTTGATGTGGATTGACGACCCTTTCACAATCTCGTGATAGTGAGCTTGTTTCAGTCGATTCTATGGAAGGGAATCGATGAAACCATGGTGTTGGATGTGTGAAAACCTAAATTAAGCTAAAATGAACATGATGCAAGCTAAGTTACCATGATTCTATGCTATAAATGATCTAATTATGCAATTGCTAAGCTAATCTAAGATAAAAATGAGCTAAAAGATGAAAACCCTAATTTATTTACAAACTAGGATGGATGCATGGAAGCCATTAATGAAAGCTTGAAACTATTATGCAACTAAAACAAACTGAAAATAAGCTAAATGTGTGCAAATTGAAAGTATGGATATGAGTAAATTTAACAACATAAGTTTGCGATAAAAGATGGATGTATGAGTTTCAACAACATAAGTTTGCAATAAAAGATCGATGTATGAGTTTCAACAACATAAGTTTGCAATAAAAGATCGATGTATGAGTTTCAACAACATAAGATGGCAATAAAAGATGGATCCATTTGTCTCCAAATAGTGATCTATTTATAGGATAGAAAATGGGGAATCAGTGGTTGAGATCAAAAAGCTCAATCAACAGTTCAAGATGAAGGAGATGAGAGGCATGGATCATGGATTCTCATCAACAGATGAGAATGCATGATGAAAGTTAATCAAAGGCTCACAATTACCTTAAACAAACACACTTTTGACCCACTCACATAGGTCAAAGGTAACTTGCCAAAGAGGTAATTGGGTTTGGCTCATTTAAGAATCCAAGTGAGTTGATTGGAGGAGAGGGAATATTCCTTTTGGATGAGGAAAAAGGTTAATTTACAAATTAAAACAAAGTTTTAATTGTGCAAAAAGGATAAAGAATATTCCACTAGAATATTCCCTTTGATTAGAGGAATAATTAGTTTAATTGCTAATTAAACAAATTTTAATTGCTAATTAAACGAAGTTTAATTTATGCAATTAGGGGATTAGAGGATTAGATGATATTTATTAAATTAGATGATTTAATAAATAGGGGAGGGGATGAGATGATATTTAATTAAATAACTTAGGGTTATTTAATTAAATAAGATGACTTAGGAAATTAAATTAAATATTTTGATTTATTTAATTTAATGAGATGAATTGTTAGTACAAAAAGAGATGAATTAACCCAATTTAATTAATTAGGCCAAATAGACGAAAATGATGTAATTAATTAATTAGCTAGCCTAATTGAATTAATTAAGCGAAAAGAGGATGGATAAAGAGGAAATGATGTTAATAAATCCAATTCGAGTGTATGACATTGATTAGGACATTTTTCAGTGTCTACATTTTTCCCCTCTTTGAAGCGAGGTACCTGCTATTTCTGTTCAAAGAACAATGCTCTTCAGATGAAAAATGCTACTCGAATCAAAAATAAAAAAATTCTGATTTTTTAGATGCCCCAATGGAAGGATAAAATTGACTCCCTGCCCCCTCGAGAAATTAGGTGGAAATTTTGAATTTTGGGTTGATTTCTCGATAAAGGTTCAAAAGCTGTCCCAAGGGTTCAAAAGGGTTCCAGGATGCAAGAATAATGCCAAAAATGCAAAAAATAATGCAAAATTATGTCCAGATTGGAAAAATTGGTGAAAATGATAATAAACCCCATTAAAAAGGTTAAATTAGGACAAGAAACCCTAATTTTCTAGCTTAAATAGGTCAAGAGGGGTCATTTTCAATTCATTTGTGCATTCATAGCTAAGAAATTCTTGCAATTTGAGCTCTGAACCTTTGATGAAATGGTGCGTCGTGAGCTTCTCCGACACATTTCTGATCGAGTTCATAAGTTCCAGTGGCTTCTAGGCACAGGACCACCGGTATGTGATTTGAAATTTGAAATTTTGATGCATTTATTAGGTGTTAGAATTTAGAATTTGGGGGTGTCGCTATATAGCGATGCCCAAACTTCAATCGGCAATGCCCAAATGATATATATCGACACATATGTCTAGGGCGATGCTTTTCCAAATTTGATTTCCAAGTTTCAAAATTTAAATGGCGACATGTTTGTATCTAGTGACGCACTTGCCGATTTGAAAGTTAGGGTTAGGTTAGGCCAAATTCTAAATCGTGATGCCAGCTTGTCTAGCGACACATTTGTCAATTTGAATTTTAAAATGCATCGGGCGTTGTTGTTTAGATTTTGAATATAGCAACACATTTGTAAACAGTGACACATTTGTAAACAACAACACATTTGTGATTTTTGAGCCAGAAATTCTAAATAACTTCAAATTTTGATGATTTCCTAACATCGTGGGCTTCATGGGTGCAAGAGGTCTTCCCATCGTTGATGTCGAGGGAGCACAGGCCCACAGTACTAGAGAGACTGGGTGATCTTTTAGAGTTGCGTTGGGAGCACCTGGGAGAGATCGAATTGTGGTATATCACATATGCACCTGTTGTGAGGACACATTTGGCCATGATGATAGCGTTGTCTGAGAGATGGCACAACGAGACCTCTTCCTTCCACCTTCCGACGAGAGAGGTGACAATGACCTTGGAGGATGTGGTAGATGTTGCAGTTACCTATCCACAGTGATCACGTGATATACGATCCTGATGCCAGATTGGATGCCTACTTTGAGGTGATGGAGATGGACTAGATTGCATTGGTCACATCACAAATTGATTGAGACATACCGGGGTCACGTGCCGACGTTCAAATTGATTGTTGTGGCCATCATTTTAGGTTTGGTGGCTCTGGATAGATGCAGTCAATTATTCAGTCCAGGTTGGGGCTTGGCTTGGCAGAGGATGCTTTAGTGGAGGACTCTTTTTGTGTGGGGGCCTATGATGCTAGCCTCCTTGTACCATGATTTACATGATTTCGTGTATTGTGACAAGAGAGCCATTGGTGCAAGTGTGATACTCCTTCATATCTAGGCATGGGATCACATTGTTGTGCTTCGACCCATTACACAAATAGGAGATGTGGATCCAGATGATCCCATTATATGGATATACCAAGGTGCCTTAACACTTAGCCACACAGGACAGATTGGGCTCTGGTATTGGTGACAGTTGATAAACGATATTTCCGGTGGTGGTCATGGCTTCATATGCTGACCTGGTTTGATGATATTCAACAACTTTACTTTTCTCGGTAGACCTGATATATGTAGGGTCGAGAGCATACCATGGTTGAGTAGTACCTTCTAAACAGAGTGGCTAGACAGCTTGGCAATGTCCAGGATAGGCCTGACGATGTTTATAGAGCGATTTTTTGTGAGATCAGCTAGAGAGGTCCCAACATGGGGACTGGTGATTCTAACACGAGAGGCCGTGGAGAGTTTCAGACAGTTGGTTTCCTAGCCTTGGGCATATGATCAAGGTCAACCCATTGCACAGACCACTCTAGCATACAATGCATGGTTTGTCCCTCCACGATGACTCACATATCCTACAGGTGCTCCTCCTAGAGGGAGGTTGTGAGGAAAAGGTGTCAGGAGAAGAGGACAGGGAGGCCAGGATGGACATGATAAACAGGTTTTGGGGGCTCCTCCAGTGGGACAACAACCTCCTCAGCAGCCTCTAGTAGTGCAACAACAACCAGTGCCACCACCACCACCACTGCTGAATGCTAGAGATGCACAAATACAATAGCTGCAACAATAGGTGTAGGCTTTGACAGGTGAGCGGGACTAGGCTCGCCAATAGATTTTGGTTTTGACTATTGAGTGAGACCAGGATTGGCAATAGGTGGTCACGGTGATAGCTGAGAGAGAAGCAGTGCTACAAATAGTTTAGGTAGTTACAGGTGAGAGAGATCAGGAGGTGGCTAGATGTCAGTAGATTGAGAGCCTTATGAAATTCACCCATGGTCAGACATTTTCAGTGCGGCTATATAGGGAGGCTATTACGGAGGCTATGTATTATAGGCAACATTATCACAAAGATGTTCCTGCGACATTGAGACAACCTAATTTTTCACAGCGGAGCGATGCACGCCCTTGAGCAGAGGATCAACTTGAGCGGCAAGCTGGAGAGGGTAGCAGCCACCAAGGCTAGCCTTTTGATGTATAAACACTTTTTGATTTTTCCCCATTCTTTATACTAATATACATTCATGGGCTCCTTTTTGATAGCCTCATGGGTATTTGTACTTATCATCGATGTACATACATTGATCCAGATTTTGTACCATGACACATTTTTTGATATATATGATACAGATACAAATGATTCATGCTAATGATGTGTTCATGTATATGGATGATGTATGGATGCTTATATATAATCATGTATGGATGTATTTACTTTTATGTCTATGTGATATGTGATGATCATGATATGGATAGATGCAATGATATATTCTTTTTCATTATCTTTTCACAATATGATATGGATGAATGATTATGATATGCAAATGTTATGGATGCAAATGATATTTATTTTTGTATATTTTCTATGCATGTTTTGTAATGATGATGTATGCATATGGATGGATGAATGCAAATACTTATGATATGCAACGATTTAAGATGCTTAGAATAACAAATCTATATTATTCCTTACAACTCAAATGATAATGAAAAATGTATGATGTGATATGCAATGATTATGAGATGTGTGATTATGCTGATGGATTCCTATGATTATGATATGTACGAGATGCATGTATGCTGATGGTTTGTGGATGCAGGGTGGATGCATTGATGATGTTTTTGTGTGTCATGATACCAGGTTAGCGCAGAGAGAAGAATAAAGAATAAAGAAAGAATAGTCATTGCTGATGATGATTGCTTCAAAAGATTCAACAAGTCCTTGATCCATCGAGACTTTATTAGAGATGGTGATGAGACAATGCAAAAGAATGGAGGATGGGATGTTCACACTTTGGGATTGGGATTTTTTGTCATTCCTTATTGTTTGATATAACACATAGACACGATGCATCAAGGTATTGATAACCGAGACAACATTGTATCTAGTGTAATGGACTTTGACTCGATAAGTAGATAGGATAGTTCTTGTTCACATCTTGACATACAAAAACGTTGTTGGAATGCAAGTTAGAAGTTTAAAACATATTGGACCAAAGCAAACACAATAGTCAACAACATACTCCAAACAACCTTCCCACACACAACTAAGCAAGTATGTGCCAAGATTATTTTACAAGAGTATCCACAAGCACAACAAACAAAAGATAATGATTGATGCCCCATTACTTTCTCTCTAAATAGTTTTAGATAGACATCATCGAGAGGTCCTCAGAATGGGTCATTAAGATAAATCATAATAAAAGATCGAAGAAAAACAATCAGTGTTATCTATAGCTCCTGCCTATTTTAAGTTTAGCTTAGGTGATATCTGATGCTGATGACCATTGCAGGAAGGATACATCCTAGGACATGTTGATCAGAGGGTTGTTTGATGTTGGGATGATGATGCTAAGATGAGATATTGCCATAAACTTCACTGACACATTTACCTATGATTTTGACTTTAGATTTTGACTTTTGGGTTCACACTTTACGACTTGCTATGTTTGTTTTCTACTTGTTTCGCCAAAGGGTGAAGGTGAATATCGTTTTATTATGGGTGAAAGTTTATTGCAGGTGAAAGCGAGATGGGATGGATGGGTTTTAGACTGTTTGAATATTTCAATTTTTTGGTATTTTGAAAATGTTTTGAGGTTGTTTTTGGTCTTTTTGTAATGTTTATGGATGTTTAGGATTTTCCAATTTTTTGAGGCTGTTTAGGGTTTTCTAAATATTTGAGGCTTTTTAGGTCTTTTGAACGTTTTCTATTGTTTTTGGATTTTCCATTTTCAAATGTTTTTGTGTTTTTTGAAATATTTGGATGTTTTTGAGATTTTCGAAGTTTTACAAATGTTTAGGGGTTTTATGAGATATTTGGATGTTTTTGGGATTTTCGAGAGTTTTCCAAATGTTTTTGGGATTTTCGAGAGCTTTCCAAATGTTTAGGGGTTTTCTAAATTTATACACGTAGAGACCACATAGTTCGACTGACTCAACCAATTTATAGGACAAATATATGGACAGACAAAAGACGATAGCTAATTACAACTGACTACTAAGGACTGACCTAGGGTGTCTTGGGGGCACATCAGTGATGGCCTTGCCTACATTCAAGCTCAAATACAATGTAGTTTGACTGACTCGAACCATTTACAAGACAAAGATATGAACAAATGAGAGACAATAGCTAATTACAACGGATTGCTAAGGACCGACCTAGGGTGTCTCAGGGGAACATCAATGATGGCCTTGCCTATGTTCAAGCTCAGAGACAATGTAGTTCGACTGACTCAAACATTTACAAGAAAAATATATGAACATATGAGAGACAATAGCTAATTACAACAGACTGCTAAAGGATTGACCTAGGGTGTCTCAGGGGCACATCAATGATGGCCTTGCCTATGTTCAAGCTCAGAGACAATTTAGTTCGACTGACTCGAACCATTTACAAGACAAAGATACAAATAGATGAGAAACAACAACTAATTACAACAAACTACTAAGGACTGACCTAGGGTGTCTCAGGGGCACATCAATGATGGCCTTGCCTACTTTCAAGCTCAAAGACATTGTAGTTCGAAAAGAGGACATTGTTTTTGGTTTTTGGATTTTTGACCTTTTGAGGGATTTTGATATTTTTTGAATGTTTTGGATTTTTCCTTTATAATTTTCTGAATGTTTTTGGATTTTCACTGTATAGGATTTTGCAAATGTTTTTGGTGTTTTCTGATAAGATGTCCCATGACCTCAAGATATACAAGAACCCGATTGTGACGCATAAAAAAATTCCCCTAGTGTGATATGTTAGCCTACTTCGATAAAGGCAAGATAGATTGACCTTGATAATATGCCAAGTAGTGCTAAAGAGTTCATGATACCTTACAGTGACAAGCCATGATAAGGATGCGAATGGGGGATGAATGGTGATGCAAAGAATGATAGGTCACAAGATCCAAATAATAGATGGAGATACCTTATTTACGTGAGGCGCCTATTTGCTAGGTTTTCACCAAGGTACTTGCCCAAAGTGCCACCGAAGTGGTTTTCACTAGAGGACGATTTTTTTGTACTTTTTTCAATCCTTTTTCTCATTTTTTAAAGGATTTTGATCATTTTTTGATTGTTTTTTTATTTTCTAATTTAAACCCTTTATGTTTAGGCATAATTTTTTTTGAGATGCAAGCTATTGATTGGCTCCTACAAGGGTTCACCTTCAAGGGTCGACAATTGGTATGCTCCTGATCCGTAGCTTGTTGTGATGACAAATGGACTCAACCAATTAGGCTCAAAATTTTCTTTGTTGTCTTGATCTGGGAGGTTCTTATTTTACTTTAAGATGAGATCGCCTACCTGGAATGACTAACATTTAATTCTCTTTTTATAGCTTTGTTTCAGTCGGTTTTGATAGACTTGTAGGTGATTAAGGGCGTCAAGACGACATTCATCCAGGAATTATAGCTCATTCAGTCAAGACACTTTGTACTCTTCCTTAGTTATCAAATTCTTTAGTTGTTAGGGTTAGAAGCTAATATCTAACAGTTAAATGCAGATTTGATCAATAAAATAGAGAAATAAAACACAAAAAAATTATAGAAGAAACAAGACAACACAAATAATTTAACGTGGTTCACCCAATCCAGGCTACATCCACAAAACCGCAACCATCCAATGATTTTATTATCTAGTGCAAAACTTATTACAATCTCACGAATAATCGCCCTTTTCTACATACTATAACCCCCATCCCAACCCCTTATAACAAGCCTTTTAGAAGCTTCAATAAATTAGGGGTGTATAGTATAGCATGATCAGTCGCCACATACCAACATCAGTGACACTCACAATGATGGGAGATCAAACTCAATAGGAAAGATGGATTTTGATCCATAGAAAAGGGAGAAAGGGGGGTTGCTCCTATAGGTGTGCAGATACTAGTTTGATAAGCCGAAACAACGGGATTTAGCTGTAGATGCCAACCATGACCAACTTCATTAACTATTTTCTTTAGGATTTTTAGGATAGTTTTGTTCATTGCTTTTGCTTGGTCATTTCCTTGGGGATAGTACGATGTAGAGAATCGGTGTTGGATATTAAATATTTGGCACAACTCTTTCACATCCTGATTCTTGAATGGTGTTCCATTATTTGAGATGAGGGTTTGTGGTACACCATAATGGAAAATTATGTAATTCAGGATAAATTTGGCTATCCACTTCCCCGTTATGTAGGTCATAAGAATGGCTTCAACCCACTTAGTAAAGTACTCAGTGGTGGTTATGATGAACTTATGGCCGTTGGATGAGGTTGGAGTGATTTTTCCTATGAGGTCAAGTCCCCACTACGAAAAAGGCCATGGTGTAATAATTGGTTGTGATTCTTGAGCTAGAGCATGAATCAAATCCCCATGTTGTTGACACTGGATGCATTTCTGCACATACTGATGAGATTCTTTTTCCATGGTTGGCCAATAGTACCCCATCCTCAATAGTTTCTTAGCTAATATCATACTGCTAGAATGGGACCACAGATGCCATCATGTAATTTTGTTAAGGTAGTTAAGGATTCCTCTTGGTTAAGACATCATAGTAATGTCCCTTTGATGCTTTGATGGTAAAGGGTATCACCTAGGATCACGAATTGGGATGCCTTTTTGAAAAAGGTCTTTTTAAGGTTCAAGGTGATGTCTAATGGAAGGGTTCCTCTATTAAGGTAAGTAAAGATGTCATGGTACCAAGGAGATCTAGGACCAAAAATGACACACACAAATTCAAATTCAAGGATTTCAAGAGTCGGTACGAGAAGTTGTTCTACCAAGAATTCACATTGAAGAATGTTGTTCGACATGTCTAGTAGTGATCCAATTGTTTCCATGGCATCTACTGCTCCATTGTTCATGTGATGAATTTGCACAAAATTTATTTCTATAAACAGATCTTTGGGATTCTCCACCATATTCTTGTAAGGAGTGAGCTTGTCATCTTTGGTTTAATAGTCATCATTGATTTGGTTGATAACCAACTATGAGTCTCCATAGACTTTCATCTCTTGTATCTGCCACTGAAATACTATCCTGAGACCTGTGATCAAGGCTTTGTACTCAACAATGTTATTGGTACATGGGAATGCTAGAATGTATGATTTTGGAATGTAATCACCTTGGGGGGTGATGAAAATAATGTAGGCTCTTGATCCATGTTGGTTGAACGATCCATCAAAGTACATCTTCCACTAAGCCGTGAGATTAATAAGGAACACTGATTCGTCAGGAAACTCAAATATTAAAGGGTTCTCATCATAGATAGGTGCTTCTGCTAGCTGTTCTGCTATCACTTGTCCTTTGATTGCCTTGCGCTCCACATACTCTATGTCAAACTTTGTTAAGATCATTTCCCATTTATCCATTCATCCTGTGGGGGTTGCTTTGGATAACGAATATTTTAATGGGTCAATTTTTGCAATGCGCTTGATTTGGTGTGACATGTAATGCCTAAAATTTTGTGAAGCAAAAACTACCACTAGGCATGCTTTTTCAATGGGTGAATAGTTCATCTCATATCCTACCAAGGTTCTGCTGATGTAGTATATGGCTCTTTCTTTTCCATTTTGATCATGTTGTGCTAAAAGAGCTCCTAGTGTTGTTGGTGTTGCTGAGATGTACAAGATCAATGGCCTATTTAGTATTGATGACATGAGAATTGTAGGTGTTAGTAGGTAATTATTGATTTGTTGGAAAGCTTTATCACATTTTTCATCCCATTTGTAAGTTATCCCTTTATGGATAAGATGCGAAAAGGGGCGAGTCTTATTGAATAGTTGAGATATGAATCTTCTGATGGACTGCAACCTTCCTTGTAATCCTCCCATCTACTTCAATGTTTTTGGCGATTCCATGTCTAGGATGGATTTTACCTTTGCTGGATCAATTTCTATCCCTCTTTTTGAAATGATGAAGCCAAGAAGTTTCCCTGATGTGACCCTGAACACACACTTTTTTGGATTTAGTCATACCTTGTATTCTTCAATCCTGTCAAAGATAGGTCCTAAGACTTGTATGTGCTCCCTTCTCTTCTTTGATTTTTCAAAAATATCATCCACATAATCTTCAACTATTTTGTGGATCATGTCATGAAAGATGAGGGTCATTGCTCTTTGACAGGTAGCTCTTGCATTCTTCAACCCAAATGGCATCACATTCCAATAGTAGGTTCCCCATGGACAAGTAAAGGTAGTTTTATGTTGATCCTCTTTGGTGATTATGATTTGGTTGTAGCCTAAAAATCCATCCATGAGTGAAAACATTTCATGCCCAACTATTAATGAGATCAATGTTTGGAAGAGGGAAATCATCCTTCAGTCATGCCTTGTTTAGATCTCTGAAATCAGTACATATTATGATGCCCCCAGTGGGTTTTGAGACTGGTACCAGGTTTGAAACCCACTCAAGATAATCTATCGGTCAGATGAATCCAACATCAAGAAGCTTTTGTAGTTCTAGTTTAACCAAGAGTTCTATCTAAGGGTGCATCTTCCTTAATTTTTGCTTGACTGGTTTGACATCGGGATAAACTGCTAAGTGATGCATAACCACTTCTGGATCAAGGCCTGGAATATCTGTATATGGCCATGCAAAGTTAGCTCTTCTCTCTTTAAGGAATGCTGCAAGGTTCTTCTATTCTTTGTCTAACAAGGATTCAATATAGAAGGTGATCTTAGGTTCTTTTGTTCCCACATTGACTGGTGTAGCCTTTTCTGCTAGTATCGCTGACTTCTTTGGATGCATTGCACTAAGGGGGAGATTGAATCCCTCATCCTTGGGTGCCTCAGGGAGGTTTTCACCATAAGATCTGTCCTTTGTTTTAACTATATTGGGACCAGAGTGCCACCACTAGGTGATTTTCACTCAAGGATCTGCATGTTAGTTGCATTTCATTTATTTTGCGACTGAAGGATTCAATTGTCTCCCCATAGTGTGCCCCCGTATCGAGCTCTATGTCAAACCCTACTTTGTGATCTTCCCATGATAAGTTGTCTCGGAGTCCCATAAATTTTGAGATCGCTCCATCATTTTTGAATAAATCTAGAATCATTGGTCCTTGTTGGTACATGTCAATGAGTTGTGGGTATACTATACGTATTTCAGTTGGTTGGTTGTTTGAGACAAAGGATGTTATGGATATCATGAAAAGTGTGTTGTTATCAAATATGTCAGCAACATCAAGAGGAAAGTCATCTAAGGTAGTATCACACGATGTAGGTGGCCAAGAGGAAGCCTCAACTTTTTTAACAACAATACCTTTTCCAATAAGTGTGACCTTTCTAGTAGTACAACCTAAGCCAAGATTTTTTAGTTGTTTCTCAAGAACAATGGGTTCTAGTAAACCATTGTCATTTTGTCCTAGCTTTTCATTCTTTTTATACCCCATGCTATGCATTAGTTGTAGACCTTTGTTATCATCTTCCATGGGAAGAATAGGAACAGGTCGTTCATCTTGATAGAGGATTTTAGAGATATCTTGCTCATGGACGTCTTCTTGATTCAAATCTCCCCATTTGGTGAAGGTAGTAGCTGCCATCTTGATTATTTTAGGTTCTTTGGTGCTATATGTTGGTTTCCCATGTGTTTGAGGAGAAATAGGTAACTCTCCTAAGACAAAGGTGTCTTTCAATATTTTGTAGCTACCACAACCGTCATCTTGGATTACTGCTTTGACATCGGGTATGCTTTTCACAATTGGTACTTGTGATGTTGAGGTAGAGGCTAAAGATGATGGGTCAATAAATGAGCTTGTTGGTATAGGTCCTTCATCATTTTGGGTATTTTTGGGATCTTATAAAACTTGGCTTCAAGGATTTTGTAGTAGTAGAAAGGCTCAGGATCTCCATGGATAGTGATTTCTTTTCCCTCAAAAGGAAACTTCACACAGTGATAATAGGTTGAGGCTATGAGTTTCAAAGCATGGATCCAAGGTCGACTAATTAATATGTTATAGGGAAGATCAAGATCAAGTACTTGGCATGTAGTTTCTACAATAAGAGGTCCCACTTGGATAGGGAGTGCTATGATTCCTTGTGATACCCGTTCTTGGTCGTCATATGCTCTGATGGTGGTACTCTTTGTCTTCTCAATAGTATGAATATCCTAGATGCTTGATCAACTGCAGGGTACAAATGTTTAGACTAGAACCTCCATATACCAAGACTCTTTTGACCTTGTTTTTATGAATGAAAACCTCAAGGTGTAAAGCATGGTTATGGGATGGTTGCGATGGTAAAATTTTTTTAGAGAAGGTGAGAAGATGGTTGGTGATGTGCCCTACCATTGCTTGAAACTGATCGGTATCAATGTTCTCGGGAACAAATGACTCAGACAAGGCTTTTTCTAGTATTTCCTTGTGTGTAGGAGATAATTTCAGGAGTTTCAAAATTGATATTTGGGTGGGGGTTTGTTTAAGATGATCTACAAGATTGTACTTGCTAGGATTAGATGTGGGAAAAGTAGGCTGTGTCCTAGATTGAGCTGGGAAAACTCTTTGAACGATTATTTTTCCATGTCATGTGGTGACTCCACATTTCGTACTAGCTCCTTTAATGGTGACAACAGTGATAACATTGTCATAGGAGGCAACTACATTGGAATAAGTATGCTGAACATTGGTGTAATCCTTAGCTTTTCCATTATTGTTAGGTTTGTTATGATCAGGCATAGGGTTCTTTTATATCTTGAGATCCTGGTTTCCAGCTGGTAACTCAACATATATGGTATTGTTCTCTATGAGATCTTTGATGATATTCTTGAGTTTCATGCAATTTTCTATTTTATGTCCTTTGATTTTATGAAAGTCACAGAGATCACGCTCATTGTACCAAGATGTCTTTTCTTGGGGTTCTTGGTAGTTTTCAAAGTTAGCAAGTGTTATCAAATTTGACTCTACCAATTTCTTCATGATTGTCTCGATAGGTTCTGATAACTATGTGTACTTGCATTTGAAATAGTTGTTCCTATTACTAGTTTTCCTTGGTTACATGTTGGTGTTATTGATCTGATTGTTCTGAGGTACCATTTTTTGCACAGTTCGTTGGATGTTAGAAATTTGATTATTTTTGGGTCTAGGAGCACTTAGGATGACCTTAGCATATACTACACCATTGTTTGTTATGTTTTTGTTCTTAGCCCATACACATAGTTTCTCATTTCAACTGGTTGAAGGATGGTTGTCTTTGTAAGCTTGAGTGTTTCCTTGTGAGATTAACTCTCTTTCAATGTTAAGGGCTCTTGGAACAAGCTCATCATAGGTTGTGATGCATTGCATTTTCAAGTGGAATGACAGATTAAGATCAAGGTTGGATATGAGTATTCCCACTTGTTGTACATCAGGAAGAGGCCACTTGCTTTTACTAGTTCTTTGTCTCCATCGTTGTAAGAAATTTGCAAAGGTTTCCCCTAGATTTTGTTTGAGAGTATACAACTCTTCTAGACTAACGTCCATGTCAATATTGAAGGAGAAGTGATTGATGAATTTGTTAGTGATTTCTTGAAAAGTTTTGATACCGGGAGGAAAACGAGAGAACCAATCCATAACAATACTTGTTAAACTTCGAGGGAAGAGGCACATTAGATATGATTCGTTGTAAGCCACTTCCATGCACATGACGTTGAATTCTTTGATATGGTCCATAGGACTTCCTCTCCCTTTGTATTTTTCAAATTTGGGGATTTCAAAACTAGGAGGGAATGGTACTATTGCTATGTTTTGATCAAATGGATAAGGACACAAGTTCTTTGTATGAGGTTTCTTTGTCTTTCCCATGTGAAGGTCCTACATTTCTTGTGAGAGTGCTTTTAATTGTGATGCAAGATCATCTTGTGGATTGGGTAGAGGAACATATGATGGGATGAGAGATGAGTTATATGGGGTGCATGAAGGTGTGAGATTCTATGAAAGTGATGAATATGTTCCTAATGTGTTTGGATTGATAATGTTTGTATGAGGAAAATATGATCCTTGTTGCTATTGTTGGGCATACTGTTGAGCTAGTAAGGCTTATTGTTGAGCTTGTTGTTGTTGTTACACCACTAGGGATTGTTGTTGGGCTTGTTTTTGTTGTTGTGCTAATAAAGCTGCTTGTTGTGCTTGTTGTTGTTGCGCGACTTGTGCTACTAAAGCTACTTGTTGAGCTTGTTGGGAAATGGCCGCTTGTTGTTGTTGTTGCTGTTGTGCTAAGGCTCCTTGCTGAGCTTGATGTTGTTGTTGTGCTAGGGCTGCTTGTTGAGCTTGATGTTGTTGTTGTGTTAAGGCTGCTTGTTGTGCTTGTTGTGCTTGTTGTTGTTGTTGTGCTAAGGCTTCTTGTTGTGCTACTAAGGCTACTTGTTGTTCTTGTTGTTGTTATACGGGTTGTTGGTAAGTTTTTTGTACTTGTTGTAGAACCAGAGCATGTGCTTACAATGCGAGGTCAGGTGGTTGTTGAGACATCTATGAAGGATTAGGGACATTGATGTTTTGAGTGATTAGCATATTGGTAGTGAAAGGTGGAGGATTCCCTTGGTTTAACATTCCTTGCAATATGGTAGAATGAGGTGGAGGAATGTAGTTTTGAGGTCCTGATTGATTTGGTATAGAAAAGGGAGTTGTGGGGAAAGATGATGTCATTAAATTTTGTAATGGAAATGACACACTAGGATCTTGAGTCCATTGATTGAAAAGATTCCCTTGTCCTATGTTTGGAGGATTGCCTTGTGTAAAAGATGTAAACAAAGGATTTCTGATTGAGGTACTCCCAGGATTGATAGAACTTGTAACCAATGGATTGCTTTGAGCTGGATTGATAGGAGATGATGTGGTAATTGTTGGTATGTGGCGACTGATCATGCTATACTGTATAGCCCATGGTATACTGTACATCATGGCCCCCTGACCTTGCCGGGGTCCGGGGCCGGGCAGGGCCCCGGGCGGGGGTTCGGGGGCGGCAGCGCCCGAGAAAAATTTTCTTCCTACTTTTTCGCGTGATCACCGAAAAAGGGAAAAATCAATGAAAAAAGAAAAATCCGATTTTGTAGAACCCTAAAATATGGAAGCTTCTAAGCTTGGTAAAAAGGGGTTCATATGGGTATTTCAGTATGATGAAAAACGCGATTATTCGCAAGATTGTAATAGGTTTTTCACTGGATAATAAAAGTATTGGATGGCTGCAATTTGGTGGATGTAGCCCAGATTGGGTGAACCACGTTAAATTCTGTGTTATGATTTATTCTGTGCATGTTTTAGTTTCTCTGTTTATTATATAATTCTGCATTTAATTGTTAGATCTGCCATCTCTAATCCTAACAGTAATGGTAGATGGAATGGATGAACCCACTAGGGGGCTTGGATAAAGATGTCCCTATTTGCATTGAGGGTTGATTCTGTGATATGGTATTGACATTTCCTTGTGTGCCGCTATGATATTTTTGGTTTTTACCGCTCTGCGTGATGGTAGGTACACTTGTGGTACTCATAGGTGTGGATGAAGAAGGGTGCCCCTGAAATGTTGAAGTGGTGGTGGAATAGTGAAGTTCAAGCGGAGTACCCACAAGTGTATTACTTTCAAATGGTAAGGTGTGACCAAAATATTTAGCAAGGTTGGTTGCAAGACTAGGTATGTAAGTTTAACTTAGCCCTTGTGATGGAGTTGGGAAATACTGTGTGAAACTTTGTGCTACAAACATTGGGGAGATAGGAGCTACACTTTCAAAAAGTTGATGTTCTAAAAGTTCTTCCCTAGTGAGCTCAAATGGGTTGTTTGTGATGTCTTCAATTTCATATGGTCCTGAAGGAGATGATGGTTGTTGCGATGGTGTAACATGACTTCTAGGATCAAACTCTAAAGGATTTGGATCACTTGAGGTAAATGTAACTTTTTCTTTTTCCATGATTCTCTTGTGTTGTGATCTCGTCTTTACCATAAATTTGGTGTCAACTATGGGAGAGTTGTTTTGAGTTTTGTAATGTTTGAACTCTCTAGTTGACTCAAACCTAGGTAAAAGGGACACTCTAAGTCTTTTGGGAGCAATGATGATAATGTGGGATGAAAAGATGGGTGATGTGGGAAGTGATCTTTGCAAGTGTTTTGAGACAACACTTTTGACTTAAGTTTGATGTTGTGATGTTGGGATAAAAGTTGCTAATGAACTTAGAAATATTTAGGGTAGATTTGTAACCTTCAAGATAAACTAGTTCAAAGGTGATAACTATCCCAACTAAGTGCATGGAAAAGGATACATTTCACATACAAAGTAGCTAAGGTAGCAAGTTGGTTTGATGTTTTAAGTCCCAAAGTGTTGGTGTATTTTGA
Organism: Sequoia sempervirens; assembly: GCA_007258455.2. NCBI lineage: Eukaryota > Viridiplantae > Streptophyta > Pinopsida > Cupressales > Cupressaceae > Sequoia > Sequoia sempervirens. The sequence continues at coordinate 548,685,296 of VDFB02281492.1, forward strand.
AATTTTGCAAAGATAAATGAGGTGAAAGATGAAATGTGATGAAGGGGTGAATGAAATGTTGGACCCAATGTTGACCTAAAGTGAACCTTTTGTTTTGAAAAAACCAAGGTAGTGAGAATGATGCTAGACCTCTAAAATGTTCAAATCCTAAAGACTCAATGATTTTTTAGAAAACTTGTTGATCTTCAAAAATTTGAATGTTTTGGCTCATGAAGAATGTGTGTAGGTCTAGATTTCTTCTTATAGTGCATTCATAAAATTTTATCAACAATTTGTTTATGTTTTCGTAGAGTGCCTCAATGTGGTCGTTGATTGCTTTTGTACTACAATGTCTAAGTTTATGGTGACGACCAGTTGATTTTCGTTTGGGGATCTTTACTTTGCGTGAGATCATTTGATAAAGTGATATTTTGTTTCAACAAGACTAAGGTAGTGAGGATGAAGCTAGACCCCTAAAATGTTCAAGTTCTAGAAAATTTGAGGATGGAGGGGAATGTTCAAACCTGTTCTAGCTCTTCTAGCCCAGGCATAAAAGTTTCTCAACAAAGTGTAACGGTTGTGATAAAATATGGATGCCCACTTTTGACCGTACTCTATTCTACGATTCCTATGTCTGAAATTGTGGGTTGGAAAGTTTCTTCTTCGAAGTTTGAATTTTTGGTGAATCATTTATAGGAGTTGAGTATCATGAAAAAGACTAGAATTTTGACTCCAAAAGAACACAAACAATTCTGGACTATACCTTGAAGCATGTCTATAAAATTTTGCTACTAATTTTTTTATATTTTTGTGAACTACTTGAAGGTGTTTCTTAAGGGCTTTTGGAGTGAGATGCCTAAGTCTAAAATGAGGACTGGTAGACTTTGGCTTAGGAATCCTGATTTTTTGTGAGATCATGTGGGAACAATTTAAGTTTATGGAAGAAAGGAAGATGTTCATTGCCACAGAGGTGGTGGTAATAGGGGCCTTCCAGCCTCAATATCAGTGTGTTCCTCTTCTTCATCTAAAACATTTGTTGTGTTTCTCCATTGCGAGTTTATTTCCTTGTTTTCAAAAGTGAAGGTTCTCAAACTGCTAATGAGATTTGTTTGTTCACCATTTATGAATTCAAAGTTTGGTTGAATTATAACACTTGGAAGATTAGGTTGTTCAACGGGAGCAATTAGTCTCCAAATAGTCATGTGGGGTTCATTTGTCAATTTATCTTTGCTTAAATGAATTGATTTTATCACAAACACTTGTCTTTTGATTATGTTTTCAAACTAGATGTTTATGTCAAAAACATCATAACTTTCACAATGTCCATTTCATGAAAATCATGAGGTTAAAGCCACAATTTCCTATGTTTTCTTTGGTAAATATGGGTTTGAGATTAATTTCAAGATATTTAGAAATCACTAAAGATAAATCCTTAGGACAAGCAGTAATATCAAGGCTAACTCAAGAAGTCCATATTTAAGCCAAAGTGTTTGAAATTTGGATAGTGAATGTTTATTTTTGGATCATTTTGAAATCAAGGAAAGTGTTAAACTAAATCACAAGCATTACAACCCTAGGATAGAAATGACTATATTTCTTGTATTCCCACTTGGATTTCTCTAGCTGCGCTTATTCAGAGCAGATGATTAGAAGCTTGACCACACTGGCTCCCATCCACAATACTCACTTCTATGAGTCAACCAAGCTTCAAGTTCTCATGAATCCCCCATGAAAAAATTTTCATCTCTACTAAGAATCAAAAATATGTGGGACGACTTTGGAGGTCCGACCTCCTGACATCAACAAATATTAGGAATTTTTGGCGCTACACAAAGGTTCGTAATAAGGGAATCCAGTTTAGGGGGTGCAATGATAAAATACTTGTGAGAGGTCTCCCAACCCTTAGAACAAGGGCTTTACACATCATAAAGATAGTGGGGGAGAGATATCATGCACCACGTCCCATTGATTATGATTTTCATCGAAACCACAAATTTATATAGCAGTTTGGAAGAGCTTGGCTTATGCTCATTATCGCTTGGGTCATTCCCTTGGGGTGAGTACTTTTTCCCACCAAGGTAGGTCCTCTAAAGGTAAACAATAGCGAGTAAGTGCATATGTAGTTCAATCATCTTTGTTCACATGCACAAAGAGAGAACACATGCTATGCCTTTTCTCACACTAGCATGGTTGTTCAATTTTAAACCCAAATTGAAAGATGAAAGTAATTTTTTTAGACAACCTATGTCACTAAAATGCTTTTGATTCTCAAGATCACTGTGAAGTGTGAGAGAAGTTCATATGCATTCAAATGACACAAATTGCAAAGAAAATTATAAGACAATTAAAGCACAAATTCATTTTAAGCCTCAAAGCAATGATGAGTTATTTTTAGAGCACCAATTGAAAGATGAAGTTGCCTTATTCAGTTTTAATCCCAATTGAAAGATGTGATGTGAGGGTTCATTTTTATCCAACTTTGAACATTCATTTTAAACCCAATAGAAAACTAGTGCGTTGCCTAAAACTAAAAGCAAAAAATCATGAAATTGGGTTATAATTGCCCCAAAGCATTGAACACTAGTTACAATTATAGAATGTTTAGATAGAAGAGATGGTCTTCAATTTCACTCAATGCCTTAAAACCTGCAAAACCTAGTTAGTATAACAATGAAAACTCAGTCAGACATCGATCAGTGATCAGATAATCAAAAGAAATAAAATCACATGTCAAAAAAAAAACGTGACGTTTCTTACCCTGGTTGAGCGTCGTTGCACACAATGGTGTCATAATTTGAAATTTGGCTGTCACTTTGGTGAATTTGAGTGTCACTCTATAGAGAGGCTAGTGAGCATGATTGTGTCACTGTTTTGATGGGCGTCATTGTAAACGAGTGTGTCACAATTTGAACTTTAAAAGCATCGATCTGGTGAAGGTGAGTGTCGCCATTTTTGATCCACAATACTTCAAATTTAAATATGCATCGCTATATTTGAATCAGTGCTGACCAATTAAATACGCGTCACTATATCAAATTTCTTGGGCGTTGCTATATGGCGACGCTATTGAAATAGTGTCGTTGTTTGTGTTTTAAGTGTCACTGCAACTTGAAAAATAGCATGAACATGGATTTCGAGCTAAAATATGGTTAAATGATCGGTTTTTCCTCCTTCTAGCACTAGAATGTCGATGTGAAATACTGGTTATTGGCTGAATTATGCTTGATCCATGAAGAATCAAAGCATAATGGAGCCACCAATACTCAAATATCAATAAGATCAATCAATCAAAATTGAAAGTAAACATTTTATCAAAAAACCTAACATGCTAAATTTATGAAAGCTTTAAAGAAAACATCTACTCTAATCTATTGAAATTTATCTTGTTGTGGAATTGGTGTCACATTGATGTGGACCGATGACCCTTTCCCAATCTCGTGATAGTGAGCTTGTTTCAGTCGATTCTATGGAAGAGAATCGATGAAACCATGGTGTAGTATGTGTGAAAACCTAAATTAAGCTAAAATGAACATGATGCAAGCTATGTTACCATGATTCTATGCTATAAATGATCTAATTATGCAATTTCTAAGCTAAAATAAGCTAAAAATGAGCTAAAAGATGAAAACCCTAATTTATTTACAAACTAGGATGGATGCATGGAAGCCATTAATGAAAGCTTGAAGCTATTATGCAAATAAAACAAACTAAAAAATAAGCTAAATGTGTATAAATTGAGAGTATGGATGTGAGTAAATTTAACAACATAAGTTTGCAATAAAAGATGGATGTATGAGTTTCAACAACATAAGTTTGCAATAAAATATCGATGCATGAGTTTCAACAACATAAGTTTGCAATAAAAGATGGATCCATTTGTCTCCAAATAATGATCTATTTATAGGAGAGAAAATGAGGAATGAGTGGTTGAGATCAAAAAGTTTAATTGGTTCAAGATGAAGGAGATGAGAGGCATGGATCATGGATTCTCATCAACAGATGAGAATGCATGATGAAAGTTAATCAAAGGCTCACAATTACCTTAAACAAACACAATTTTGACTTGCTCATACAGGTCAAAGGTAACTTTCCAAAGAGGTAATTGGGTTTGGCTTGTTGAAGAAGCCAAGTGAGTTAATTGGAGGAGGGGGAATATTCCTTAGAATATTCCTTTCGGATGAGGAAAAAGGTTAATTTACAAATTAAAACAAAATTTTAATTGTGCAAAAAGGATAAAGAATATTCCATGGGAATATTCCCTTTGATTAGAGCAATAATTAGTTTAATTGCTAATTAAACAAAGTTTAATTTATGCAATTAGGGGATTAGAGGAATTAGATGATATTCATTAAATTAGATGATTTAATAAATAGGGGAGGGGATGAGATGATATTTAATTAAATAACTTAGGATTATTTAATTAAATAAGATGACTTAGGAGATTAAATTAAATATTTTGATTTATTTAATTTAATGAGATGAAGTGTTAGTACGAAAAGAGATGAATTAACCCAATCTAATTAATTATGCCAAATAGATGAAAATGATGTAATTAATTAATTAAGTGAAAAGAGGATGAATAAAGAGCAAATGATGTTAATAAATCCAATTCGAGTGTATGACATTGATTAGGACATTTTTTAGTGTCTACAGTAACATAATAGTATATATAGTATTTGGTATAATATAGTATTACATATAATAATATAAAATATTATAAAAAATACTAATGAACAAATCTTTTTAATTAAAAAAGGCATTGCACATATGTAAATAAAGAAATGATTAAAATAATAATGAGATAAATTAAATTTATTGACTAAAAATGCATAGAATTTAAAAATACACATATTCTTAACTCTTCTTTAAATAAATTAATCATACATGGAATCATGCTTGTGCACATTAGAATTGGCAATATTTATGTCATTAATTCATATACATGTGATTGATTCATATGGAATGTGAATCGGCCTAGTTCATATTATGGTTGAATATTATGTATGCCATTGAGTATTGTGCATAATAATCTCCATAATGTGTACATAGGATTAATTTTTATTAAAGTTGTATGATGTGCTAATGTGAATTAGGATTTTGTGTATATTCAATTGAATTATAGGCATACTTGTTTATATGGAATTTATGTTATGATTACATCACATATACAAATTAAATTGCTATGGTGTACCTTGTGTGTTTGTGTACATTAGGATTGAATAGAATTATATTATTGAATTATGTATGTGATTGATTTATTTGTCATATATATGAGGATAATCCAATTTAAGGTTTTATTGTGTGCTCAATGTCTATGTATGCACAAACTCTTATGTTGGTGTGGTAAGAATGCATATGTGCATTACTAGTATTGGTGACATATATTTAGTTAATTTGTATACTTGTGATTAATTTATATAAAGTATAAATTGGTCTAGTTTATATTATAATTGAATGTTATGTATGTCTTTGATTTTTACGCATAATAGTCTCCATGGCTCATACATAGGGATATTTTTATTAAATTTGTATAGTGCTTTTGGTGTGCTAAGGTAAATTAGGCTTTGGAATGTATTCACCTGGATTATATAAACATCATTTATTAGGAATCTATGTTATGATTATATCACATGTGTGAATTGGATTTGTATGGTGTATCTTATGTGAATATTAGGATTGATTAGCATTTATATCATTGAGTTATATGTGATTGATTTGTAGTTCATGTACATGAGAAAAAATTATAAAAAGGTTGTAGTGTGTACCCAATGTGTAAATGGGAATAAGGTTTTTATGTTGGTGTTGCATCAAGTGTGAATCAAACTTGCATGGTGTTCTTGTGTGTATTAATATTGGAAACATTTATGTCATTAATTTTTATACATGTGACTGATTCATATAGGATGTAAATTGAGTCTAGTTCATTTTATGGTTGAATATTATGTGTGTTATTGAGTTTTATGTGTAATACTTTCCATGGCATGCACATAGGGTTATTTTTTATTAAATTTGTATGGTGTTATATCATGAATTAGGCTTTGACATGTATGAAATTAAATTGTATACACATCCTTGTTTACATGTAATTTATGTTATGTTGACATAACATTTGTGAATTGAATTCTTATGGTGTATTAGTATTGGAGTTCTTGTGTGCATTAGTATTGGTAACATTTATTTCATTGTTATATGCATGTGATTATTTCATATTGAATGTATATTAGTCTAGTTCGTATCAAGGTTGAATGTTATGTATGCTATTTTGAGTTTTGTGCTTAAATACTCTCCATGGTGCATACATAGGGCTAAATTTTATTAAATTTTCATGGAATTCCTTGTGTACTAATATGAATTAAGCTTTGGAATGCATGCAAGTTACTTGTATACAAATCCTTTTTTTATATTATGGAATTTACGTTATGATTACATCACATGTGTGAATTGAATTTGTATGGTGTACCTCATGTTCTTGTGTGTTAGGATTGAATGATTTTTAATCATTGAGTTATATGTGATTGATTTGTATGCCATGTACATGAGTAATTCATATTAAGGTTTTAGTGTGTGCCAATGTGTATACATGCATAAGGCTTTTATGTTCTAGTGTTGTACCAAGTGTGAATCAAATATGTATGTTATGTATGCCATTGAGTTTTGAGCATAATAATCTCCATGGAACATACATAAGGCTAATCTTTATTAAAAAAATAGTTTTCTTGGTTTGCTAATGTGAGCCAAGCTTTGGCATGTATGTAATTCTCTTGTATATGCATCCTTATTTATATTGATTAGTACTTATGTGCAATTAGTATTGGTGGCATTTAAGTCATTAAGTCAATATACATGTGATTCATTCATGTGGAATATAAATTGGTCTAATTCATATTATGGTTGAATTTTATGAATGTAATTGAGTTTTATGTGTAATAATCCCCATAGCATGTACATAGGGCTAATATTATTAAAAATTATTGTGTACTTGGTTTGCTAATGTGAATCGGCTTTGACATGTATGTGTAGTTTAGGAAATTATATACCTTTACAATCTCACACTATGTTTGGGTCTGTTAATTAATTGGACTTAATTAAGCTTCTAATTTTCCAAATTATGCATTACAAAGCCTTATTCCTACCTTTTTTCAAAAGGGGAATTGACATTAAATAAATTCATTTAATAATTAAATTTTCATGGATTATGTCTATCCTAGAAATATAGGCCAAGACCCATTTTCCCATGGGCGAATGGGTCCCCTTTATGGGCCAAGACCGAATTTAAAATATGTTTTTGGTGGGTATTTTAATGATCAAAATTTAAGTTGTACAAATGTCAACTTTTGGAATCTAATTTTCAAGAAATTAGATAAACACTTATAAATACATAGTCATTTTATCATTTGAAATATAACACACACCTCCTAACTTTCAAGAGAAAATATTATTACCAAGAGAAGCATTATAATTCATTTGTAGCAACAATCAAGATCCTAACATCATTTCCAAGGTTATGTGTGTTCAAGTTATCTTGTGAAGGCTAACATGTGTTGTAGGTCTTCATACATTCAAGCATTCAAGAAAATCAAGCAAACAAGATCCAATTCCTTTTAAGAGATGTGTATGAGTTCAGTCCTTCAAAGAAGCCATTGAAGGGCGGTGAGTTGTAGCATGTGTTCATTCATTATTTCCTTCCTTTCCATTCAAGGTTTTTATCATTGACATTGTCATTGTAAAAGTGAAAACACTATTCACAGGGTTTGATTGAGGAAAACCCCTATATGGTAGAAACATTTTTCCCTCTTTGTGTATGTGTAGATTACAAGTTGAAGAGATCTTGAAGAGAAATTTTGCATTGATGCATTTGTTATCATCATTCTTGTTAAGACACAGAAACTAAGTTACAAAATTTATTTCCTTCATTCTAACAAGTTTGCAAGTGGAAATCAACATCTCATATCTGACACTTTGGGATTGTCAAAAGTATTTTCAAAAGTCCTATCAAGGACCCATTTTCCTAGGAGCAAACTAGTCCTCCTACATATTCCAAAACCATCTTTTGGTGATAGGTACATGCCCTTTGATATTTCCCATATATGCCTACAAATTTTTGTTACAACTTGTATATCTTTGAGAATTTTTATTTTATATATTAGGTTATATAGTTAATTTAGTTTCATTATTTCAAATCATTCCTAATCATCCTAAACTACCCTTAAAGAATCCCACCAACCCAGGTCTGATTTACTCACCATTGAGGTTGAAAGTCAATCTCTTGGCTTTGTGGTTGTCAATTTTGAATGAAATTTGGAAAGAGAAATCCTATATCTTAGGTTCTTTGTATTGAGGACCTAGGATCCCCATTCACTTTCTTTATTTTTGATTTTGGTGAACCTGAAATTTTTCATTGTAGAATCACTTTACAATCATAAACAATAACTCAGACACTCAGATTTTGATTTTTCAAAACCCTATACAAAGACACATTTGTCCTTGGGTGACCCTGTCCTTGTATAGGTGCTTCTGAAAATTTTTACACACGTTTTTGTATTTGTATGCTTAGATTCCCTACACTTGTAGATCTATTTATCTTTGAAAATTTTCATATTATGAAGAGTTTTTCATTTAGTTCATTTGGTAAAAAGAAAGTGCTTTATTTAGAATCAAAATTTGCATGCAAAAGCCATCACTCTTAGGTCCCTGCATTTTAAATTAGTCAATTATCATATTTTAGATCTGAAAATTGCATTAACATTTATTCAAACATCTTTTACATTATTGCGTACTTTCATTTCACATCACATTAGAATACATTAAGAAAATTTTGGAAAGTCATTTATTGTTTCAACTGTTTGCAAGTATAATCAAGATCTTTAAGAAGTTTAGTTCATAGAAAAACTTTGATTTCTCATAATCCTTAAGCAGGACTTATTCGCCCCTAGGTGACCCTATCCTGCTTGTCTTGGTTAAACAAATTTTTTCTGAGACCTGTGTTACTATGTTTTTTGTTTGTTCCTAGTTGTCTTTTCCTATTTCTGGGTGTTTTATGTCTTTATTTAGTATATCAGTGTTCATCTTGGGTGCACTTTTGGTGTGGTAAAACTTACATGAGTTTTATATCCTAGTGTCCTATTTCCAATACTCTAATGAGACATAGTTCGAGACTCATGGAATCTCGCATTGGTATATCCATTATGGATCTTGGGTTTCCCAACTCTTTCACACAAAGTGTTGACAATACTCAACCCATGTTGGACTCCATCCCTAATTCCACATTTCTCATGACCACCTTGCCATCAACTACTATCACTGATGTTGAAACCATGGTTTCTCATGTTATTTTCATATACAATTGGATAAAGATTTATAAAAACTTCAAGACTACATGAGTACAAAATATATTGTTGGAATTGCAATTCTTGTCATAGATAACATGAGAAAAATTCTTGATAATGACGAAGGATTATTGGTTGTGTGTGGTCTAGGGCACCATAGGTCTTAATGTAAAAAGTTGCTAAGTGTTATTTTTTTGGTTTGATGAAGTCATCTTGTTTGTAATAAGGTCTTTAATACCATGTTTTAGTGTCTTTATGTGTCAGTTGGGTCATTCGGGGTTAATTGATTAGAAGTTAATTTTGCAAAAAGTTGCAAGGCAACTTTTGCATTTTTGTGTGTAGGAGAAGTTGGACCATTGGGGATTGGAAAGGCAATTGGAAAATAGTTGGGATATTTTTTAATGTCTTTAAAAATCACTTGTGTACGTGGAAACAAGGTTGGAGGTTGTAATATTTGAATTTTGAATAACAAAACTCTGTTTTATGTGTTCTAGGAGCATAATTTGTTGCTACAGTGACTTGTATGGCCTGAAAATGACCAAATTTTGATTGGAATTGATGGTGATTTTAGTTTATGTTATTTTTCACTTGGTTTCATCTAATTTCATCAAGATTTGAGTAAGTTAGAGTAATTTTACTGAAAACAGTTTGAAACCCTCATTTGGGTGAGTTTTGACAGAAAATTATGGATTCTTCTCCATTCCACCGATGAATTGACCTCAAACTCAGTAGGATGGAAGTAGATAGGGAATATTTAGTGTTAAAAATGTTGCAGGAGTAGGGGGGTGATAAGTGCAAGTTTGGATGATGCCCTAGCTTGAAAACCTCATGTTTTAGGCATAGGAGGTGCATAGGAGTTAGGGTTTGGTAAAAATATCTTGGAAAATTATTGGTAGTGATTGAAAGTGTTAGGGAAAACCTTATTTGACATGTTTGAGCTATTCGCATGAATATTTGAGGCCTGGGTTTTGAAATCTTTATTGTGACCTATCTAAACAAGCCTAATTAGGCCTAATTGGAATAATAGTAATCAAAATTTGAAGGTTGTGTTCCAAAGTGACCCCACCTATAAATTTGATGTTTTCAATTAGATAAAAGGGTATTTGGAATTATGATTAGATTTTGGGTTTGAGGCATGTTTTGGAAATTATGTTGGGAAAACCGATTGTGAAGTACTACTAGGGAAATAGGTAGATTGTGAGAGAAACCCATCAAATTAGGGTTTTATATTTGCAAAGGTTGTTTGATTGAGTTAGGTTGAAGTCCTCCACCCTGATCTACATCAAATTGGTATTAGATCATAGGTAGGTTTGTAAAAAGGGAAAGTGTGAAATAAGAGGAGAAGGTTGAAGTAAAAAAGTGAACAAGATGCCTCCAAAGGGTAACCCTATGGCTAGGGAAATGAATGAGATGAAAGAAAAGACTACAAAAGAGATTAGGAGATTGAAGGAACTACAAGATATGGTGGTAGCAAGGCTTGAGGCTGTTGAAACCAATCAGAGGAGAGGTATGGTACTAGGTGATGTGAGTGACCCCACCTGCAAATTTGGTATATTTTCAATTGGCTAAAAGGGTATCTGGAATGGTGATTAGATTTTAGGTTTGAGGCTTGGTTTGGAAATTATGTTGGGAAAACCAGTTGTGAAGTACTACTAGGAAAATAGGAAGATTGTGAGAGAAACCCATCAAATTAGGGTTCTATATTTGCAAAGGTTGTTTGATTGAGTTAGGTTGAAGTCCACCCTGCTTTGCATCAATGTGCATCCTAGCTCATATTATTGATGATCATGTTTCAACAATGGATAGTTGTGTTCAAGCTTTGGGATATACTCAAAGCCACGGAGGAAATAAAATTCCTCCCATAAAACTATAACCTCTATTCCTACATATAAAAATCCAACTTTGACCACAATGATGCAACTAAACAACAATATAGCTCCAACCTTGGGTATTTTTGTTGGGAATCCTTTTAGTTTTATGAAATCAAACATTGAATATCTCCAAATTCATCACTTCTCACAAACTTGCAATATAATTGTCAACCTAACACATATATCAACATATACAACCTTATGTAATGCCTTCATTTTTGAAGATAAATTCTTGGCTAAACTCTTTCTTAGGTCCTAGAAAGACACATCCTTGGAATGGTTTTGTTCATTACTGAATAATTCAATCCACTCATTCAATAAGCTTATTGATACCTTTCTTTACCATTTATAAGTGCACATTGGGCCTAAGATGGCTCTATCTTACTTAATTATGTGTAAGCAACAACAAGGAGAAAAGTTAGCTTTTATAACACGTTATCAATCGTTTTACTCACAAATCAATATTAACCTCACCGATGTGGATCTTCAACAAATGTTCATTGACAACTTACAAAAGAAAATAAGAGATAAGGTTGGGATGATGAAGTTTCCATCCTTTACACATTTGTGTGCGGCTCTCCATGATCATTAAAATTCAATTAGTCAATATGAAGATAAAGCTTCCTCGAATTGTGATGAAAAATTAGAATCTATATCTCACAATAACTTTCAATCATTCAAGAATAAAAACAAGGGTTTTATTAACATTAATCCACCCCAATCAATCATCTATTTGTAGCATCAAGTTGTTATAAAGACAACCCCATACCAATTTCAAGCTAAGGGAATCAAATTCACCCCGATCCTCAATTCCCTTCATTCAATTATGATGCAACTCTTGAAAAAGAATTTAATAAATTTACCTCTAGTTAGACCTACTGATACAACCAAGGCTTTACCTCCAAACCATAACCCAAATTTCATTTTTCATTATCATCAACAAGTTTGACATGATACAAAATGATGCATGTGTCTTAAACATCATGTACATGACCTCATTGATTCCAATCACATCCAATTGGTCAGTGTTAATGATCAAGGGAATAAAGTTTGTTGCCCCACCTAACCAAAACTTACAAATCTTCACAAACCCAATGCCAAATCATTCAACCACCTCTATAAAAGCTAGTGAGAATAAGAATGATGTGATGAATGTTGATAAGAGTGATAATAAAGATGATTCTCTACAAGGCATGATTGGACTCATTGACGTTCAACCTCATAAGGGCCAAACCATTTGTCACCTAACATTTCTTTTACTAAGGATGATGCACTTAGACATTTTCTTGATGGTCCTCTCTACATTACTGGTCGTTTCAATAACATACCTACACAAGACTTATCGATCCCACATGTGCAGAGAATGTCATCACCGAGGAATTCTTGTTTGTGAAAGATCTTAACCAAGATCTTATGAACAACTGAAATAATGGATTAAAACATATAATGGTTTTTCTTGTCCTATGATAGGTTCAATCACTCTTCCATCAAAACTTGGACCTAAACAATTAGATGTGTCATTCTCTATCATCTTGATATCAAACCAATTTCATGTAAGCTAGGCTACTCATGGTTACGCTCCATGAATGTCATATTATTGGTCATTCACAAGTGCATAAAGTTTCATGTGGGGAATAATATATTTATAGTGCATCACAATGGATTTAATCCTTTGTCTTCTTGTGGGAATTTTGCATTGGATTTATTTTTCCCTGGACCTATGGAACCTATAAAGCCTTGTGAAGATTTATTTTTCAAGTCCTATCAAATGTTTAAGGTAAAGTGCATAGCATAATTATCCCTTAGCAATATTACTGATTCCATGGTTGTTTCTTCTCCACAACTTACCATTGATTAACCTATGATTGAGCCAAAATACCTTCCAAGTAACAAAGATAAATTCACCATAGTTCCTCCACCCAACTCATACAAAATCCCAAGAGACACTAAGATGATCCCTTTTGTACCTCCAAAGACAAAATGAAGTCTATAAAACCTAAAGTGACAACTATTTCCCAACCCTTAGCAGTTCCTTTAGTTCCTCCCATAAGGGAAGAAAAGAACCCAATGGTTGATAAGCCCACTCCTACATCATCACAACTTAAAAATTATGCTTAAAGAAACTGAAATGCTAGAGAGCATAGGCATAGACTTCATGCTATCACTCGCTAATTACAAGAACGAATAAACTGATATCATCCACACCTATGGAAACATCTCAAGAAGAAATCCAACTTCCATCAAAATAAGACATTGCATCAAAACAAGAGGGAAAAAAGAGAATTCAAAAGCAATAATCATAAAACCTCCTATTGTGATCAATTTGGATGATGATGATGAGATTGCTAAAATTGATGAAGAATTACAAAATGAGTTGAATTTGTTATTTTCCACTTCTATGAATTCAAATGGGGGCAACTATGATGATCCTTCTCATGGGAGTGACCCACCACATGTTGAACCTAGTGATAATAATGTTCCTAGCATGACACTTTTTATAATCCCTATAGCTAGTTATCTACTTCTCATTTATGATGAGCAAGATTGGGATGGAGATGACCTACTCTAGGTTCGCTCGCATGTGACATACTACTTCATCTTTTTATGTTCTTAATGTTTTCTTGCATGTAATTTGATATATCGTATCGTGTTGCTTGGTGTGCCTTTATTTTTGTGAGTTTTCTTCATATGACCCTTGTTACTTTGTTGGTGCAAGGATACACAAGAAACAAATCTATTATGACATGTTTCTATTTGTATCTCAATTCTTCTATATGTCATAAAATTTATCTTTTCTTTGTCTTGTGTTTTCCTTTTGGGGACGATGCAAGGTATTGAGTCATTTAGGTATCTTTCATGTTGGCCCAAAAGCATATTTTTTTTCTCTCTATCTCTCTATGTATCATTCTCCCTTTTTTTTCTTTGTTCAATAAGTATTTGAGGGATGATAATAGTTTTGAGCTCTATTATATCACTGTAGCAAAGACATATGCTAACCCCAGATCCATGGATCCCTCAATGTACATTTCTATATTGTTCATGAAATTGTATCCTAGGGTAAACCCCTTCTCATGATGTAGTTTATTTAGAAATGTATCATTCACATAGGGCTTTTGAACTAAGCTCTTTTGACCTGTTTTGCATGGAATTTATCATTTTCTAATTTAAAGTAATTTCTCACAATATGGTATACATTGACATTATCAAATTAACATTTTTGGCTTCATTGTGTTCGTAAGAAGTTGAACTTAGTGTAGCACTGACAAAGCATTGGTCATTTTTTGTGGCACCTTATCAAAGTTATTAGGGAGTATAGCTTTGGTATGGATTAAGAAATGGGTACACACCTGTACCTAGTGTGTCCTTCCCATTTATATTACCTTTTTATGAGTGCACACCTTGTAGACCTAGTTTATGTTTCTCATTTTTTCCTTTGGGGCTCACCTAGTGAACAATCGATTTCACTAGCCCTTGTGAGCATATTTTATGGGCATACAACATAGGCTTACTAGTCCATCCTTTTTTTCATTTTTTTGTATTAGCTTTGACATTGGATGTGTGTGTACCTTTTTTTGCTACTACACATGTGTGTCTTCATTTATGCCTTTGTTTCCTTGCCATGAGATCTTAGATCTTGGGGACTTGATCACTCTCCTTGATCCTTTGTCATCTTATCTTTCCAATAGTTGTATAATTGGACCTCCCTTGACATAAATTTCTCTACTTTAATGTGGGTTTGGGTAAAATTTTATACTCTCCCTAAAGTGGGGGCTAAATATAGTGTAGGAAATTGTATACCTTTACAATTTCACACTATGTTTTGGTCCTTTAATTAATTGGACTTAATTAAGCTTCTAATTTTTCTAAATTATCCATTCCAATTCCTTATTATTACCTTTTTTTGAAAGGGGAACCAACATTAAATAAATGTATTTAATAATAAATATTCATGGATTATATGTGTCCTAGAAATATAGGCCAGGAACCATTCACCCATAGGTGAATGGGTCTCCTTTATGGGCAAGGACCCAATTTAAAATATATTTTTGGCAGTATTTTAATGGTCAAAATTCAAGTTGTAAGTGTTGGATTTTCGAATCTAATTTTTAGGAAATTAGATAAAAACCTACAAATACAGTCATTTTATCATTTGAAATATAACACACACCTCCTAACTTTTAAGAGGAAATATTATTTCCAGGAGCATCCAAGAGCAACAATATCAATCATTTATAGCAGAAATCAAGATCCTAACATCATGTCCAAGTTTATGTGTGTTCAAGTTATCTTGTGAAGGCTAACAAGTGTTGTAGGTATTCATACATTCAAGCGTTCAAGCATTCAAGTAAATTAAGAAAACAAGATCCAATTCCTTTGAAGATATTTTTATGACTTCATTCCTTGATGGAAGCCATTGAAGGATGGTGAATTGCAACAAGTGTTCATTCATCATTTTCTTCATCAATATTTTTATCATTGACACTGCCATTGTTAAAGTGAGAACATTATTCATGGGGTTTGACTAAAGAAAACCCCTATATGGTACAAAAAAAATCCATCTTTGTGTATGTGAAAATTATAGGTTGAAAAAGATTGAAGAGATATTGAAAAGAAATTTTGCATTGTTGCATTTGTTGTCATCATTCTTGTTAAGACACATAAACTCGGCTGTAGAATTTACTTTTGTCATACCAATAAGTTTGCAAGTGGAAATTAACATCTTAGATCTAACACCCAAGGACTATCAAAATTATTTTTAGAATCCTTATCAAGGACCCATTCACCTAGGGGTGAACTAGTCCTCTTGCACATTCTAGAACCATCTTTTGGTGACAGGTACATGCCCTCTAATATTTCCTAGATCTACCTACAAAGTGTTATAGTCTATATGTATTTGGGAATCTGCATTTTATATATTAAGTCATATAGTTCATTTATTTTCATTATTTCAAATCATTCCTAATCATCCTAAACCGCCCTTAAAGAATCCCACCAACCAGGTCTAATTGGCTCACCATTGAGGTTGAAAGTCAATCTCTTGGCTTTATGGTTGGTGATTCTGAATGAAAGTTTGAAAGAGGACTCATATATCTTAGTTCTTTGCATTGAGGACCTAGGATCCCCCCCCTATTTTCCTATTTTTTAGTATACAATTGAATTGTATACATGAAACATTATTTATATACAATAGTTCTTGTGTGAATAGTATTGGTGATATTTATATCAGTAAGTTGTATATATATGATTGATTCGCGTGGAATGTAAATTGGTATATTTCATATTATGGTTGAATGTTATGCACGTGTGCCATTGATTTTTGTGCATAATATTAGATCCATGACACATACATAGGTATAATTTTATTTAAAGTTATATGGTGTGCTCAGTGTGCTAATGTGAACTAGGGTTTTACATGTATGCAATTGAATTATATACACATCCTTATTATATTAAACTTATGTTATGATTACAACACATGTGTGAATTGAGTTTGTATGGTGTACCTAGTGTTATTGTGTGTATTAGGATTTAATAGTATTTATATTATTGAGTTATATAGAATTGATTTGTAATGCATTTGGATAAGGTTACTTTGTAAATTAAAACTATAGGGTGTGTGCAAAAATATGTGACACAAAAAAGAATCTGCCAAAGTGAAAAAAATGCCAAAATACACCTTTTTGTGCATGCCAAATTTTTTGCACGCTAAATCATCAAGACATTTGGTGCATGCCAAATTTGGCATGTGCCAAATGAAAAAAGTTAATAAAAATAAAAAATAGGCTTATGTCATTATTTTCTACTCAACCCATGACTTGGTTTGGGGTTTTTCATCTCTGCAACTTGCACTTGCCAAATCTCTTCCATTTTTTGCACTCAACTTGTAATTCTTCATGAGGATGACACCAAAACATCAAAGATGTCAAAGATTGCGAAGATTTATGTATTTCTATTGTTTTTATTTCAAATTTAAATTAGAATGTAGATTGAAATAGGTTTTTTCAATAAAACTTTGTTCTAATTCTTATGGAATGAATCTCCACCTCCAAACATTGAGAATTCACAATCACCCCCTCACGAACAACCTCCTAAACAAGAACAAACTCAAACCCCTCCATCAGTTTGTAGGAATCCTCAAGGAACACAAGAAATATCCTAAATCAAATTGAAAAAAACAAAAGAGACATTGAACAATTGATTAGAAGATTAACTAAGTATGCTAAAACCCACCCTTATAGGAGAGGGATTTTTGAATCATTGAAGTCAATTGTATCACATGTATTATAAATGAGTGAGAAAATTATTTTTTAGTCAAATAAGAGGGATGAGTTAAGACAATTTTATGCTAGTGGTATTTCATATGTAGATGCGAAAAAACAAAAAATTAGTAAAGCTGACTTGTTTGCCCTATTTACAGGCTCGAGAACCAACACGCCTTTATCTCATGCATGTAGAAGGTTCCCCATCCATTGCTGCCACCATGAATTAATTAAAAATAAGTTTTGGGAGTGGTGGTGGATCCTAATAATATTTACCACTCAATGTCCTTCTCATTCTTTCATTCCCATCATCACACATATTTTAACCATTTTATATCACATAGCCCAATCTTTAATACCTTATATATTATACCACCTTCCTCCATATTTCATCTTATACATGTATCTTTATTAGAAACCTTTCCTTTTGCTCATTATTTACAAAATATCTTATACATTATTATTACACAGCTCAATTTCCCACTTCATGTCCTATATTCAAACCTTAGACACCACCTAGTTCACTTTATGGTCTAATATTCTCTCCTAATTATTTCCCATTAACCTCTAGTAGTTCACCTTAAATGTTTTATTATCCCATCCTAGCTCATCCAATTAATCTCTACTAGTCCATTCTATGTTCCATCATCCCCTCTTCATCATGTCCCATTATATTCTCCTAATTCACTTTTTGTTCCTTTATTCCTTCCTAATCCCATCCCATTAACATTTAATAGTTCACCCTATTTTCCATGATCCCCTCCTAGCCCATCCCACTAAAATCTACTAGTCCATCCTATGTTTCATTATGCCCTTCTACTCCCATCTTATTGTACCCATTATTATTTCACCCTATGTTTCATCATCCCCTATGTTTCACCCTATGTTCCTTTATCCATTCTATGTTATACCATTTTTGTCCACGTTTCATCCTATAACTCTTCTCCATTATTACTACACACAGGTCAAGTTCCCACTTCATGTACTATAGTCAAACCCTAGACACCTCCTAATTCACCATATGTTCCATTATTCCCTACTAATCCCATCCCATTAACCTCTAATAGTTCACCCTATATTTTTTTATCCCATCCTAGCCCATCCCATTAATCTATACTAGTACATCCTATGTTCCATACCCCTTCTATTCCCATCCCATTACCCTCTCTTATTTCATTGTATGTTCCATTATCCCCTCTTGGTCTTGTCCCATTAGCTTCCCCTAATTCATCCTATGTTACTTTATTCCCTCATAATCTCATCCCATTAACCTCTAATGTTAGAAACCAAGATCAGATTTGCAAACTAGAATATCCTTCCACAGAAGAGAAAAACAGAAAAAGTAGAGAGGTTACAAAAGGATGTGCAACATAATATTATTTAGGAATTGATAATTAAAAGATATGATTTGCTTTATAAAAGAAAAGATGCATAACCCTAATCTTATCTTGAGCAACAAGATAGCTCAATAAGATAAAGATGAAAACCTATAACTTAGGAATTAAATATGCCTAAGTAAACTTATGCAAAGTGTAATTAATAATTAATTACACCAACACCCCCCCATAAGTGCAACTTAGGGAGACTAAAAAAGCATGCACCTAAATCTAATATGAATGTAAGAAAGCATGAATGGGTCTCGACAACAAGGCCTGATCAGGTACCCAATTACAAATGCAATAATGAGGTAGAGAAGGAAAACCCAGTGGGTCAAAACCCCCCTACAATGAGATGACTGTTGCAAAGAAGCACTGGAAGAACACTGTGGAGTAACACTAGAACCGCAATCTGACAAGCAAGGAAAGATACTTTTGTCTACAAATGAAACCAAAAATGGAATCATGATAATGTGACAGCAAAACCGATGCCACAAAACACTAGAAAACTCACAAACTAGAACAACCCTAGAATCTGTGAAGCAACAGTAGATGAGATGATGACAGGATCTGGAAACCGTGTATCTCGATGTCGATGCCAAAATGTGACTAAAACTCTTCCATGGGAAGGAGTACCAAAAAGAATCTGGAACATTAACCATAAAAACATGGCCCTCAAACTGAGAAGAATCTGAACCAATGCGGATCAAGAAACATAATATCTCAACTGAAGTGTGAACCGATGAATCTAATATGTGTCAAGCAATAGCAAAAATGTGGCCAAAAGAAACTAAGAAACCAGATAACCCATGCGAGTTGCCAACAAATCAAGATGGAGATGAAGATCAAAGTGCATGCACACTCTAATCAAATTATTATGCGAGAAACCCCCCTGATAGAACTTTATCTTAGTTCATTTATTACAATAACCTAATGATTGTAAAAGGAGAGAATGCTAAATGTGCATAAACAGAAAATAAGATGATGTGGTACTGAAATGAAGTGCAAATATTCAAGTTTCACCTTTCCAACTACCAAAACATCCAAGTAATCTCCAAAAAATGCATCGAGATAAATATGGAATAATGATAAAATTGGGATAGATATAGAAAAAATTTCATAGACAGAAAAATAGAGCTCCTCAATACCTTTCCAACACTGCAAAGAAGACGAAAATCAGAGATCGTGGCAAAAAGTTATGAGCTCGGAAGCCCAAAATGAACATCTGACTTCAAACAGAAATAAATTCAGCTAAACAGAAAAATACTAAAAAATAAGCTACACCACTAGAAAGTACTCAGAACCAGCTTTCCAGCGATATCTCGTTTTCCCTATTTTGATACCGTATGCCCAAGTTATGATGAAAAGGAAAAAACTGCACCTTAAAGGAAAACTGGGGTTAGGAGGGGCAAAAGAGGGTCATATGGCCGATGACGTCAACACTTCACGGGGAAAAAATTGACAGCCTAGAGGCCGTCGGGGAAAAAAATCACCCCCCCTATCAAATTTTTTTTGTGGCGGCCGGTATATTCTTCAATGGTCGGAATATTCTACTGTCGATGAGGGGTTGGGCTTAGGCCCATGGTCCACCATAGGACCACGCAGGGAGCTGGGAGTCCGGTCGGGGGCTGGGCGCATAGCGCCTGGTCCCCCATGTGATCGGATCCGTGTTGTAGGGGGCCCACGGGGCTGAAACCTGGCTGGCGGCGAGCTAGTGGTGGAGTGGGGCGGTAGCGGCGGAACGGTGGCCGCCGGGTGGTGAAATTTCTTTAAACTGGGCGCGCTGACACTGTTTACGAAAACACATTTTTTTTCGATTTTCATGCCTCGGGGAGCATGCTAGGGAGGCCATACGGCCCTCCAGGCTAAATTTTTTTTCCTCAAAAACAACTTTCACTTCATCATTGGTTTCTAACATGGTATCAAAGCCTTGATTTGTAGCCCCTTCTCATATTTTTTGAGAAAATCATTGCAGGGTTCGTTCGGGATTCCTCAAGGGTATCATGCCTTGAGTTCATTTATGAGGCATTTTGGATCAGATCGGGCTTCACCAATGGATTTAGAGCGCTGGAAAAAGTCAGGATTGACTTTTTTTTTTGCAGATTTTGGTCATCGTTTGCCAGATCTATGAGGGTTTCAGGCTCAGAGTTTTTTTGCAAGCTCTGGGGGTAGCCGAATTTTCGGATTAGTTTGAGCACAAAAAAAGCTCACCATTACGTTCGCAATGGACAAAAACCCTAAGATCACCCTTCGTTTCGTCGATTTTGATAAAAGTTGATTCTGGGGCAAAAAAAATTTGCTTGGGGGGGGGTACGGCCTCCCCAACACGTAGTTCGAGGCACGTTTTCTTTAAAAAAATTCAAAAAAAATAAAAAATTGAATTTTTTTATTAATTTTGTGCGCTGCTCGCACAAAACACAGCGCCACCCGGCCAGCGGCCACCGGGCAGCAGCCCCAACTCTCCGCCAACACCTCCATCCCCCGTGGGCTCCGTTCGCTCCACCCCGGTCACATGGAGGACCGGGGGCCATCCGCTCCACCCCCGCGGGCCCTTTTGCACCAGTCGTGGCCATATGGAGATTCAGGAGCTGAGATCTAGCCCCTGATCGGTCTGAGCCCCTAGCCCTAGTCATATCGGTGATCAGGGGTTCACACCCAGCCTCCAACCACACACAGGGAATATTCCCTTTTTCAAACAGCATATTCCTCTAACAGCTGTCAATTTTTTTTGCAAAGGGGGATATTTTTTGCTGCGATGGCTAGATGGCCGTTAAATTTTTTTGCGTGAATTGCTAACGTCAGCGGCCGTACGGTGCTCCAAGCCCCCTCCTAGCCCTGATTTTCCCTAAAGGAGCACTTTTTTTCTTTTTGGCATAACTTGGGCATACGGTGTCGAAATCAGGAAAATGAGATATCACCGGAAAGCTGGTTCCGAGCACTTTCCAGTGGTGCAGTTTATTTTTCAGTATTTTTCTGTTTGTCTACTTTTTTCTATTTGAAGTCAGATGTTCATTTTGGGCTTCCGAGCTCATAACTTTTTGCCACAATCTCCAATTTTCGTCTTCTTTGTGGCGTTGGAAAGGTATTGAGGATCTCTATGTTTCCATCCATGCGATTGTTTTTGTATCTATCCCAAGTTTATTGTTATTCCATATTTTTCTCGATGGGTGTTTTGGAGATTACTTGGATGTTTTGGCAGTTGGAAAAGTGAATCTTGAATATTTGTACTTCATTTCAGTACCACATCATCTTATTTTTTGTTTATGCACATTTAGCATTCTCTCCTTTTACAATCATTGGGTTATTGTAATAAATGAATTGAGATAAAGTTCCATCAAGGGGGTTTCTTGCATAATAATCTAATTAGAGTGTAGTTTTCACTTTGATCTCCATATCCATCTTGATTTGATGACAGCTCGCATGGGTTATATCTAGTTCTTAGTTTCTTTTGGCCATATTTTTTGCTATTGCTTGACACATATCAGATTCATCGGTTCACACTTCTGTTGAGAGATTATGTTTCTTGATCCGCATTGGTTCAAATCCTTCTTAGTTTGAGCGCCATGTTTTTATGGTTAATGTTCCAGAGTCTTTTTGGTACTCCTTCCCATGGAAGAGTTTTAGTCACAGTTTGGCATCGGCATCAAGATACATGGTTTCCAGATTCTGTCATCATTTCATCTACTGTTGCTTCACAGATTCCAAGGTTGTTCCAGTTTGTGAGTTTTCTAGTGTTTCGTGGTATCAGGTCTACTATCACATTATTATGATTCCAGTTTTGGTTTCAGTTGTAGACAGAAGTATATTTCCTTGCTTGTCGGATTGCGGTTCTAGTGTTACTCCACAGTGTTCTTCCAGTGCTTCTTTGCAGCAGTCATCTTATTATAGGGGGGTTTTGTCCCTTTTGGTTTTCCTTCTCTACCTCATTATTGCATTTGTAAATGAGTACCTGATCCGACCTTGTTGTCAGGACTCATATTTGCATAATAATTCACTTCTCCCTAAGTTGCACTTATGGGGGTGTTGGTGTAATTAATTATTAATTACACTTTGCATAACTTTACTTAGGCATTATTTAATTCCTAGGTTATAGGTTTTCATCTTTATCTTATTGAGCTATCTTGTTGCTCAAGATAAGATTAGGGTTATGCATCTTTGCTTTTATAAAGCAAATCATATCTTGTAATTATGTATTCCTGAATAATATTATTTTGCATATCTTCTTGCAAAGCTTTGCTTTTTCTGAGTTGGTGTAATTAATATTTAATTACATTTTACATAAGTTTACTTAGGTAATTATTTAATTCCTAGGTTAATTAGCTGTCACCCTTATCTTGTTGAGCTATCTTGTTGCTCAAGATAAGATTAGGGTTATGCATCTTTGCTTTTATAAAGCAAATCATTATCATGTAATTATCAATTCTTGAATATTATTATGTTGCACATCTTTTTGCAACCTCTCTGCTTTTTCTGTTTTTCTCTTCTGTGGAAGGATATTCTGGTTTGCAAATCTGATCTTGGTTTCTAACATGGTATCGGAGCCTTGATTTGCAACCCCTTCTCAGATTTTTGAGAAAATCATTGCAGGGTTCGTTCAGGATTCCTCGAGGGTGTCATGCCTTGAGTTCATCTATGAGGCATTTTGGATCAGATCGGGCTTCACCATTGGATTCAAAGCACTGGAAAAAGTTAGGATTGACTTTTGTTTTGCAGATTTTGGCCATCATTTGCCAAATCTGTGAGGGTTTCAAGCTGGGAGAGTTTTTGCAAGTTCTGGAGGTACGGATTTTTCAAAGCAGTTTGAGCAGAAACGGAGGTCACCATCGCATTCACAGCGGCCAAAAACCCTAAGATCGCCCTTTGTTTCATTGATTTTGGTGAATTTGGTTCGGAAGGCAAAAACATTTTGCCTGGGGAGCCGTACGGCCTCCCCAGCACGCCTTTCGATGCACGAAAATTTAAAATTAAAAAAAAAACTGTGCTTTCTCGGTTACTGCGCTGATGCCTCCAGTTCACAGGGATTCCACCACCCGGCGGCCACCCATCTGCCACCGCCGCCGACCTCCATCGTCGGTCCGCCGCCAGCCTTGCGCAGCCCCTGAGGGATTCCCTCGCTCCCGCCCCGGTCACATTGAGGACCGTGGGCCCTCCGCCAGCCCCTGAGGGCTTCTCCTCTGTGGCCATCGGTCCTATGGCAGACCAAACCCTCAGCCAAGCCCCCGACTGACCAAAACCAGAATATTCCGACAGAAAGAATATACCGACAGCCGTTGGGAATATTCTGGCAAGTCAGCGCATATTTCGGTGGCCAAATTTTTTTCGGCAAGGGGGGGCATTTTTTGCCCCAACGGCCAAATGGCCATCAATTTTTTTTGCTTGAATTGCTGACATCAGCAGTCGTACGATGCTCTAAGCCCCCTCCTAGCCCTGATTTTTCCTAAAGGAGCAATTTTTTTCTTTTGGGCATAACTTGGGCATACGGTATCGAAATCGAGCAAACGAGATATCGCCAGAAAGTTGGTTCCGAGCACTTTCCAGTGGTGCAATTTATTTTTTAGTATTTTTCTATTTAGCTTCATTTATTTCTGTTTGAAGTCAGATGTTCATTTTGGGCTTCTGAGCTCATAACTTTTTGCCATGATCTCCAATTTTCGTCTTCATTGCGGCATTGGAAAGGTATTGAGGAGCTCTATTTTTATATCCATTCACTTTTTTCTGTATCTGTCCCAAGTTTATCATTATTCCAGACTTGTTTCGAAGGGTGTTTTGAAGATTACTTGGATGTTTTGGCAGTTGGAAATGTGAAACTTGAATATTTGCACTTCATTTCAGTGCCACATCATCTTATTTTCTGTTTATGCACATTTAACATTCTCTCCTTTTACAATCGTTGGGTTATTGTAATAAATGAACTAAGATAAAGTTCCATCAGGGGGGTTTCTTACATAATAATTTGATTAGAGTGTGCATGCACTTTGATCTCCATCTCCATCTTGATTTGTTGGCAACTCGCATGGGTTATCTGGTTTCTTAGTTTCTTTTGGACACATTTTTTCTATTGCTTGACACATATCAGATTCATCGGTTCACACTTCAGTTGATAGATTATGTTTCTTGATCCGCATTGGTTCAAATTCTTCTCAGTTTGAGGGCCATGTTTTTATGGTTAATGTTCCAGAGTCCTTTTGGTACTCCTTCCCATGGAAGAGTTTTAGTCACATTTTGACATCGACATCAAGATACATGGTTTCCAGATCCTGCCATCATCTCATCTACTGTTGCTTCACAAATTCCAGGGTTCTAGTTTGTGAGTTTTCTAGTGTTCCGTGGCATCGGGTCTGTTGTCACATTATCATGATTCTGTTTTTGGTTTCAGTTGTAGACAGAAGTATCGTTCCTTGCTTGTCCAATTGTGATTCCAGTGTTACTCCACAGTATTCTTCTAGTGCTTCTTTGCAGCAATCATCTCATTGTAGGGGGTTTTTGTCCCACTGGGTTTTCCTTCTCTACCTCATTATTGCATTTGTACTTGGGTACCTGATCAGGCCTTGTTGCTGGGACCCATTCATGCTTTCTTGCATTCATCTTAGTTTTAGGTGCATGCCTTTTTAGTCTCCCTAAGTTGCACTTATGGGGGGGTGTTGGTGTAATTAATATTTAATTACACTTTACATAAGTTTACCTAGGTAATTATTTAATTCCTAGGTTAATTAGTTGTCATCCTTATCTTGTTGAGCTATCTTGTTGCTCAAGATAAGATTAGGGTTATGCATCTTTGATTTTATAAAGCAAATTATTATCATGTAATTATCAATTCTTGAATATTATTATGTTGCACATCTTTTTGCAACCTCTCTGCTTTTTCTGTTTTTCTCTTCTGTGGAAGGATATTCTAGTTTGCAAATCTGATCTTGGTTTCTAACATTTTTTTTTTTGCAAGAAGATATGCAATATAATATTATTCAAGAATACATAATTATATGATAATGATTTGCTTTATAAAAGCAAAGATGCATAACCCTAATCTTATCTTGAGCAACAAAATAGCTCAACAAGATAAGGATGACAACTAATTAACCTCAGAATTAAATAATCACCTAAGTAAACTTATGTAAAGTGTAATGGTTTCTAACATGGTATCAAAGCCTTGATTTGTAGCCCCTTCTCATATTTTTTGAGAAAATCATTGTAGGGGTCGTTCGGGATTCCTTGAGGGTATCATGGCTTGAGTTCATTTATGAGGCATTTTGGATCAGATCGGGCTTCACCAATAGATTCAGAGCACTGGAAAAAGTCAGGATTGACTTTTGTTTTGTAGATTTTGGTCATCGTTTGCCAGATCTATGAGGGTTTTAGGCTCAGAGTTTTTTTCCAAGCTCTGGGGGTAGCCGAATTTTCGGAGCAGCTTGAGCACAAACAAAGGTCACCATTGCGTTTGCAGTGGCCAAAAACCCTAAGATCGCCCTTCATTTCGTTGAGTTTGGTAAAATTTGATTATGAGGCAAAAAAAAATTGCCTGGGGGGTCGTACGGCCTCCCTAGCACATAGTTTGAGGCACATTTTCTTTAAAAAAATTCAAAAAAAAAATGAATTTTTTTATTAATTTTGTGTGCTGCCCGCACAGAACACATCACCATCACCGCGCCACTCATCAGCCATCGGGCGGTGGCCCCAACTCTCTGCTAGCACCTCCAGCCCCCGCGGGCTCCATCTACTCCGCCCTGGTCACACGGAGGATCGGGGGCCATCCGCTCCGCCCCAGCAGACCCTTCTACGCCAGTTGCGACCATATGGAGATCCGAGAGCTGAGATCCATCCCCCGACTGGTCTGAGCCCCCAGCCCTGATCATATCGACGACCAGGGGTTCGCGCCCAGCCTCCAACCACACACAAGGAATATTCCCTTTTTCAAATAGCATATTCCTTCGACGACCATGAATTTTTTTGCAGAGGGGGAGATTTTTTGCTGCGACGGCCAAATGGCCGTCAAATTTTTCCGCGTGAACTATTGATGTCAACGGCCGTACGGCGCTCCAAGCCCCCTCCTAGCCTTGATTTTCCCTAAAGGAGCACTTTTTTTCTTTTTGCAATAACTTGGGTATATGGTGTCGAAATCCAGAAAACGAGATATCATCGGAAAGCTGGTTCCGAGCACTTTCTTGTGGTGTAGTTTATTTTTCAATATTTTTCTATTTAGCTGCTATTTTTTTGTTTGAAGTCAGATGTTCATTTTTGGCTTCTGAGCTCATAACTTTTTGCCACGATCTCTAATTTTCATCTTCTTTGCGATGTTGGAAAGGTATTGAGGAGCTTTATCTCGCTATCCATGTACTTTTTTCTGTATCTGTCCCAAGTTTATTGTTATTCCAAATTTTTTCTGATGGGTGTTTTGGCAGTTGGAAAGGTGAAACTTGAATATTTGCACTTCATTTCAGTACCACATCATCTTATTTTTTGTTTATGCATGTTTATCATTCTCTCCTTTTACAATCATTGGGTTATTGTAATAAATGAACTAAGATAAAGTTCCTTCATGGGGGTTTCTTGCATAATAATCTGATTAGAGTGTGCATTCACTTTGATCTTCATATCCATCTTGATTTGCTGGCAACTCGTAAGGGTTATCTAGTTTCCTAGTTTCTTTTATCCATATTTTTACTATTGCTTGACACATATCAGATTCATCGGTTCACACTTCAGTTGAGAGTTTATGTTTCTTGATCCGCATTGGTTCAGATCCTTCTCCGTTTGAGGGCCATGTTTTTATGGTTAATGTTCTAGAGTCTTCATGGTACTCCTTCCCATGGAAGAGTTTTAGTCTTAGTTTGGCATCGACATCGAGATACACAGTTTCCAAATTCTGTCATCATTTCATCTACTATTGCTTCATAGATTCCAGGGTTGTTCCAGTTTGTGAGTTTTCCACTGTTTCGTGGCATCGAGTCTGCTGTCACATTGTCATGATTCTATTTTTGGTTTCAATTGTAGACAGAAGTATCTTTCCTTGCTTGTCATATTGCAGTTCCAGTGTTACTCCACAGTGTTCTTCTAGTGCTTCTTTGGAAATAGTCATCTCATTGTAGGGGGGTTTTGTCCCACTGGGTTTTCCTTCTCTACCTCATTATTGCATTTGTACTTGGGTACCTGATCAGGCCTTGTTGCTGGGACCCATTCATGCTTTCTTGCATTCATCTTAGTTTTAGGTGCATGCTTTTTTAGTCTCCCTAAGTTGCACTTATGGGGGGGTGTTGGTGTAATTAATATTTAATTACACTTTACATAAGTTTACTTAGGTAATTATTGAATTCCTAGGTTAATTAGTTGTCATCCTTATCTTGTTGAGCTATCTTGTTGCTCAAGATAAGATTAGGGTTATGCATCTTTGCTTTTATAAAGCAAATCATTATCATATAATTATCAATTCTTGAATATTGTTATGTTGCACATCTTTTTGCAACCTCTCTACTTTTTCTATTTTTTCTCTTCTGTGGAAGGATATTCTAGTTTGCAAATCTGATCTTGGTTTCTAACATTTTTTATTTTTTTTGCAAGAAGATATATAAAATAATATTATTCAGGAATACATAATTACATGGTAATGATTTGCTTTATAAAAGAAAAGATGCATAACCCTAATCTTATCTTGAGCAACAAGATAGCTCAACAAGATAAGGATGACAACTAATTAACCTAGGAATTAAATAATTACCTAAGTAAACTTATGTAAATTGTAATGGTTTCTAACATGGTATCAGAGCCTTGATTTGCAGCCCCTTCTCATATTTTTTGAGAAAATCATTGTAGGGTTCATTCGGGATTCCTCGAGGGTATCATGCCTTGAGTTCATTTATGAGACGTTTTAGATCAGATCAGGTTTCACAATTGGATTCAGAGCACTGGAAAAAGTCAATATTGGCTTTTGTTTTGCAGATTTTGGTCATCGTTTGCCAGATCTATGAGGGTTTCAGGCTTAGAGTTATTTTTCAAGCTTTGGGGGTAGCAAATTTTTGGAGTAGTTTGAGCACAAACGGAGGTAACCATTGCATTTGCAGTGGCCAAAAACCCTAAGATCGCCCTTCGTTTCATCAATTTTGGTAAAAGTTGATTCTGGGGCAAAAACATCTTACCTGGGGGGCCGTACGGCGTCCCCAGCACGCAGTTCGAGGCATGTTTTCTTTAAAATAAAAAAATAAAAATATTGAATTTTTTTATTAATTTTGTGCACTACCTAGACAGAACACAGCGCCACCCGGCGGCCACCGGGCGGCGGCCCCAACTCTCCGCTAGCACCTCCAGCCCCTGCGGGCTCCGTCCGCTCCGCCCCGGTCACATGGAGGACTGGGGGCCATCCGCTCCGCCCCCACGGGCCTTTCTACGCCAACCGCAACCATATGGAGATCTGGGAGCTGAGATCTAGCCCCTTGCCTATCTGAGCCCCCAACCCTGGTCATATCGGCGACCAGGGGTTCGCGCCTAGCCTCCAACCGCACACAGGGAATATTCCCTTTTTCAAACAGCATATTCCTTTGACAGCCGTCAATTTTTTGTAGAGGGGGAGATTTTTTGCTGCGACAGCCAGATGGCCGTCAATTTTTTTCGCGTGAACTGCTGACGTCAGCAGTCGTACGACGCTCCAAGCCCCCTCCTACCCTGATTTTCCCTAAAGGAGCACTAGTTTTATTTTGGTAATCTTGTATACGGTTTAAACGGCAATGAGATATCACCAAAAGTCATTCCTGGAACTTTCCAGGTAGTTTATTTTCATTATTTTTCCTCGTTTACCTACTATTTTTTGTTTGAAGTCAGATGTCTATTTTGGGCTCTGAGCTCATAACTTTGCCACGATCTCCTGATTTTCGTCTTCTTCGTGGGTATTGGAAAGGCATTGAGGAGTTTCATCTTTCATCCATGCACTTTTTTCTGTATCTATTTCAAGTTTATCATTATTTCAGATTTGTCCCAATGGGTGTTTTGGAGATTACTTGGATGTTTTGGCAGTTAGAAAGGTGAAACTTGAATATTTGCACTTCATTTCAGTACCACATCATCTTATTTTATGTTTATGCATGTT
>VDFB02281492.1:548715278-548736042 GCA_007258455.2 Sequoia sempervirens
CCACCTTCACCTACACAACCAGACAACCTCTATCTCTCTCTATGAGTCAATCATATGAACTAGACCAATTTACATTCCATATGAGTCAATCACATGTGCATTAATGACAAATTCAACCAATATAGGTTTGGATTACAATTGATGCAACATCATACAACTTAAACACATCAACCCTAAAGTGCACAAGGACATTGGACACACCATGCAATTTTCACATGTTACACATACACATCATGCAACTCAAACAAATAACATAAATAATATTTGAAAATAATAAATAAATAAGTTCTATATTTATAATAAAAATAGACAATTATAAAAATATTATAATATTTCTATTTCTATTCCCTATATTTATTCAAATAATAGATAACATAATATATATCAATAAACTCTCTCATTCTAATGAATATTTCCTCAAAATTCACTTCAAAATCTAATATTTATATAAATAGACTAAATTATAATCATATTTTATAAGAATAATGAGACTATGAACACATAAAATTAAATTAACAATTCATGCCTTGTTGTCAAACTTTAAATAAACATATACTATATTGAAAGAAAGTGTATTTATACTATATTAAAAAAAATTATAACTACATTTTAAAAGAAAATGTAACTACTTTATGGTGTAGTTCTAAATGTTATTTAATTGGTAATAAGCTAATTAATTTAATTAATTTTTAGAATAATTTTGATTATATATATATAATAAATAATAATATATATATAATATTATAAAAGATATGAATTAATTATTTAATATCAATAATGTCAAATTTGATGGGTATTTAATGTTAAGTATCCAATTTAATCAAAAATAAATAAATTATTTTTTTAACTTTTAACACATGCATTTATTCTTATTTAAATAAATTATAATAATAATATCTTTGATAACTTTTTAAAAATAAAAATAGAAACAATAGATATAGAAAAACAAGATACACTCTCAAAGATGTCCATGACCATCTTTGAGAGTTTTTGAAGGGATATTTCTACCCCTCCTCAAAAAAATGGTATAATCTTTATTAATTATAATTGTTGATGAATATTTACAATAAATATAAATTAAAAGTTACTTATATTTGTATTTTCATTTCACTGTAAAAAATACTATAAGTTGATATCTTCTTTGAAGTCTTCATGTTCAAGTTCTTCTTGTTGTGCACCAACCGTCCAGTAATCATGTGTTCATGTTCTCACTGTTATGCAAAACAAATGTAAGTTAAACAACGAAAATCTTGTCAAAACTAAATTTTACTTCGGACAACTCGAGAAATCCTGCATATTGTACCAATTTTCATAAACCAATTTTTTTTTTTTATTTGACAGTAATAAAGCTAAGCTGATCTTTTCTCTGAAATCTTCATATTCAAGTTCTAGACAAAATATTAAAGATAGATTATATACAAACATCAGAAATTACAGTTTAATTAAGAAAACATAATCTCAATGAATATGTTTCTAATTAAGGATAGATTGTATACCGCAAGCAAGAGAGACATGACATAACAAGACATCTGACACAAAGGGTAGTTAAGACCAAAGCACTAAAGACTCTAGAGAACTAGCAGATCACATGGCGTATTCACTAGTATGGAAAGGGAAGGGACGAAATGCTAACCAACCCATAAAATCCAAGGAAAATATAAACAATATATATGGACGACATTCCAACACCAAATTGTAAGTGGAAATGGACAGAATAGACGAAGTTCATGGATAACGTCACAACAAATGGTACAGAAGTCACGAGATCTAAATAGAATACTAACAGTGCATATATGAATTGATAATGCTAGGGATTTCGTATAGCTTTGATAAAGAGTCGCATGATTGTAAACTGTGGATGACAAGTTGGCATAAACAAAACTATCAAAGGGGAATAACAAGCATGACAGTCTAAAACGAAATGACTGAACTCACAAGCATTGAAAGAAATCTCCAGAGAATTAAGATTACATTGGATTATAGTGAAGGATGAACTGTCAGAGAACTCAAATAGAAGATATGGAAAATTAAATACTATGTAAGTGCCAAAAAGATTATAAAATCCCGATCCAGATCCATGCCACCATACACAGAATGACAGATAATTTAATAATCCCGAATGTAATTGTGATTGCAAGAAAGAAAACCTAAAGGAGCAGATGAAGGAAATACTCAATATAAAAATCAGAAATGGAAGAAGAGGCCATCAAAGTTGTCATTGGTGAAACCCATAATGCAGAGATTTTGGACAAGATTTTGTAAAATTTAGTGAGGACATCGGGCAACTTTGAATGGATAGCTTTGTGAACCCTAAATATCAGACAACTCGTGCATAAAAAATCAAAACATTCAACTACACTAAAGTGTAGACCAAATCTCTGTACCCATCAAAGAAAGAAATTATTTAATATAAAATAGGTGATCAAGTGGTGAGATTGTCTGAATATGAACATTATGCACCTCCGGTTTGCCATAAGAAGTGTGCATAACAGCCAGCATGGAAAGGATTCTTAGGAAATAGGCCTATGGACTTTAGATATGTTTTCTCTGCACTAAACAGGTCACCCTTTTCCAACCACAGAAAATTTGCAAACTTGACAATAGCGTCTCCATCCCTAGAATCAGATCTCAAGGCTTCACCAAAATACTCTTTAGCCCTATTGATCACAACAAAACGCAGATATAAAACTTAATCCAATTCAAAATTTTGTAGTCAATTTGGAAATAATTACGACCATATATTTTTCTACGGAGAATTTTATATCATTTACAATATCATTTTGCTATCTGATTGGGAGCATAAGCCTTAGGTTAGAACATCTTTAACTGAGTGTTAAAGACTTGGGTATCTATTTTGTTAATGTTTAACAGCGTCGGTTGATCCTTCCAGCTCATGTTCCTTGAGAGAGTATTAAACTGAATGTAGTCTTCGACTATTCATTTAATACTCATTATTTCGTGTCTTATATTCTGGCCGACATAAAAAAAATTTTGTTATTTATCTATTAAAGGCCGACATTTGTAAAAGGACTTTTTTGTATTGAGGCCGACATATAATGAATTGATATATATTCGATTTCAAGTTGTTCATCACAAGTGGTCACATTTTCTTCAATTGCTCTCTGCCAGTCCGATGTAGTCAAGTGCAATACTACTGCGATCTAGAGGAGCTCGTCTTTATAAAAGGCAAATTCACATTGAGATCTTAACAGATGTGAACATGTCTATAAGTAAAAGGCGAACTCCATAAAGAAGCTCGACTCCAATTCGATCAATGGCGAACAGGTTCTTTATGCTACTTACCATCCTTATCAAGGTGCGGAACTAATCATCAGATCAGTGCGAATTTCCCAGAGATCTGAGTACATCTTTTCTAGTTCAGTGATCTTAGAAAAGTGCGAACAGGTTCAGACTTAATTGAGAATTTACCAGATCTGATCTGTAGAGTGTTATCAACGCTTGAGAATTGAAGTCTTCAGTGCTACGCAAACATTATCAGTTTTGCATTTTTCTCAGGTGTGATCTAGAGCTTGACATCTGTTAATTGGTCTTGTGTTAAGACTTCATTGTAAGGTGTAAATCTACTACTGTTGCATCGAATAATAAGAGAGATCTTTGTTGCTGGGTTTTTCTCCCTCAAGAGGAGGGTTTTCCCAGGGTACATGCTGTGTCATTTTGTCTGTTTTTGTTTTAATCTTCTGTGCATTTACTACTGATTACATAATTTAACATATTTTACTATAGTTGTCTGGGGCATGATATTGGCCTCATCCTCTTATGTTGTCAGAGCCTTGCACTTTAACATGATTTAATTGACCATGACATTATGACCATATATATGGAAATGTAGGTCACGGAGGAAATCAAAAACAAGTAATACAACTTAATTAAATCTTCTAAATTGTGGATATAGATTCTAATCAAAAGGCCAAACCAGGAGAGCATTTGAAATCATTAATGTGAAAATCTGAAACTAGTCCAAAATGATCTCTTCTGCAACAACGAATAATTTTACATGACATGTATGATGCAAAAATATAAATTGTCTATACAAAACAAGTGCTAGGAGAAATTGGAAGGACATGCTTACCTGCGACTGTCATGCCTGACAAGTTGAAGGAATTGAGCGTATTGAAAGAAAAACATTTTCAGGATCTGCACTGATAGCTTCCAGATAAAGCAATTCAGTTCTATCATAGCAGTTATAAATTTATAATTGTCTGGCTCAAGGGGAGTACTAGTAGTTGCAGCTAAAATTTGTAGGCTTTCATGATCAAGATGAGTCTCGCTTACAATTTCTCCCTCTGAATCCGAGTCAAATTCCTTGAGAAAACATTGCCACAGTTGTGCAATTTTTATAGTCTGGTCTGAAGGATTCACAGTCCCCTGGGTTTCCACAGTTTGGGTCGTACCTATTTTGGCCAAATCTGGATTTGACAAAGAATATGTTGATGCCTTACAGCAATTGCACTCTAAAAACATTGCATGGTTTTGATGATTTCCTTCACATGGCGGATCTTCGTAAGAATAGCCTGCAATTGAATCATTTCTATTTCTGCCTCCACCAAACCGATCACCTAAACTCGATGCATTTGGCACTCCAACATTACAAACAGATTGGTCAGAAAAATTGATCCATGATCAGTGTTCTTGTATGACTTTGATTTCTCCTTCTGCGGAACATATGGCAGATGTGGGGCTTCCAGCAAAAGGAATGGCAGCCAAAGCAACGTTCTTCCCCATTCTATATACAGTAAAATTAGCTAGCAGAATCATTATAGAAACCATGAATATAGGAGTGGATGAGAAAAATTGTTGGAACATCCAGACAAAGGAAATCTATATTTCTCTCTGCACCATTCCAATGACCTCGTGTAAATCCTCACACAGAAGGATCTGCCTCATTTGCAGAGCATATGTTTGAAGCTCCCTGATCATGAAAACCGTTGAAGAAAACACTCTCTTGACATAGTAGATGCAACAACACGAAAAAGTGAGAACTTCACATTTCCAAGGGAGGGGCTTCAGTCCCTCGCTAGGCGGTAGATGCCACATCCATTCACATGCCTATCTCCCCTTGCTTAGCTGATCTTCGGTTTCAAAACTTCCCTGATTTTTGAATGTGTCTGACACTTGTATATATGTCAACTTATTGGGACATTATGAGCATCCATTTTTTTTGGGCTACGATAATATCCGAGTTTTCAAATTTTAGGTTCATTGTTGCTGGGACAGAGACCCTGCATCAATATATTAAAGTCCTGAGTAATAGTGTTTCAAGCTATCAGCACATAGTAGGTTCATGCATCCATCAGGAGGTGTATGCATTTTAGACACCAATGATTACCAGATCCAGTTTCCAATCAGCTCCAGGCATCACAAATCCAAATACAGTCCAAGGAGCAGTTGGTTCTTACTGGAGTCAGATCTATGTAGGAGAAGGCAAGGGGCAGTTTACAGTCATCAAGGTAGGAAACCAACAAATTAAAAGCATACAAATCAACCCTAATATGTACCATATTACCCCATCTCTGATTTTTTAATGTGTCTGACGCTTACTTCTCCGACTTAACTAGGGTTCTGGGTTTAATACACTTGAGACAACTTCTCACTTCCATATGACCCTTAGCTAATTTTCTAACTTGTTCAAGATTGATGAGGAAGGCAGAGGATAAACAAAGATTAAAAAAATAGACATCGAAAACAGAGGTGAACTCAAAATGAAAACATACAAAGCTTGATCATATATGCTCTTTCATGTATTCAGAAAACTAAAAATAAAAGAAGCACTCCTTTTATTTTCACACAGACTGCCAAGTTTAGCTTGAGCGGAGAAAACAAAAAAACAAATTAGTTACATATAATTTCTGAGATTACGAGTTAAATTCTCATTTAAATTTGTCCTTAATGCAGAGAAAGTGGAGACAGGTGAAATGGAACTGGGCTAGTTACGTGCTATGAACTCTGTGAACTAGTCAACACTGGACTAGTTTCGTGCTATGGACTCTTGGAAAAGCTTGGTTATTGCTAGCTAGCTTTAGTGAAAGTAAACTACACTTAATAAACACTGAATTTTCTATGCCTCGCGCATGGGGCCCTTCCTGCTGTGAACTCAGAAACTCACCAGATCTTCATTCAGCCAGATTGTAGAACATCTCCCATGATTTCAATATAATTTTTTCTTTTGACTTACAAAGTTTATTGTCATTTTTTGACATTTTATCAAGAAAAAGCAAATTTCTATCAGTATAACTATAAATCCATATACTGATACAGGAGCATAACTATAAAGGCAAGCAAGGGGATTACCACCAACCAAAACAACAACAGATTTCAACTCCAAGTTGTCAAGCAATTGAGGGTTCCACACCTCAATTTCCAGTCAGGCGTTGCGGCAAGTTTCTCTAGATCCAAATGCCTAACCGAAGAATTGGAACAATTAGAAGTTGGCGTTGCAATAGAAGGTAGCTGAAGAACCCCTAATAGGACCAAATACATTTATTCAGTCTAAACCAGGCCTAACCCTAGGGAATCACATATTTAGGAGGTACTATCGCTCCCTGCACAGTGAAGTCTGCCTTCTTCAATTCTGCCAGATAAATCTGACTGCAATGATTGAACTAATGAACAACCACCTAACCGCTGGTAATCCTTATTGTACTACAGCTGTAATCTAAGGGCATACTAATGGAAGACATTGTTGTAAGAATAATTTATTCTTTCCAGATCTGAATTTGCTCATTATCTACAAAATTGACTATGGCTTGATTTCTTTAAACTTGAGTGCAATGAATGAGCATAATCACCACAAATCTGATAGTCCTTTCCAGATTTATAGTTTTCTGATTATCATTTACTAGGTTTTAACAATCATTGACAACAGTTGTTTGATGTGCTTTGAATTTGGTTTTTCTTAAGACCCGACCCTAGGGATATTACATAGAAGAAGCTTAATGCTTTAGGGATCACATTCAAAAGTGTAGAGGCATGCAAGCATAATGATAGGAACTGAAGAATGTCTTTGGAAATCTCATGAATGCTCGATTTCTGTAAACTTGAGTGCAAAGAATAATTTATTCTTTCCAGATCTGAATTTGCTCATTATCTACAGAATTTACTGTGGCTCGATTTCTGTAAACTTGAGTGCAAAGAATGAGCATAATCACCACAAATCTGATAGTCCTTTCCAGATTTACAGTTTTCTGATTATCATTTACTAGGGTTTAACAATCATTGACAACAGCTATTTGATGTCCTTTGAATTTGGTTTTTCTTAAGACCCGACCCTAGGGATATAACATAGAAGAAGCTTAATGCTTTAGGGATCACATTCAAAAGTGTAGAGGCATGCAAGAATAATGATAGGAACTGAAGAATGTCTTTGGAAATCTCATGAATGCTCTTATAGACAACCTGATGCCTTAGTCTAATCTACAAAGTGAAAGAAAGCCTAAAGAATAACAGACGACATTGGATCTCATGATCCATCTGTGCTGGTCATAGTA
Organism: Sequoia sempervirens; assembly: GCA_007258455.2. NCBI lineage: Eukaryota > Viridiplantae > Streptophyta > Pinopsida > Cupressales > Cupressaceae > Sequoia > Sequoia sempervirens. The sequence goes on from VDFB02281492.1 coordinate 548,722,784, forward strand.
TTAAGAGATCGTCAGAATGGTGATTTGAGGGTATTTCTTCCACAGACGCATTCAAAAGATCGGCCTCTCTAGTTACCTTTCGAGATATGTAGGTGTATGATTATCTCCTTGACGAGGGTCATATCGAAAGAGTGGGATCAGAAAATGAGACGTATCAACGGCCTTGTTGAAGGGATGTGAAGAGGCTCAAATTGTTTCCATCGACAAAACAAACTCAAACTCAAACTCACTGTTCCCGCCCTGCGAAAGTTGGTGAAACCCGTAACGTGTTTATGAATGTTTTAATCTGAGAGATGTTTTAATAGTTTAATAGTTAAATGTAACCGTCAAGTTGGTGAAGGCCTGGTTACATGGGGCAATAGAGAAAACAAATGGACGACATTCCAACACCAAACTGTAAGTGGAAATGGACAGAATAGACGAAGTTACGAAGTTCATGAATAAAAGTCGTAAGGAATAAGAAGTCACGAGATCTGAATAGAAAACTAAAAACAGTGCATATATGAATTGATAATGCTAGGGAATTCGTATAGCTTTTGATACAGAGTCGCATGATTGTAAACTGTGGATGAAATCCATAATGCAGAGATTTTGGAGAAGATTTAGTGGTCCAAAGGCATTGGATAGCTTTGTGAACCCTAAAACACTCTCTCCATAAATTATAAGAGCGAAAATGAAAGCAGACCCACAAATAACAGAACAATTTAAGAGGCTATTCAGTTATAAGAACGTTAATAGGCTAATTATGCTTTGAAGGCATAATCATCAGCAGAGGACTGATAAAACCTTTATGCTGGACATATTGCTAGGAAATAATGTGAATCTCACCTTGATAGCTCACCTAATGGATATCATTAGTGGGTACTCGATAAATCTCTATAAATGAAAAGTAGCTTCAGAACAGGGGAAATGTAAATTTTAAAATCCATCTCTGGCACTCCCAATCAGTTTCAAAGAAATGAAAAACTCCCTAGCATCGGTTTGTTTCAGGATGTTGTGCAATGTAGTTTTGTTCAAGCCACAGAGTAAGCTATACCTGTTAACAAAAGAAAATGCATTCGACAAGAAACACACCGATCTGCATTCAGATGTTGAAGACATACGGCTTGAATATATTCACAACATCTTCACCACATTCCCTCAGAGCCCTCAAGTCAGTCTCGTCCCTCTGCAACATCTTCACAACATTCCCTTGAACAATCAGCTTGTGCAGAATAGTACATGTAAGAACCAAAGAGGTCACAAAGGACAGGAATAGCTTGACTCCACCATCTATAATTGTTAGCATTTTCCTGAATGGCAACAGTAAAAAGAAGAGTTCAGAAAAAATCCTTGAAAAACAAAAAAGAAGCAAGAGAGTTGGAAGATCCCTGGGCTGATTATCCTCCTCCCTCTGCCATAGTCTGAGCATAAGCAGGTGGCCCCTGCTATCTGTGCATTTATCAGCATCCATATGAATAAAAAAAATCTCAATCCAACTACAATGATAAAACCATAAAACAATCAGAATGTTACTGCAAGTGATAGAATAAAGAAATGCACAGATTTGAAAGCTTAATTTGCAGAATTTGAAAATATGAAATGAATGAGAAAGTGCTTGTATTTGAAGAGCCTTCACTGTGTAACGGCTAGTTAGTTTCTTGAAGTGACCGTTATTGCTTTGTTGCTATCTCCTTGTATGCTATTTTTAGCCATCTAGATTTTACACCTAATAGGGAAAATTGAATACCCACGTCCATTTCCCTTATGATAAAATAGCTTTATTGAGTTTTTTGAAATAATCTAAATAGCCAAACTCTGGTTCTTAGTCTACACTTATTTTCAACAGAATGGATAGAACTTAGGGATGAACTATATAAACTCTACATATAGAATATAGGGTCCGTCTTTGGCCTGCATTTATTTAACGCAGCTGTTGATTTCTCATGCCAACTAAGTTGATGTTTATATGTAAAGTGATGTTTTTCTTCAGAGTAGCAAATCAGGGGCTCCTTGCTCAATAGTTTTTTTTTTTTTTTTCAAATAGAGGGTTATTTATTATATTTAGGTTTGTGGACAAGTGATTAACGAATTGGTAGAACTAGCTTATTGGGAGTATGTGGTTTTATGTTTAATAATTATTTTATTATTTTTTAAAATTGTTTGTAATCATTTGATTACGTGAGTATAAATGATAATTAATAATTTGGGTCTTTTAGAAAAGGTTTTTTTGGTTTTTTGTAATTAATCTTTTTTTTTCTTCTAATTTGATGAGAATTTTAGGGAAATTCCTTAGATTTGTTTGGATTGGAACAAAAAGAGGGTATTTTGTTCCCTCAACTTTTGAAAGTTCTTAGATGAGGAAAAGTGGTAAAAATTATATAGATGTGATGTGTCATTGAGATATATTGAAAAAAAAAAATTGTTTTGATCAACTTTTATTCAATACATAATTCTTAAAGTAAAAAGTGATTTTGCTCAAATATATGGACCAAATTCAAGTTTTAGAAATGGAATTCAATGTTTGATGCTATCTCTCAAATATTTTATTAGGAACTTTTACATTACAAACTCATTGTTCATTAGAAATTAAGATTTTTACAAATTTATGCTATCAATTGTTCTTATTATATGTGATCTAAGTATGTAAAGCACATTCTAAGATTAATATGATGAAACAATAAATAATAATTTTATACCTCATTCTTATTTAAAAATGATAAATAATTGAGAATTTCTACATTACAAACTCATTGTTTGTGAGAGATTAAAATTTTTACAAGGTTATACTATCAATTGTTCTTAAACTCAAAACAGACCTAAAAAATAAAAAATGAAACAACTTCATCAAAGAAATGAACAAAAACCATCACAAACATCTCAAAAAACTCAATAAAGCTATTTTATTACTTGGCCCCCTTTTATTAGTGTTTTTTTATTATAATATCAAATTTATAAGTAGTAAACTATTGTAGGAATTTTGTTTGCAATATCATTTTAATAATCTTACTATTATTCATTTTTAGAAATTGGTTTCAATATTTATATTTTTTTATTTATCATTGTAGATCAAATTTATGGTTGTAAAATTGATCCATAGTAGTTCTTAATTATAGATTTAAATCATAATTTTTTAAACTTTTAAAATTTACATTTACATCTTGTCAACCATTGATGTTCAATCTAGTGTAGTTTTTGTGTTGATTCAAATGTGGTACATTGTTGTATTTATCATTCATTTATTCATTTCAAATCATTGGGAACATCTTAGCAATCTAATGATAAAGGAATAATCAAATAACATCAATAGCACCATGCAACATTATTAAAAGATGCATCATCTTAGATCAATTGAATGCTTGATTTTCGTTCTCGGCCATTATTCTTGTTATAATCACTTCATCTAGTATTTTGACTTAAGAGCACATGACCCTCATGATTAAGTAGATTCCCCAAATGTGTGTAAACACCACCTATTCCTTATTAATATTTACACATCAAAAGATCAAGGTGAAGTGTTTTCAATCAACCACATTTATGTCAATTCATTCTTGTTGATATAGGTTTAAGTCAATGTGCCAACTCAATTTAGGCATGGATCTAAACTAGAGCAACATATAATCAATTTATAAATATTGAAATATATTTTTAAACAATACCTTAAAATTCTAGCATTTAATGGTTAATGAATTCCTAATACCTTTAATGTCACTTTTTTATCTTCAAAATTTAACTATGTTGTATTTTGTTCATTTAATTTTCATATTTATAATTCCATTAATTTGGCTCTTCAATCCTTTATTTCATTATTTTCTCTAGGTAAATTGTAGTGGTATAACACTTATTTTTCATTACATTTTTTGAGAACCTGAATTTCTTACACAATAATGTGTTTTTTCTACTTGGTAGCTTTGATCTACTTCAAGTGCAAGTTTGGGTTACCATAAAAAAAAAAATTGTTCCATAAGAGAACAATAAATGGTACCCTAGGCATCCTTCACAACATAGGTAGGTCCTTTAGTGCAATGATCTCTTCATAAATCAGGTCTTTAAACTTTTCCTTGTTACTAGATTCAATTCTTACCTTGTGATAGCATTAGATGAATTCTTTGATCAACCTTTCTCCTTGGGACTCCAAGGTGTAGTTGTACTCACCACTCCTCCTACATCACTTTGTTGAGATCCTCTATCCAATGTTACTAAGAGGTTTGGGCTAGTGCATTTGAGTCCATTAGGCTCATGAGGTATTCAATGTATATAGATAACTCACCCTAGTTACACAAAAATTGGTTTTCCTAATAACATTGCATCTTTCATACTATCTTAATCAACCAGACATATTCTATCTAATTTGGAAGTGTCAAATTCAAAGCCTTACCATCCATAATCATGACAACAACTCTATATCATGATTTATACTTACACTAAAATATGGTATTCTCATAATGTTAGGAGATAATCCCTAGTCCCAGGCCTAAACATCGAGGACTCATTCATAATGACCCTTCGTACATATCACTTCCTAAGAATTAGAGGCTTTACAATCCTTACACCAATAACATAAAGTCATCATCCTCACATTTGGGATTAAGTCTCTAAAATTTTATTAAATTTAAGCTAATAATTAAACTAATGCTTCAAATCAATCCATAAATAATGGTACTTTAACAAATACTTTCTAGTCAAGTATTTCCTTTATGCCAATATCAATGTATGAACACACAAATCTATATAGTGATTAACTGATATGTGCATCACATTTACACATTATGATTATCTTATATGTATACAAAACATGTACACAATGTGACTAAGTCATGCACACATTATATAAATTAAAATTGATAGCTCATGGATGCATAAAATATAGATATTGCAAATTGATCATGCATGCATCACATAAACATAGTGTGACTAGCTCATGAACACAACACATTTTCTGAGTGCAACTAGCTTATCCATGCACATCACATCTATACATAATGATTAGCCCATCCATAGACACACATACACAATATGAATAACTCATGCATTATCACATATTCATTGTGTGGCTTGTTCATGCATACAACACACATACACAATGTGTAGCTTGCTCATGCATACAACACACATACACAATGTGTAACTTGCTCATGCATACAACACACATACACAATGTGAATAAATCAATATCATTATATGTACACAAGTGACCAACCAACAAAACGATGTGGTTAAAACCTTACTACAAGCAACTTCCCCTTTACGTAGTTCTCTAATGCATAATCCCTTAAATACATCCCAACCAAAAATAATATTAGTTCACCCTATACTACACTATAGGTCCCATCATTTATACTAGTTCACTACCAACTATAAAGGAAAGTGAGCATCCTTACTGATAGGTCTAGATATTAGCTCATTTTCTATTGTTTTCATATATATTTTGAGACACTTTTATATATACTTTCCAAAAGATGCTCCTATATTATACTATCCTTTCATACTTATTATGCAAACTTGAACCTAAAATATACTAATGGAAATATGGTTATGATATCATAAGTATTACATGGTTTATATGTAGATATGTATGAATGTGGATGGAATTCTATGCTTTAATTATGATAGTTAGCCTTGTGTACATGCTTTGTAAATTAACCTTTTTGTAGCCAATGAGGAACTCTAACATGTAGTAGTTGCAGGATGAACCCGCAATAAAAGGAACGTTGGGATAGCAAAACAGGGGAGTTCTAGATTAAGTTGAGCGTGATGATTGTTGATTAAAGGCACTTTATGAAGGTTGCACGTGTGTTGTTATAACCAGTTAATAAGCACTAAAAAAGAGGTATCCTTTACTAATAGGATTTTGACAAATGTTTGTATGTTTACATGCAAAAAAATTTTAACTGAGTTTTAGTCCTATTAGGATTATTTTTCCTCTTTTGTTATAGGTTAAATAATTTAGTCTTAACTCTACACTCTAATATCTAGGAGTGGAGTTAATGATTTAAATTTAGTTGTTGCTTTGAATAATATTCCCTCAAGCTTGTATATAGCTGATGGTTGAATCCATAGATAAGTTAGTTGGTTTTTCAGTTTTATGTTACTAGTTATTCTCAGTTTCAAAGACATCATAGATATTCAAATGATTAAATACAATCTGTGAGAAGGTCTTATGTGATATGCAATGAATTGAGTTAATTTCATGGGATGCGTAGAATATATTAGTTAGATTTGTGTTCAGTTAAAGTGAGAATAACCACTTGAGCAAGCCACTCAAGGTATTGTTCCTCACTTCATTTTCTAGTTGTTTATTTCTATTTAATAGTTTTTTTTTGTTTATCATTACTTCATGAATTATATGCAAGTTAAACTAGAATCTTATACTTTGCTTATTGATAATGAATGCTCATGAATATGCATGTAATTGTTAACCAATAGTACTTTGGACGTTAAGTTAGCTAAGTCAATAGTTTTTATTAGTTTTGAGTTGTCACAGTACTATTTTATTAGTTATAGTTTAAGTTGTAGGTACCCGTAACAACTAGTTCTAGTTTATGTCTTTACTATTTTGTAATTATGTGAATTTTCAACAACTAGAATAACTTGAAAAGGTTAGCTTAAGTAGTTTTGAGTCTCTAAAGGCATATATAATGCCACACCATCACAAGCTTACAAATCCTGGGATGACATTTTAATGTAGTCTTAACAATGTTTGATGGACTGTTAAGTCAGATAAACCTCTGAATTATGTAGGTTCTACCAATTTTACAATACATTAGTTTAGAATCTACACTTACTACTTGTGGTAATCACCAAAAAAGGCACACTATAACAAAAAACAACACATTTAGCCATTAATAACATTTTCATAAATGTTTGAACTATCAAAGGCAATGGATGTTAATAGATATGACCGCAATGCCACTAGTGAAAGCTAGTTAAGCCATGTCATACCATGGGAAAATCTTAGCATCCATCAACTGCATTCCATCAGTGATAGTTAGTTAAACTCTAAGGTATGGCAATTACTCCTAACATATTTCACCTACATGATACTAGTGATATCCAATAAAACCACTTGTATATCATAACATGTATAGCTCCTAAAATATTGCATCTCTAGAATATTGGTGAACAACATCTAATCCTTGATATATTTTGAATAAATATATAGCATCCATCGCCTACATAGTATTGGTGATAGACAACTACCCATGTACCTATATCAAGCTCGACTCTAACATGTGGGTCCATCTTATAGTCAAGTATGCATAATCAAGATATCACAAGGATCCACAAGCACTTGGTAGGTTGTATTTTTTACATATAGACATAAAGTGATCGATAAACCTATACACATAGTCTCATAGGTTTCTAAAAGCTATAAATACACCATGATCAACAATGCTTACTATTACTTTTCCACTATTTGAAATGGAAATCATAAGGAGATCTATCTTAAACTCAACATATATCCATGCTAATTAATATTTATAGTAGCTAGATCATCCACACATATTAAGGGTTGTTCAAACCATTAGATGAGAATGGATTTATTCAAGATCATCCATAAACACAAAGTTTGTAGGTTTCTATAACTCATTCATAACAGTGTCATATATAAGTTTATCATTATCTTATTTCTTGGAAGAATAGAACTCACTAAGTCTTGAGCCTAACATATACCTTCCTATACTTCTTGACGAGACAAGACACATTGGTAAAGTGTTCAACACATAAATTCTAATTATTTTAGTTCTAACAGGTCTAGAGGCATTCTCATAGATTCAGATTAGAAATAGACCATAGAAGTGAGATAGTATATGAGGAATGCCATAGAATGGATTAAAACCATCTAGTGCAACAAATCATCATTTACCAATGGCCAATCCAAAATATTCATTGATCCTAAAATTTTATTAATTGATAATATAACTCAAAATTCCTAGATTATTATTCCATATCTCAACAAAGTTCCTTTAAATGATTCCCAAAAAATAAAAATTCTTATTAGTATTAAAAAATCCAAGCATGTCCCTAGTTTAGTGAACATATCATAAAGAATTTGCATCCAAGGGCATCAAGATCTCAAATTAATCCTCACCCTATTATAATTCATAACTCAACATGAATCTCCTAGAGTCCCTTACAAAATCATCTCATTAACACATGGGCTAGGTTGGTTACTTATAAATAATAAACAATCAAATTGTGGCCATTTCATAAAACTCATAATGCTCAAAATTCTAAAGTAATCACCAATTCAATTCTACACACATACCCATTAGAATAAATAGAGTTTTATACTAGATCTCTTCAAACCCTTTCAAATTTCCCACTTGGTATGGAATGTTTCATTTATTTATTTCAAAATTTATGATAATTATTATATCGTCCCATGTTAAGTATACGATTGTATACATATATATAGCTCAACTAACACTAATACCCACTTTATATGAAAGTCTTATTATAAAAAAATAGGTTTCATTGTCCCACCCAATTTGATACTTACAATTATTAACCTTACAACAATCAAATCCATAATGCATATTAATCAATATAAGATAGGCATGGTCGTATCAAAGCATAGCAAAAAATGAAAGAGTTAGTACATTGTCACAATACAAAATGTATGCAAACATGCTTTTATGTCTCCAAGTGGAGTCCTAACATAATATGATCAATGATATCAAGTATCATAATCATATTATATTATATATCTTATTTGACAAAGCATATCATGCATCAAGAAGCACACATAAGAATCATCTAAGGTTCAAGGGATATACAATAGCAATTATAAACTTTCTTTAGGGGTGATCCCACAATAGTGGTTTACAATTTTTGGCCAAACTGGATATTGAATTATTATTTTTAACTAAATCTTCACATTCGGGCACCTATAGTGGTTAAACTGTGAGGAATTTGAAGATGATGCAAACTAGAGTCTCATCACATTTTGTCTGTAGATTCTAAAACTATTTTTTTCAAAAAATTTGGAATCAGATTGCACTCTTTTTTCCATCTCCCATGAAAACTGGTTTTTTTCAAAAAACAACATTTTTAAAAAGTGACACACATCGTATAACGCATAACTTTTTTTCCTTGAAGGATAAAATTATAATTCTTTCGAATTTAGATTTTTAACTCTGATATCTAGTGCTTCCACTTGGTTAGATAGTTTTTATTGAATATTTTTTCTTTAATCAAGTTTGAAAGTCAAACCAATTACAATTCAGACATAACATGACTGTATAATGCATAACTTTTACTATATGTATTGATTTTTATTTTATTTTTTTTGGATCAAGGAATCCAATATCTAGTGCACTCATATTTTTCAAAAAAAAAATTGATAATCTTCTATTTTTCCACATGTGTAGAATAGAGAGTTTCATTTTCGGTGAAAAACCTATATTTAATAAAACTTAAAAAACAAATAGATAATAAAATCAAAACATATTAAAATTATATTTGTTAGATAGCTCATTTTAAGGGCAACCTGATACCAGTTGGGTTTCTGAAATCTCCTCCATTTTCATTCTCAAATCGAGCTTCAAAGTGCAAAATTCTGAGCAATTTTGGTGCCTGAGAGGGTGGAGGTGAAAATAAGGGGATCCGGTCGAACAAAAATCAAATGTTCGGTCGAATGGGGGTTTGACCAAAGGGTTGCTCGACTAAACATATTTTACATATAATAAAAAATAGATTTAAAAAGGGTTCAGTGAAACATGATAAAAGTGTTTGGTCGAACCCCCTTTATTAAATATATATTTCTTTCTTTTTCCCATTGTATTTTATAATATATAATATTAATATAAATGTAAATTATATTTTTTTAAATTATAATATATAATATACATAAGGGTACGGGGTAGAGGAGATAGGGGGAGTGGGAGAGAGATAAAGGGTAGGGTTTAAGGGTTAAGGGTAGAGGGAGAGAGAGAGGGGTAGGAGGAGAGACCTGAGACAGAGAGGGAGAGAGAGATAAAGGGTAGGGGATGTAAGGTTGGAGGGAGAGAGGGAGGGGGGGTAGGGAGGGAGAGACTTGAGATAGGGAGAGATGGAAGGAAGGGTAGAGGGAGAGGGAAGAGGGTGGAGGAAGGGAAGGAAACATGGAGGGAGGGGCAGGAGACTCAAGAGATGGGCAGGGGGTCATGGCTGGCCTAGGGTCTAGGCCTAAGGGGTTGGATGGCAGAGGAGAGGAGAGGAGACTCTGAGAGAGAGGGGTGGAGATAGAGGGTAGGTTTGAAGGGAAACATGGTGGAGGAGAGAGAGAAAGGGAAGGGAAGGAGAGAGGAGAGGGGGAGATCTGAGATGGAAGGAATGGAAGGAAGGGGAGGGGGTGGAGTTGATGACACAAACGAAGAATCCAAGGTCAGCCATTAAGATGATGATGATGATGACATCATCCGGATGATGATGACATCGAAATGGCAACAAACTATCTGACCCATCATTTCAAGATGACATATGATGACATATCCGATGATGATGACATTATTTATGTACATGATGATGACCCGACGGTTATTATTATTAATGCATGACGCTCTAAGCAATTCACGCAACAATGACATATGCGCGAATGATGACAACTGACATTATTATTACGCGATGACTGCGCCTAAGGGGCACATGGTCAGGGGTCTATTAAGGGCAGAGGAGGAGGGGTGAGGAGGAGGGGAAGGAGAGAGATAAAGGAAGGAAGGAATGGGGGGATGAAGAAGGAGAGAAGGAGAGATAGGAAGGGTGGAGGAGGATCTGGAGAAAGAGGGAGGAATGGAAATGGAATGGAAGGAAGGAAGGGAGATCTGGAGGGAGACAAAGGGGGTTAAGGCACATGGAGATGGTGGAGGATCCTGAGAGGGAGGGATAGAGGTAGGGGTTTATGGTTGGGAGAGGGAGGGGGGTGGATGGAGATCTGAGAGGGAGGGAGAGATAAATAAGGAAATGGAATGGAAGGAGAGGAAGGAGAGAGGAAAGGGTGGAAGGAGGATAGATCTGAGTGGAGAGACAAAGGAAGGAATGGAAGGAATATGGTGGAGGGGTGGAGATCTGAGAGGAGTGGGGGGGAGTGGAGAGATTAGAGGGTAGGGTTTTATGGTTAAGGAGAGGGAGAGAGGAGGGAATGGAGAGGGGGGGTGGATTGGGGAGAGGAAGGAAGAAGGAAGGAAGGAAGGAAGGAGGGGTGGAGGGGAAGGAAGAGGGAGTGGAAGGAATAATGGAAGGAGAGTGGAGAGGGGGGAGGAAGGAAGGAAGGAGAGATGGATGAGATTCCAGGAGTGATGGGGATGAGACAAAGAGGGTAGGGGCACAAGGGTTTTAGGCTCATGGCTGATGGCAGAGGAGAGGATCAATCAAAATCCGAATCAGAGAGTCAGGGTCATCCAAAAAAATCGTCAAATCATCATCAGAGGGTGGAAATCAAAATTCAGGGTCCGGCTTCAATAAAATCGAGGGATCCAGATCGAAATAGTCCTCAGAGAGTCTTCAGTCTCAGGCTTTTTCGAAAAGGAAAAAAGAATCAAGGTCAGGTCAGTCAAAAAAGATCATCCGAGGAAAAGAAAAATCTCGAGGGGATAAAACTAAAATGGAGGATAAAGGTAAGGGTTCAAAATTTAGGATTTAGAGTTAAGTGTAGAAGCCGGAGAGAGAGCTTGAGGCTGTTTATGTTTCCGCAATAATTTTATAATTAGAAATATAATTCAAGAATTTGCACTTGATAATACTTAATTTTAAAATTTACATAATTTCCCATGGAAAAATTCGATGGAACAAATTATATAAGTTAAATATAATTGTATATAAAATTCTTGAACTTAAGAATTCCATGAAACAAATATAAGTTGTATATAATTGTAATTTAGGAGAAATGATTTTTAAAAACTTCACTAGGTTTCAAATAAGGATTGAAAGCATATATATTGGTTTACATGCAACTAAAAAAATTGAGAGATGATGCTATCAAAGATTCTTGAACTTAAGAATTTTCCATGGAAAAAATATGTACATATAATTATAATTTACACAAAATGATTTACAACTATGTACAAGTTACTATAAGTTCTCATTTGAACATGTATAGGGTTACAAGTGAACTTGAAAACCATGGATATAATCTAATTCAAAGATTCTGGTTCAGCCCACTCTTCAATAACATATAGAATTTTTTTATGATCATCACTATCTAGTCTCTATTTTCTTTGGCCACGTGCATGTGGAACTGCATGAAGATGTAGGGTGGCAGCAATTATTAAGTGACTATATTGATATACCTTGTTATCAGGTTGATAGTCAACAAAATGAATCCCATGTTGAACAAATTTGACTTGTTTTAGATATGTCCCTTGCACTACAACAGAACCTGCATGGTAAACATGAACCTAAGGTAAGACATATGAACGCAGTGCAACATTTTCATGCTAGTTTGTACAATATATATTTAATGCTTATAATGTAATGTGCACATGTGAATACAATGGCTATAAAATTTTAAATTCAAGCTCACCCTGGGAAATGACATTCCATCACTTGTTTCAGGTTGTGTTAGCTTATTCCTCTCTTTCTATGCAACACAATAAATAATAGCTAACACCTTCATGTTTCCAAGCTTTGCTATGACTATAAAACATTCCCTTGTACACCAAATTTACACAAAAAAATTCTAAAAAAATTAGAAATGTCTCTAAAGATCATTAACTAGATATATATAATATTTAAATTATTGAAAACTTACACATGTACCTTTTCTAACCAATCCTGAAATATGGTCATAATCAACTGAAATCAAAGGAATGTCTTCAAATATTTCTTCCTAGTTTTCATCATATGTTTCTAAAACAACTAGTGGCACCGTATCCCATTTACCAACATATCCAAGTTCTTGATTGTTGCATGCATAATCATAGTTTCCCTCAATGCACTTAGTGCAAAAAAAAGAGTAATCCCTTGTGTCTAATGTCCATCCATGGCGACTATCTAAACTCCTAACATAATGCAAAGATTTTTTTTTTTCTACCCTCTTGCATCCATGCATCGATTTTCTATCCACACCTAGATACATGTACAACAAAAAACTTATGTGAACAAATATGTATATATATATATATATATAAATTTTAAATTTAAATAAATTCAAATTTTTGATTTAATGTAATTTATATATACCCGATATCTCCCAAAACACTCTATGCGGAATGTGTTGGTTTGTTCTTGAAGATGTGTCAACCACATTTGATGCAAAGTTTTTCTTGCACCATTCAAAAACACCATGTGCATTGTCTAGA
>VDFB02281492.1:548736142-548814977 GCA_007258455.2 Sequoia sempervirens
TTATTAAAGTTGTATGGTGTGCTAATGTGAATTAGGCATTCACATGTATGCAATTGACTTGTGTCATTAAGTTGTATATGTAGACGCATAAAAATGTCCTCTTAATCATTTTTATCTATTGCATATTTTAATTGATCATCTGCATAATCATATCTCTATAAAACCATTAAAATATTATAAGCATTTATTCATAACCATAATCCATTTACATAATCATTTAGTCATTTATCCATTTGCATATTTCATTATCCCATTTCATAAATATTTATCGTTTCATTAATTATCAACATTGTCATAAATCATTTAACCATTTCATATCATTAATTCATCCATTTCATTAACCATTAATCTATAATCGCTTCAATGCATTTATTACACATGCATAATCATTATACTCGTACATTAAATATTTCCATTAGTCATCATATTCATATGCATATCTTTTATAAATCTATTAATTCATCCATTTGCATAAATCATTTCACTTTGACCATTTGCATGATTATTCATTTGCATTAATCATTAAAATGCATTCATATATTTCATTAAATTATTTAAAATGCATAGATCAACTTCCATGAAATTAGCTCAAAATTGCACATTAAACTCATAAATCATTTCCATGGAATTAGCTCAAGATTGCACATTTTGAGCTTCCAAACACGAATCATGGCATAAATCACTCCACTCATTTCTCATTTCTCATTTTCACATTATGCATTCATTTATAAAAACCTCCTCCTCACTTTTTGGGGTACACATTTTTCGATTTCAAAACTCCAATCTCATTCTGATCACATCCAATTCTACACAGGTTCTTGTGCTTTTGCTGCAAAAATTTGAGATCAAAGACAAGATATTGTGGAAAGGATAACAATGGAGTTTGATTTATGCTGAATTCTCATGTTTTTAGTTTTCATAGTTTAGTTTTGTTTTACATGTGTGTTCATTTAGAAATGCTCCATTGATGTTATGTTGAAAAGTTGATTTGGATTTATAGTTTCAATTAATTTTTCAATTTTCAGCATGCACATTATGGTGAACCCGAAGCAAACGCATGGATTAATATTTTCACATTTTGCATGCACACTTATCTGCAAAATTTTTTAAAGGCAAACCTAATACGATCTACATTTTGCAGAGCATCGATTTCTTCACATCTGAATATGATATATTTTTTGCAGGATCAACAACTCTAGATCTAATATGATATACATTGTCTCATTTTTGTAGTTGAAAGGAAAAATCTGCTATCAATTTCTTTGCATCAATTTACATCGTGAAAGCATTTCAAAACGCAATAAAAACTTTAATTCAAACAAAAAAATCACTGGGATAATTTAAAAATGTATCACTTGCATTTATGAGCTTGTAGCACAAATCTTTCATTTGAATCTTTGAATAATGAATAACACCCCCACAACATTTTACTTTGCAAATTCTGCCATTGCTTTTATTGCGCCCCTCCCAATTTAGCAAAACTTGTGGTGTTCAGATTCACTCGTAGTGCATTCATTCTTTCTGACATTGCTTAAATCTTATCAGAAATGCATTTCGACTTTTGTAGTATTGAGGGCGCTAAATGTACTGCTCTTTGACTCCATGATATTCACTGATGTTTGGATTTAATTTTCTAAGTTAAATTTAAATTTAGATCAACTTTGGGGGATTTAATTTCAGATTAGATTAGATTTGATTTAGTTTATTTAAAATTAATGTAGTTTTGGTTTAGTTTGCTAGATTAAATTTAGATTTTAGAATATAGATTTTTAATTTTTCTAATTTCAGTTAGAGTTAGATGTCTTAATGTCATTTAGATTTAATTTTTTAAGTTAGATTTAACTTTTAACTTTTAATTTAACTTTTTAGATTTTATTTCAGATTTTAACTTTTAATTTTAATTTAGCATTTAGTCTTTAAATTAGATTTAGCTTTTAATTAGATTTAACTTTCTTGTAAATTTAGTTTTTATCCTTTAATTTAGATAGAATTTCTAATTTAGATTTAGTTTTTTTTTTTTAATTTAGATTTGATTTCTAATTTAGACTTAATATAGAATGTAAATTTAATTTAGATTTTAAATTTTAGATTTACTTTTAATTTAGATTAATTTTTAATTAAGATTAGTTATTAATTCTAGATTAATTTTTAATTTAGATTAAATTTTAATTTTAGATTTGTTTTTTTTTATTTAGATTAACTTATATTAGTTTTTAAGTTAGACTTTGATTTTATATTAGTTTTTTTTTCTAATTTAGATTAATATGTTTTTTCCTTCATAGCTTAATTGTTGATTCTGTGGCTAATCATTGATTTTCTCTTTGTAGGTTCACATGTCAGAGATTTGAAAAGTGAAAACATACACACATTTTTCAAAGACTGAAAATCAGAAACTACTAATGACATTTAGTGTAGGACGTTCATCGAAGACTTGATTTTGAAACCAATTGTCTTTTTAGATTAGATAACATTTCAATTGATGCTTAAAAAGAACCCTATCTGCCGTGTTTGGTGCACTTGCACATTCTATGTTACCTGATCCAGTCTGTATGTATCCTCTCCCCTTGCAAACTTGTGCGATCTTGGGTGACGAGAAATACACATTGGTCTCTTTTTTTAGGAGAGGCTTCCTTGGGGATTTCATCACCTCAGGTTTTGACCTTGAACACTTTTTTCGGCGAGCTATATCAAAGGGGGGAGAATGAAAGTTGTACCCCAAGGAGTGGCTAGCATCATTCAAAGCCAAGCTGTGAGACCCTCGGTTCGTCGAGACTTGCTGGTGATGAGAGTGGGAGTGGGCTTCCTAGTTCTCAGGCTATTACAGACAGGCTCTCTGTTCACGGATTCCCTTACTAGACACCTCTTGTTTTAGAAGCCAAAATCCTTCTATTTGCTAGCGCAGGAGGTCATACCTTTGAAGCGTCCCACATACTTGCGATCCTTAGTAGAGATGAAGAGTTTTTCATGGGAGATTCATGAGAACTCGAAGCTTGGTGGACTCAGAGAAGTGAGTGCCATAGAGGGGAGCCAGTGTGGCCAAGCTTCCAAGTCATCCGCTAAGAATAGGCGCGACTGGAGAAATCCAAGTGGGAACCCAACAAATATTGTGTTGACCAGCCATAGGTTGCGCTTGTCTTCAAGTCAAGTCAAAACATTCAAACATCGCACTTTTGTGTTTGAATTGAAAAATTGTCACACACATTTTCAATCAAAACCAAACATTATCACCTATCATAACCTTTGGGTCTCATGCTTCATCCACCATAATAATCAATCCCTAAACCATCCATAACCTTCCCAAAATTTCACTAATCATCCTACAACATCCTCACAACATCCCAAAACTTTTCTCAGATCCTTCCTAAACTTTCCAAGATCATTTATAATTCCCTTTCAAAAAAACTCTCAAAGCCAAACATGTCCAACCGCTATCCTCCATATTCATCCCCGACCTATGAACGAAACCAAAGGATTTAATATTTTGACCATCGTTTGAAAGAGCTTGAAAAACAACTAGAATCCTGACATTTAAATGAAGTAATGCAATCATCTCGTTGAAAGCATTTATCACCACCAAAAACTACATCATCCAAGTTCAATTTTTTTAAAGTTTTTGCAAAGGCTAAATGAGAAACCTAAATCTAAGTCCTCAAACACAAATAATATTGAGCAATCCTACCATATCATGCATCTATCTTCATCTCCCATGAGTCAAAATAAACCTCATGAGTCTTTCACCCAAGTTAATGAATCTATCCAACCATCCTCTCCCATCATACCATATACATCCAATGATTCATGTCAATCTCTTAGTCCAAAGCATGCTAGCATAGATTCCCCTACACATCAAGATCAAAGTATTCTTTCCACTCCATCCAATGATACCGAAAATCTCCAATGCTCTCCAATCTTTGACCAAGATCCCATCTCTCAAGAACCTCATGATGATCCCCTTATCTCTTTTTTTTCATCCAAGAGGATCCCCTTCCATCTCAAGAGAAAAGTATCCTTCCAAGTCCTCCTTCCACCTCATCTAATGAATCCATACCATCTCATGATTCCATTGCATCCCAAGAGAATGATAGTTCTTCCATCATATCCAATGATTTCCTACCATCTGATGATCAAGATATTCTTTCCAAAAAATCTCAAGTTTCCCTTCCTCATCAAGATCAAGATATACCTCCATTCAAGGATGCCCTTTCATTCCATGATGATGTTTATCCTTCTCATGATCAAGATATGCCTTTCATAACACTTCATGATGATTTCATACCTAATGAATATCAAGCTACTCCATCTCTTACACCTCATGATCCTTTTCCAAGTCAAGATCAAAGTACTCTATCATCCCTATGTCAAGATCCTATCACCCATCCTAATTCCCCTCATGATCACAATCCTCCACAAGAGTTTATCACCACTATTCAAGCTATCCATGAGCCCCTTACCTATCAAATGGGTTCCCTCACTTTTATATCCAAGGTTATTTACTCCAAGATCTTGTTATTCCTTCCATATCACATCCACCTCACGATAGACTTGCATCTTGTTTCATAAATAATACATATCCCGTTGGCAAACAAATGTGTCAAAGTATGAACTATAAAGGAAAAGGAATTAGGCCTTCATGAACAAGGTATCCTAGAACCCCTTTATATCCAAGAAAATCCATATTATCATGGCCTTGGTTATACACCTCACACTCAAGACATTGGTACCCATCGTAAGTCCAGATTCCATCAAAATAAAGCAAAGTATCCTAGTCCATCAAACCTTCCATATATCCTAGGTCCTTTCATAGCACTTCATGATGATTTCATACCTAATGAAGATCAAGCTACTCCATCTCTTACACTTCATGATCCTTTTCCAAGTCAAGATCAAAGTACTCTATCATCCCCATGTCAAGATCCTATCACCCATCCTAATTCCCCTCATGATCACAATCCTCCACAAGAGTTTATCACCACTATTCAAGCTATCCATGAGCCCCTTACCTATCAAATGGGTTCCCTCACTTTTATATCTAAGGTGATTTACTCCAAGATCTTGTTATTCCTTCCATATCACATCCACCTCACGATTTACTTGCATCTTGTTTCATAAATAATACATATCTCGTTGGAAAAAAAATGTGTCAAAGTATGAACTATAAAGGAGAAGGATTAGGCCTTCATGAACAAGGTATCCTAGAACCCCTTTATATCCAAGAAAATCCATATTATCATGGCCTTGGTTATACACCTCACGCTCAAGACATTGGTGCCCATCATAAGTCCAGATTCCATCAAAATAAAGAAAAGTATCCTAGTCCATCAAACCTTCCATATATCCTAGGTCCTTATCCTAGTTCATCAAACCTTCCATCTATCCTCGGTCCTTATCACCCAAACCCTAGTCCATCAACCCTTCCATCCATATTGGGGCCCTACATCCCTCCATCTCCTATTCCTCAAGAATAACAAAGTCACACATCCTTGATGCCCTTTCAAAATTCTACCCACATTAACCCATCCATAATTCCTCCATATCATTCATCTCCATTTGCCTATCCCATTGCTCTTCGAAGAAAAATGGGTGCCAAATGTCAAAAGCTTCCATATCAAAATCCACATATATCAAAGGATCAACATATCTCCTTGAAGAGACATGCAAAAATGAAAGAAAATATGATCCAAAGTCAAAAGAAAAATAAATCAAAGGCCACAAAGGCCCATAAATCAAAAATAAAAATGTCAAATGCCATAAAGGCCCATAAATCAAAAAGAAAAATTTCAAAGGCCACAAAGGCCCACATATCAAAAGAAAAATTTCAAAGGCCACAAAGTCCCATAAATCAACAAGAGAAATCTCAAATGCCACAAAGGCCCACAAAGCAAAAATCAAAGTCAAAAGCTATGTAGATTCCTAAAAGTCTCATAGAAGCAATAAAATATAAATTGGCATCCAAATTTTCTAATCCAAAAGCTTCCTCCAATCTTCCATCTAAAAACCTGTCACCTTCCAAATCCATTTTTCCTCCATCACTCCACCACCCTTCAAGGTGTGTACCGATGTTGATCTTTCCATCCTTTCTGTATAACCATCAACAAGAATTCCAACCTCCTATCCATTATCCAACATCCATCCCCCATTATCCTCCTTTAATCCAAACCTTTGCATAAGTCCTTAGCTTCTTCCATCATACCATTAATCTACCAACGTTTATGAGCCTAATTCTCATTGCCATGGTTTATTAGAGTACATATTCAAGGGATATTGGCCATGAAACTTGATTTTTGAGTCCTCCCTCCATATCCCTATCATGCATATATTATCTTCCATATTCATTTATCCCTATCCATATCCTATCTTCCATATTCCTCTTACACTATATACTTGGGGGAAAGTTTCATCCATCCTATCATTCATATTCATTATCCTCTTTACATTCATCCCTTACCTTTCCACCTTTGATCTTGACAAGGTTAAGGATCTTCTTGAACATCATACATCTTATCCTATACACTTTATCCATATCTTTTGTGCCATACCCTTCACCTTATCCATATTCCACCATTCTATCTAAATACATCCATTCTTCCCTTCCTTGGTATTGATGAGGAATAGGGGGAAATACTTAGGCATTGTGTCCATATCTTATCTATTTGATCTTGATCATCCTATTCATTATCCTTATCCTTGCATTCTTCCATTCCATATCTCCTAGCTTATCAAAATCCATGTCCCATTTCCTTCCTTTGTTCTTGATGAGATTAGGGACAAAATTACAAATGCATGCTTTGGATTTCCTTTCATATCCTTATGGATTACCTCCAACGCTGGTCATCATGTCCCTTTGCAACCTTGAATATTATTGTGCGAATCATATTTCAGCCTAACTATAAAACATTATCCCATCCTCATATCTTTTTTCAATCAATCATCAAACAATCATCAATCTTATCAGTGATCCTAAGTACTTGTCATCATCATACCTTATGGAATCAATCATTCCTGGCATCTCAATCAACCAACCATTATCATCTTTTAACAAGAGATATGTTGCTTGTGTGACATGTTTTGCAGTGAATCTTTCATTTTGATCTATCATTTACCCATGGTTGCATTACCTGTACTGTGGAAGATCTTATTCCTTCAATCAATCATCTATCACATTACATCTCACTCCATCTTTAAAACTTCAAAAAATCCATAAAAATCATAGAATGTCCTAAAAAAAAGCTATTAAAATCATAAAATGTCTTGAAAAAAATCCATAAAAATCATAAAATGTCTTGAAAAAATCCAGAAAAAATCATAAAATGTCTTGAAAAAATCCATAAAAATAATAAAATATTCTGAAATTCCAAAAAAATCAAATACTCTAAAAAAACCAAAAAAATCACATAATTTAAATTTTTTTCCAAAACAGTGACACTTTCAGATTGCCACACAACTTTGAACTTCAACAAAATCAAAACACACTACAATTGACAATCAAGAAAACATTACAACAAACCTATCAATCTCCCTTTTAGATCCAACCAACTGCATAAACTGTGACAAGAATCAGTTCTACACTGAAGCATGATGCATGTTTGTTTGTCGATCTTTGATTATTTTATGATCTTGATCTTTGGTGGCATGTATTTTAGCTTCTTGAGGATGTCTTGGACTAGAGAGGCGAGGATGGGACTTTGCTTGTTTGATGTTTGTGGATTGTTTCTTATTCACAGTGACTCGTCTTAAGATATGGTTATCCAAAACCATCGAGGACCTGTGAGTCTACTGTGGACGAGAGCATTCCTTGCCTGGTAGTGTCTTTCATGCAATAGGTATTCAGGTCATCTAAGCTCCTTATACCTAGATGCTTATACTTCACTACTAAATAAAAATGCAAATAGTATTCAGGTCATCTAGATGTTCATGTTATCTAAACACTTATATTACTTTGCAACATAATAAGCTCTATGATGATAAAGCACAAGAAGCTTCATCACCCTCATTTCCTTCATATCTTCCTTTCATCTATCATTTCTTCCATCATCCATTTCCTTCATCATTTCATTTTCTTCATGCTCCTTATTTCAAAGAATGATTAATCGGTTTATCTAACTGATACTTGTCTTTTAATCCAAATCAATCAATTTGCTCCTTGATCACTCAATCATTTTATCGATCATTGTTTTGCACTAGCATCAATCTCAATCAACTTAATCAACTTATCAACCCAACTATAATGATCATTTACATCAATTGTTTAGTTACGCCCATCAACTGTGCATTTTCATCAAATGTACATTTCTGTTTAATCACTCGCACAATATCAATTATCAAACTTTATCCTTGTGATCTATCAAGAGATTAATATTATCACAACTTGTTCGATCAATCTCTTGAGGGGGCATATCATCCTTATCATCAACCTTACTAGGATATCCCTAGGGCATGTATTAGTTAATCAATCTTTTTTCTTTGAAACAACGTGACAAGCTGCATTATCTCAAAGAGGGGCAAAATGTAGACACATAAAAATGTCCTCTTAATCATTTTTATCCATTGCATATTTTAATTGATCATCTGCATAATCATATCTCCATAAAACCAATAAAATATTATAAGCATTTATTCATAACCATAATCCATTTACATAGTCATTTAGTTATTTATCCATTTGCATATTTCATTATCCCATTTCATAAATATTTATCAATTCATTAATCATCAACATAGTCATAAATCATTTAAGCATTTCATAAATCATTAATTCATCCATTTCATTAATCATTAATCTATAATCGCTTAAATACATTTATTACACATGCATAATCATTATACTTGTACATTAAATATTTCCATTCATCATCATATTCATATGCATATATTTTATAAATCTATTAATTCATCCATTTGCATAAATCATTTCACTTTGACCATTTGCATGATTATTCATTTGCATTAATCATTAAAATGCATTCATATATTTCATTAAATAATTTAAAATGTATAAATCAACTTCCATGAAATTAGCTCAAAATTACACATTAAAGTCATAAATCATTTCCATGGAATTAGCTCAAGATTGCACATTTTGAGATTCCAAACATGAATCATGGCATAAATAACTCCACTCATTTCTCATTTATCATTTTCACATTATGCATTCATTTATAAAAACCTCCTCCTCACTTTTTGGGATACACATTTTTCGATTTCAAAACACCAATCTCATTCTGATCACATCTGATTCTACATAGCTTCTTTTGCTGCAAAAATTTGAGAGAAAAGACAAGATATTGTGGAAAGGATAACAATGGAGTTTGATTTCTTTTGAATGCTCATGTTTTTAGTTTTCATAGTTTAGTTTTGTTTTACATGTGTTCATTTAGAAATGCTCCATTGATGTTATGTTGAAAAGTTGATTTGGATTTATAATTTCTATTTATTTTTCAATTTTCAGCATGCACACTATACATTATGAAATCCAATTTCCCTAGTTCATATTATGGTTGAATGTTATGTATATTATTTTATTTTTTGCATAGTAATCTCCATGGTCCATATAGGGCTATTGTTTATTAAATTTGTATGGTATGATAATGTGGATTAGGATTTGGCATGTATACAATTGAGTTGTGTGCACATCCTTGTTTATATAGAATTCATGTTATGATTAAATCACATTTGTGAGCTGAATTTGTGTGATGTACCTTGTGTGCTCATGTGTATTAGAATTGAATAGTATCTATATCATAGAGTTATATGTGATTGGTTTGTATGCCATGTACATGATAATTCTTATTCAGGTTTTGTTGTATGCCCAATGTGTATATGTTAATAAGGCCTTTTATGTGTTGTATCAAGTGTGAATCAAGCTTGTATGATGTGCTTAGAGTACTTGTGTGCATTAGTATTGGATGTATTTATGTAGTTAATTCATATATATGTGATTGATTCACATGGAATGCAAATTGGTCTAGTTGATATTATCGTTTATTGGTATGAATGTCATTGAGTTTTTTGTATGATACTCTACATGGCACATACATAGGGCTATTTTTTACCAATTGTATGGTGTGCTAATGTTAGTATGTCATTGAGTTTTGTGCATGATAATCTGAATGCACAAACATAGGGCTATTTTTTATTAAAGTTGTATGGTGTGCTAATGTGAATTAGGCATTCACATGTATGCAATTGAATTGTATACACATCCTTGTTTATATGTAATTTATGTTGTGGTTACATCACATTGTGAATTATAATTGTATGGTGTGCCTAGAGTGCTTGTGTGTATTAGTAGTGGTCGAATTTTCATCATTAATTTGTATACATGTGATTAATTTATATAGATTGTAATTTGGTCTAGTTCATATTATGATTGAATGCTATGTGTGTCATTGTATTTTATGCATAATAATCTCCATGGTGCATACATGACACTATTTTGTATTAAAGTTGCATGATATGTTAATGTGAATTAGGCTTTGGCATGTATGCAATTGACTTGTATACACATCCTTATTTATATGAAATTTATGTTATGATTACATGACTTGTGAGAATTAAATTTGTACTCATATGCTTGTGTACATTAGGATTGAGTGATATTTATATCATTGAGTTATATGTGATTTGTATGTCACATACACAAGGATAATTTATTTTTATATTTTTCGTATGTGTGAATATGAATTTTATGTTGGTGTTGGATCAATGTGAATCAAACTTGTATGGTGTGTTTAGAGTGTTTATATTATTGGAAAAATTTATGTCATTAATTCATATGTATGTGATTGATTCATTCATATGGAGTGTGAATTGGTCTAGTTCATATTATGGTTGAATGTTGTGTATTCCATCAAGTTTTGTGCATGGTACTCTTTATGGCTCGTAAGTTGGCCTAATTCATATAATAGTTGAATTTCATATATGCCAATAAGTTTAGTACATAATATTCTCTATGACTCATACATAGGTATATTTTTATTAAATTTGTATGATGTTCTTGGTGTGATAAGGTGAATTAGTGTATGTAGTCAATTAACTTCTATATACATCCTTTATAAGGAATTTATGCTATGATTATATCAAATGTGTGAATTAAATTTGTATGGTGTATCATATGTGCTTGTGTCCATTAGGATTTATTGGTATTTGTATTATTTATTTATCTCATGATTTATATGCCATGTACATGATAATCATTTTTATTAAAGGTGTACTATGTGCAATATGTGTATATGTGCATAAGGATTTTATGTTTATGTTGCATCGAGTCTAAATATGGTGTGCTTAAACGACTTGTGTGTATTAGTATTGGTGGCATTAATATCATTTAATTTGTATACATGTGATTAATTCATATGGAATATAAGTTGGTCTAGTTGAGATTATGGTTGAATCTTATGTATGCCATTGAACTTTATGCATAATACTCTCCATGACACATACATAGAGCTATTTTTATTAAATTTGTATAGTGTGCTAATGTGAATTAGACTTGTACATGATAATCATTTATATTAAAGGTGTACTATGTGCAATATGTGTATATGTGCATAAGGATTTTATGTTTATGTTGCATCAAGTCTAAACAGACTTGTATGGTGTGCTTAAATGACTTGTGTCCATTAGTATTGGTGGCATTAATATCATTTAATTTGTATACATGTGATTGATTCATATGGAATGTAAGTTGGTCTAGTTGATATTGTGGTTGAATCTTATATGTATGTCATTGAACTTTATGCATAATACTCTCCATGACACATACATAGAACTATTTTTATTAAATTTGTATAGTGTGCTAATGTGAATTAGACTTTGGAATGTATGCAAATGGCTTGTATATACATTTTTGTTTATATGGAATTTATGTTAAGATTACATCACATGTGTGAATTGAATTTATATGTTGTATGTGTATTAGCATGCTTGTGCATGCATTAATATTTATGGTATTGATGAAATTAAGTTGTATACATATGATTGATTCATATGGAATGTAAACTGGTCTAGTTCATATTATGGTTCAATGTTATGTATGCCATTAAGTTTTGTGCATAATGCTCTCCATGGCATGTACATAGGGCTAAATTTCATTAAAGTTGTATGGTGTGCTAATGTGAATTATGTTTTGGCGTATATATAGTTTGACTTGTATACACATCCTTGTTTATATGGAATTTATGTTGAAACATAAAAGAAGGGATCCTAGGTCCTAAATGCAGAGAACCTAGGATTCAATGGGCCTTTTCCAAGTTTCATTAGAATGTAGATCAACAGTGAATATATTGACTATCAACCCTGATGGTGAGCCAATTAGACCTGGATCTACATCTATTTGAGGGTAGGAATTGATTGGAAATATTTTTTAATGGTTGAATTAATTAGACTATATGCCCTAATATGAAAAATGAAAGATCCTGATAATTGATAAATAGAAATAGTCAAGTTCTAGCAAATCTGGAAAGTGTAATACCCCTCCTGTTGCTGTTTGGACTTATTATTTTTCTTTGCTTTTGCTTGATACTTTGAGACTGTGATAGTTACTATTTATTGGTTGGATTGGTGGATTGGATAGTTTAGATTGATTGATTATTATGCTACTTCATTTGATGACATGAATATTTGATATGAAATTATGGTTACATTTGGTTTGGGGATGTTTAATTTGATTTCAGTAATACATTGTGATGCAGTGATTTAGTAATTATTTTATGATGTGATCAGTTAGTTTAGCAATATTACTTTATATTTAATGTTGTAATTGATAGAATAGTTTTGGTGAGAGGACAGTGTAGCACCATTCGTTCATGAGTACCCTGCTACGCTGCAATTCCTTCTCACAATGTGATGTTTTGATTATATATATATACATGTACACGATCTTGTTTGTATGTAGGAATTGCAGGTACAGAGTCTCAATTCCACCTGCTTCGGCAGGACAAGGCGAGCATCAATTTAACCCAACGGGCATGATGTTGAAACAAAGATGACAAGGAAGTCACCCCATCCCATATTTGTCAAATCGTCCTGATTGAGTGGTATTGTGCATCTTTGACTTTTGTCATTTTGCAATTTATTATAGTGGGTTGTGTGAGTGTACTTTTGGTATTTATTTTACGTTAGTGTTTTGTATGATGTTATTTATATAATTAAATGATGTTAATAAATGTTTATAATAGTGTTGGAATAATTTGTATTAAAATATAAAAGTCTTATATTAAAAGTCATGTGATTTATTTAAAAGTGTAAATTAAATTATTTAAAATTAGTATTTTGATAATTTAATTAAATAAGCATGCTGAGGATAATTATGAAATAAATTAATTAAAAATATCAAATTATGTGAATTGCAAGTAAAACTGCAAAATCAGAATTAAAACAAAATAGTGTTGTTAAATAGAAGAAAAATCAAGAAAAGAAAGAAAAGATAAATAGGACCAATGAGTGTTGAGTTTTGGCTGTAAAGCTGGGAATAAAATTAGAAAATTTCTTTTAATTTTAATTTTTGGAGTTTTCGAAAAAGAAGAAGATATATTTTTATTTAATAGCAAATTTGTGAGATATTTCATTCACGGGAAAATTTACAGAAGTTACACCAAAATATTGAGTTTTGAGAATTGGATTCTCTCTGGTTCTTTTCTGTAGAAATCTATTTAGTTTTTCATTGTTTTAGAAGATAGGTTCTTTTGAAATAAATCTTAGATTAGAAGATTGGTCAAGGGAATCGGGTGAAGAAGTTCTGAAGGAAGGAACGAGAGCTCTTCGAAAAGGCTATTGGGTTCAAGCAAAGCTTCATCAAATTTTCAACAGCGCAGGACTTCAGGTTCCATTTTCTTATTCTTTAGTTTTCTGATTCAAAAGAAAATTAAAAATTAAAAAATATGTTTTCTGTGAAAGAAAAGAATTTTTTTATGGGGTTTTGGAAATCTTTCTGGGTTGCAAGCAAATGGAAGAAATTAAACTGGGGTTTTGAAAATGTTTTGTGTTTTTACCATTTGGCTATAATTTTTTTTTATTGTTTGAACCTCTGGAAATGTTCAGTAAGTTTATAATTTTGTTTTCCCTGTGAGATAAAGGGGTTTATGAATATATACTCATATATATATATACATATATGCCTTAGGTATGTATATATATATATAATATACATCCATTTAAATATATTATTGTTGTTCTTGTGAATCATGTTCTATAATATTTATATGTATATATATTTATATATATATACACACAACTGTATATATACACATATATAAATATATATATATATACATATATTCCTAAAAAGATATTAATATATTTCAAAATTATTGAAGGGCTTTTTGTTTTAAATAAAAATTGTGAATGGCCAAAATGTTTTAATGTTGGGGGGGTCGGCCATAAGCCGTACCCTGCCCCAGCCATGGTACCTTATTGCACACGCAACAGTCCAAGGATTGCCGCGATAGTCCAAAGGACTGTTGTGCACAGTCCTTAGGGCTACGCGCCGACTTGTGGACAACGCCGTGTATGTTTTAAAAACTGCATTTTTTAAAAACTTTTTATATATATATTTAAATAATAAACATAGTTTTTTTTAATTTGCTCAGGAAATTGAATTTGACAGAATAAAATAAATTCAAAAGAATAGGAAATTCAATATACTTGTATTTTATATGTATAGAAATATATATATATACACACACACATAAGTTATGAATGTATGCTTTATTGGTTCTGGTTTAATTGTGAAATTATGCAATTTAGTTATATTGGTTGATTAAAATGAAACAAATTAAATATTATGATAAAATTATTATTGAACCTTATTTCAACTTGTGTTTGGGAAAATGGAAATTACAAAATTCAAATTCATCCAGCTGTTTATTTCGAGTTGCGAAAACAATGTGTAAAATTGTTATGTTGATTAAAGTTGAAATCTTGAGAATTTGTTGGTTATTCTTTATCCTTACATTATTGTTCTAGCTTTTCGATGGGGGAACCCTATTATTTTTTATGAACTCGTTATTGAGGTTGTGAACCTTAGGCTTCTAGAGGCTTAGTTTTATTGTTGGTCGATATCCTCGTTTTATGTGCTCTTGTTATAGCAAGTTATGGGATGTCGTCATTATGAAAGGGTTGTATGAGTTTTTGTGGAGACTTTGATTATGTGTTTTTAGCGAGATGGATATTGCCTCTCATGTCATTGTTTGTGGTTTAATGCTTTGTTCCTATGGTACAACCCTTGTTTGATTTTGTTATGTTTTGGGGTGTCAGGGAGAGTGGCTCTTCGTGGGGGCCAACACCTCAAATAGGAGGAAGGGCTTAGGATAACCCACATAAGAGTAGATTAACAAGTGAAAACCTAATAATAGAACTTAGGGGGATGGGTAGTTAAAAACCTATAAGATAATCGTGGATACCTCATCTAGCCATTAGGGCTATCGCAGACTAATGGTAGACTGAGAAGGTAGTGGTCGGCAAAGTTGTAACCTTGTCCTCAGGAGAGGTTAACGGCTCCGCATGAGTCACCCTATGGGGCTGGTACCTCAAGTAGGAGGAAGGGCCAGGATAACCATAGATTGGGGCCGGCGCCTCATGATGGAGGAAGGGCTAGGATAACTCATGTAGGCTATGCGATGACACTCTCCACTTGTTGCCCTTGGGCTTTGCTTTCTTGGTTGCCTCTGGAAGTGTGTTTTGATTATTGTTTCAGATTCATTTGGAAAGTGTATTATGATTGTCTCTTTGGTTTACTTGGCATGTGGTTAATGGTTATTGCCTTGATTTATTTGTGATGTGTTTTATGACTCTTTGGTTATATTGAGTGGTTCCTTGTTGTTGTCGTTTATGATCTATGTATTCTTTGATGTTTCTTTTGGAGTTATTGTACTATGTTATTCTTTATTGGAGTTGTCTTATGGCATTCATGGTCATGGTTACTTCCTTGTCACCTCTGAGCATAGGGGTGGGTTATTTATAACCCACGTGGTCGAGTGGAACACGCTCCACACCCGTTGGGTTCCCCATCAACGTTCGTTCTTCACGGTGTTCTTTAGATGGAGCTTGTACCTGATATTCATTTTGTAATTTAGACATTAATTGTACTATGTATTTATCCCACATGTGTGGGAGATTTCATTGTTTTCATTATTGAGAACATGTAATGTATTAAATGATGATGGTATTGTATATGAACCTTTGTAACCATTCATTTTATGAGTTTCATTATGGTTGTATCATGTAATGTATTTATACTTATACTTATGGATACATGGATGTACCTTTGTAAATGGTTATTGTAATGTTTATGTTGGATGTAAGATTTATTATGTTATTTAGTCTTATGTGTATCTTTCATTATGTGTTGTTTATGCGATGTGACCTTGCGTGCCCCAGAGGACTTGACGTTATGATGTTAATGTGCAATGTAAATATGTTTTAATGTTTCGTTATATGTTTACTTTGTATTATTAAAATAAAAATAACAAATGTGTGCAATGTTTTGTCCTTTAGGCTTTGCAAGACGAGCGTTATAGAAAGCGCAAATGACTATGTAGCTACCCAAAAAAATTGGTTTGGTTGTGCTTACAAGGACTAGGTCGCTCAATGGTGAATGGTTCTTTGTAGGGATTTTGTACTCAACTTTTATGGTCCTCTAGTACCAATCTAGGCTTCTATTTTTCACTTGTCCCATTGTCGGAATGTCATAAATAAATTTTGTTCATAATTTTTCGTGTCTTGACAAGGTTGATGACAACAAATGCAACAATGGTGAAATTTCTTTTCAGGTCTCTTCAATCCTTTCTAAACCTGCAACTCGCACATTCACAGAGAGGGAAATTGTTGCAACATATAGGGCTTGCTTTAGTCAAACCCTAGGTAAGTGTTTCTATTTCCACAATAATTTCATAAATAAATTTTGTTTGTAATTTTTCATGTCTTGACAAGGTTGATGACAACAAATGCAACAATGGTGAAATTGTCTTTGAGGTCTCTTCAATCCTTTCTAAACCTGCAAATTGCACATTCACAAAAAGGGAAAATGTTGTGCCATATAGGGCTTGGTTCAGTCAAACCCTAGGTAAGTGTTTCTATTTCCACAATGGGAAAATGTCAATGATAAATGATAATGGAAAGGAAGGAATGATGAATCCAAAATATGTTGTAACTCACCACCCTTCAATGGTTTCCTTGAAAGACTAAAGTCATACACATCGCCTCAAGGATTTGGATCTTTCTTTGCTTGAAAACCTGAATGCTTTGGAGACCTACAAAAATATGTTAGCCTTCACAAAGTAATTACAACATGATGACATGAACTCACAAATACTTTGACATGATGCTTGGATTTTGAATTGTTGCAATAACACTCTGATAATGTTGCTCTTGACTTTCTCTTGAATGCTCTTGAACATCTATAGCTTGTTATATTTGAAATGATGTGATAACTAGGTATTTATAGGTGTTTATCCAATTTTGCAAAAAATAGATCCCAGAAGCTGACATTTGGCCAAAAATTAGATCCTAGAAGTTGACATTTGGAATTTGAATTTTAAATGTTAAATTTCCACCAAAAACATATCCAAAAATGGGTCTTGTCTAAGAAATGGGAGCCATTTGCCCCAAATTTCTAGGACACACAATTTCAGGGGAAACATATGAATTGAATATATTTATTCAATACTTGGTTTTTATCAAAAGATGAGTCAAATGGGCTCCAAAATACATAATCTTAGGCAATTTAGAGGGTCAAGTAGGCTCAATAATTTAGGGGGGGGAAAACATAGTGTGAAATTGCTAATGTATACAATTTTCTATACTACATTTAGCCCCCACTTTAGTAAGAGTATGAACTTGCGCTCAAACAACATATACAAACATACATATCAAAAAACATGAAGCATACATGATGAAAACACATGCTACGAAATAACATATGGATGATGATGAAATGAAAACAAGCATGATGTAAACATGAAGAAGACACATCAAAATTACACAAAAAAAAACAATGTTAGTACTAAAGGGATTCGAGTCGGTAAGGCAAAGAGACCTCAATCGTAAATTGTCTCAAATACCAAATGTCATACAAATCACTCATGTGCCACATGGCTCCACTAGCAAGTAAGTTATATTATGCTAGGTTTCCATGAAATACATTACTCACTTGGGTCAATGAAGTCTGATATTCACTAGGTGAGCCTCCAAGACAAGGATGAGAAACACACCTAGGTCTACAAGGTGTGTACTCATAAAAAAGTGGCAAAAATGGGAAGGAAACACTAGGTCTACAGGTGTGTACCCATTTTTCAACCATACCAAAAGTTATACTCCCTGATAATTTTGATAAGGTACCAGAAAATGATCAAATTCCACATGGCTAGAAAGTTGTATTATGCTAGGTTCTATGAAATAAAATAGGTTCCACAAGGCTAGCAAGTTGTATTATGCTAGACACTCATGAACCACATGGCAGCACTGGCAAGAAAGTTTTATTATGCTTGGTGGCCATGAATATGACAAGGTTTAATGTCATGAGGAACAAATACAACAAAGTTGAAATGATAAAAAATCAAGATAATCAAAGGGTCATTGCTTAATGCATGAAAGGTCACACCTTAGGGAACATCTCACTTGACATCACCACCAAGAAAGGACTAGTCAAGGAATAAAATATCATACCTTAGGGAATGTTAGCCATAGCATTATGACCAAGGATAAATTCACGTGCCAAGAAAGGTCACACTCTTATGGGATATCAAGTCTAATGACACCACAAAGAAGACACATCACATGGATTAAGAAGGCCAAAATTTGGTTCATAAGGTCACACTTCCTAAGAGATATGTACTATCATCGCTAAGAAGGGAACATGCAAATAGTAAGTGTGAGACTATATGCTCCCCTTGAAATAATAATGTACTTGCTACACTAACATTTTAAGGAGATACAAAGGGATACCTCGCTAGAAGAAATGCACCTAGGACAAGGCTACCTAACCCCTCACCCCAAAAGAGTAGGGACAAAAGGTGAGCCAAAAATGGATGATGATATGGCGATCCTTGCAATGTAAAATGTGATTACATAAAACAAAGTTTATACCCCCATGCATGGTAGTGAACATGTTCTGATACTACAACTACCACATGACAAGGAGAAACAACTAATGCTAGTTGTTTCTTGTATGATCAATTGAAGGATAATAACCAATACTTCTTGGTTTTTTATGTTTGTTAGGCTCTATGGGAACACAGATACCTTGTTCTCTTATCCCACACCCTTTTCCATTATAGCCAAATCATTTCAACAATTGATAACCTCTTCCATAAAGTTTTTCCATTTCTTTTGGAGTAGGTGGTTTTTCATGGTCTCTCTCATCATATGTGGATGTATAATTTTTGTTTTCCTCTCCTTTTCCAAATTTTGTAGACTCCAATGCTTTTGATGACTCAAATAGATTTTGTTACTGTTGTTGTTGCTTCTTTTTATTTTCTTGACTTTGATTATATAATCTTGTATTCCCCAACAAATTTAGGTGTGAAATATAATGAACCCCAATCATCACCCAACAAATTTGTCATAGATGAAAGGAAATTAGGATCATGATCAATTTGTAAGGGTTCAAATTTTGTAGTTGGTGGCAATGTTCTAAGAGGATTTTTCATTCTTGTTTCAGTTTGTAAACAATTCTCATATTTTGGATAAGCTTTTATTGTGTAAAACTTTTTCTTAAAATGCATTTCATTGAATGATGCAATTTTGAAGGCACTCCATTCATTTCATGAATCCATGGCCTACCAAAGAGAATATTTATATGTAAGATCATGAGGCATAACATGGATAGGATTTTGTAAAGTAACCTTACCAACTTTGATAGCTAATGTTACCAAACCAAGTGGTTGTTTTCCCACATTATCAAAACCGCGAATAGACAACTCAATTGGTTGAATTTTAGTCTTATATGCACCAATTCTATCCAAAAGGTTCAAACTATAAATATTATATGTCCAATAATTATCCACAAGGGTACATCTAATTCCAAACTTGTTAATAATAGACAATATCATCAAGGCACCATTTTGTTTTTGTGTTTCCAAAGGGGGTATCTCATTTTGATGAAAAACAATATCCATGCTAGGTGAATTTAGATTCTCAATCAAAGTTGCCACATCATTTGGTTGCACAATAGGAGGGATCAAACTTGTTGCAAAGCATTTTGAAGCATGTCATGATAAGTGGGTGATATTTGAATGATATCCCATAAATAAATCTTAGTAGGAGTGTTGCAAAGTTGTTCCACAAGATCATACTCTTTTCCACTATGCAAAGGTAAATGAGGGGCACTAGGAAAAATGGGTTGTTGAAGAGGTATTGACATAGGAATGGCTTGTGTTTGTCTTGATTTCATTTTATTCCTTGTGTTATATATATGAGCAATAGTATGATAAATTGGTTGTTACAAAACATGGTTGCTAAAGAATCCCACCAACCAGGTCTAATTGACTAACCATTGAGGTTGAAAGTCAATCTCTTGGCTTTGTGGTTGGTGATTTTGAATGAAATTTGGAAAGAGGACTCCTATATCTTAGGTTCTTTGTATTGAGGACCTAGGGTCCCCCCTCTTTTCCTATTTTTTAGTATGCAATTGACTTGTGTACACAACATTTTTATATACAATAGTCCTTGTGTGAATTAGTATTGGTGATATTTATGTCATTAAGTTGTATATATATGATTGATTCATATGGAATGTAAATTGGTATATTTCATATTATGGTTGAATGTTATGCACATGTCATTGATTTTTGTGCATAATATTCTCCGTGACACATATATAGGTATATTTTTATTTAAATTTCTATGGTGTGCCCGACATGCTAATGTGAACTAGGGTTCTACATGTATGTAATTGACTTATATACGCATCATTATTATATTGAATTTATGTTATGATTAATTCACATGTGTGAATTGAGTTTGCATGGTGTACCTAGTGTTATTGTGTGCATTAGGATTTAATAGTATTTATATTATTGAGTTATATGGAATTGATTTGTAATGCATGTGCATGAGGTTACTTTGTAAATTAAAACTATATTGTGTGCCCAATATGCATATATATGTATTAGGGATCTAGGATTCAGAAACTATGTCATTAGCACATGAAAATATCTTTGTTTAGCATATCTTTTATGTTAATATTGCATCAAGTGTAAAACAAAATTGCATGGTGTGCTTAGTGTATTTTTTACATTAGTATTGATAGTATTTATGTCATTTAGTTACATGCACATGATTGATTCATATGACATATAAATGGGTATAATTCATATCATAGTTAAATAACATGTATCTAATTCTATTGTGTACATATTAATTTTAATGGAATGTATGGGGGATAATTTATATTCAAATTGTATGGATTTGCAGGTGTGTTACATTTAAATTAATATTTCACATGTATTCGATTAACTTGCATGCATGTCCTTGTTTATATATATGTTTATTAGGGAACTTACATCACAAGTGAATTAAATTTGTAGGGTGTACTTAGTATTCACCAATAGCATGAAGGTGAATGATTCTAGGATCTACCCACAATATGATAGCATTGAGCCAACATTCACCAACAACATGTAGATGATAGATGCAAGGAACTACCCCATACTAGTTTAGATTAAATTTTATACATATCATGAAGGTGATATCTATTAGGATCCACTAAATAAAAAGGTTCAACAAGTAATTGAAATCTTATTAATAGCCTCATGTATTATGTGTTGTTACACCAATTCCCTTTTTGGTGATAACAAAGAAGGAATATGGGATGCTTGTATTGTCATCAAAGTTGGTAGTGAATTTAGAAAAAAAGGATGGATTGATGATGTAGTATGAGATGCATTAGAATTCTTCTTTGAAATTAGGATGTACTTAATGGATTAGGTATTATTGAACTAGGTAAATGGGAAGATGTATGCAATAATGCCACATATAAATTTATTTTTTCCATTTGATCATTATGTGTATGTATGATGTATTTATGAGTAGATGAATATGAGAGTTTTATACATCTAACAGCTAACCACTATGTGTACCTATGATTAGTGCATATGATAACCACTATGTTTACCTATGGATATGCAATGTCTAGGCATGAGCTAGTCACATCATGTGTGTGATTTATGCATGAGCTAGTCCACTATGTTTATATGTGATGTATGTTTGAGTTGTTTGTTATGTCTATATGTGATGTACATATCAATTGGCCACTATGTGGTTAATTATTATTAGTAATGTCTAACATCATTTTGGGATATTCTTGACATCATACTATTATATATGGATTAAATTGGAAACATAAGATCAATTATTGATTGTGATTTACAAGGGAGGTAAAAAATCTCATCCTAAATGTATGAAGGAATTATTTCTTATGCTTGGTTTGTGAACTACAAAGACTCTAATTATTAGAAAGAGATAGTAGGTAGATATATTTCAAATGAAAACCCTTGAGGAATAAGAATAGATCTATGGATTTGTTATGATATGAATGTTATCCTATATAGTACAAAAATATAATATTGTGGTATAGAGTTTTTTCCATTACTATTGTTTGGTAAGGGTTGTGTCACTTCTTACTAAAAATATTTTTCTTGATCAAATAATATTGTACTTAAGATGTAAGGGTTAGTGCAGGATCATGATTGGCCAAACATGGCCCTTAAGAGGCAATGAAAATACAAAAAAATAGACGCAAGCAACTTCACATATGAATTTGAAGAGGTTATTAAAATAATTTGGAAAATATGTAGGAATAGAATTTGTAGCTAATTGAATGTAGTTTGTAGGCTACTAGGATTTTTTTGGAAAAAAAATAATTTTATTTCGTCAAAAAATTATATTTCAATGCAGTAGTACTTTGAATTTTTGAACAAAACAAGTGATTTTCCAACCACCCTAAGTATGAGCAAAAATAAAAACTTTTTTTTCGAATCTTTGAATATAAGTAGAGGACACATGCCTGAATGTGATACACATTGCTTGTAATTTTTTTGCAAGTAAATAATTAGTTATGAATTTTCTAGTAGGAATTTCTAAAAATATTAAAAACTATTTATCCAACCACCCTAACTTGGTCAATAACTTATGATTTATTTTAAACTATAATTTGTAAAGCATTATGTGTGACATCTTTTGGATTAAAAAAAAAATGTAATCATTTAAAAGTTATAGATATTTTTCAGTTAGCCTATAAATCAAGACTTTACACATAGTGCATGTAGAAAATCAATAATAATTATTAAATTTAAAATAAAAACATATTTTATAATGGTAGAATTCTATCAATTTACTGAATAAATCCTTTCCGTTTCATCAAATTCGGATGAAAAAAGTCATTGATACAAAGGTTTAATGTCAAAAAACCACTGCAACCCCTCTAAACACTTTGAGGTGGTTGACTTTTTAGGTTGGACATCCCCAAGCCAAATCCAAAAGCAATCTTGAGGCAATAATCAAGACAAAAAAAATGTTAAAAAATATTGATATCTATTATTAATGGATATCCATTTCTTATACTTAAGAATGCTCGTTTTTGGTTAACTATAGATTAAAATTTAATATATTATAATATTAATATAAATATTTATATATATTTAAAAAATTAATATTTAATATAATATATGATAAATTAATATATACTAGGTTATATTAATTTTTAAATAATATACATATTATTTAATATTATATACATATTAATATAATATAATATAATATATTGTAATATATTATATTGTAATTGTTGATGTGAAATACTGGTTATTGGCCAAATTACGCTTGATCCATGAAGAATCGAAGCATAATGGAGCCACCAATACTCGAATCTCAACAAGATCAATCAATCAAAATTGAAAGTAAACATTTTATCAAAAACCCTAACATGCTAAATTTATGAAAGCTTTAAGGAAAACATCTACTCTAATCTATTGAAATTTATCTTGTTGTGGAATTGGTGTCGTGTTGATGTGGATTGACGACCCTTTCACAATCTCGTGATAGTGAGCTTGTTCCAGTCGATTCTATGGAAGGGAATCAATGAAACCATGGTGTTGGATGTGTGAAAACCTAAATTAAGCTAAAATGAACATGATGCAAGCTAAGTTACCATGATTCTATGCTATAAATGATCTAATTATGCAATTGCTAAGCTAATCTAAGATAAAAATGAGCTAAAAGATGAAAACCCTAATTTATTTACAAACTAGGATGGATGCATGGAAGCCATTAATGAAAGCTTGAAACTATTATGCAACTAAAACAAACTGAAAATAAGCTAAATGTGTGCAAATTGAGAGTATGGATATGAGTAAATTTAACAACATAAGTTTGCGATAAAAGATGGATGTATGAGTTTCAACAACATAAGTTTGCAATAAAAGATCGATGTATGAGTTTCAACAACATAAGTTTGCAATAAAAGATTGATGTATGAGTTTCAACAACATAAGATGGCAATAAAAGATGGATCCATTTGTCTCCAAATAGTGATCTATTTATAGGATAGAAAATGAGGAATCAATGGTTGAGATCAAAAAGCTCAATCAACAGTTCAAGATGAAGGAGATGAGAGGCATGGATCATGGATTCTCATCAACAGATGAGAATGCATGATGAAAGTTAATCAAAGGCTCACAATTACCTTAAACAAACACACTTTTGACCTGCTCACATAGGTCAAAGGTAACTTGCCAAAGAGGTAATTGGGTTTGGCTCATTTAAGAATCCAAGTGAGTTGATTGGAGGAGAGGGAATATTCCTTTTGGATGAGGAAAAAGGTTAATTTACAAATTAAAACAAAGTTTTAATTGTGCAAAAGGATAAAGAATATTCCACGGGAATATTCCCTTTGATTAGAGGAATAATTAGTTTAATTGCTAATTAAACAAAGTTTAATTGCTAATTAAATGAAGTTTAATTTATGCAATTAGGGGATTAGAGGAATTAGATGATATTTATTAAATTAGATGATTTAATAAATAGGGGAGGGGATGAGATGATATTTAATTAAATAACTTAGGGTTATTTAATTAAATAAGATGACTTAGGAAATTAAATTAAATATTTTGATTTATTTAATTTAATGAGATGAATTGTTAGTACAAAAAGAGATGAATTAACCCAATTTAATTAATTAGGCCAAATAGACGAAAATGATGTAATTAATTAATTAGCTAGGCTAATTGAATTAATTAAGTGAAAAGAGGATGGATAAAGAGGAAATGATGTTAATAAATCCAATTCGAGTGTATGACATTGATTAGGACATTTTTCAGTGTCTACATTTTTCCCCTCTTTGAAGCGAGGTACTTGTTGTTTCTATTCAAAGAACAATGCTCTTCAGATGAAAAATGCTACTCAAATCAAAAATAAAAAAATTCTAATTTTTTAGATGCCCCAATGGAAGGATAAAACTAACTCCCTGCCCCCTTGAGAAATTAGGTGGAAATTTTGAATTTTGGGTTGA
The DNA here is from genome assembly GCA_007258455.2 of Sequoia sempervirens. Classification (NCBI taxonomy): domain Eukaryota; kingdom Viridiplantae; phylum Streptophyta; class Pinopsida; order Cupressales; family Cupressaceae; genus Sequoia; species Sequoia sempervirens. The sequence continues at coordinate 548,761,644 of VDFB02281492.1, forward strand.
TTTCTCGATAAAGGTTCAAAAGCTGCCCCAAGCATTCAAAAGGGTTCCAGGATGCAAGAATAATGCCAAAAATGCAAAAAATAATGCAAAATTATGTCCAGATTGGAAAAATTGGTGAAAATGATAATAAACCCCATTAAAAAGGTTAAATTAGGACAAGAAACCCTAATTTTCTAGCTTAAATAGGTCAAGAGGGGTCATTTTCAATTCATTTGTGCATTCACAGCTAAGAAATTCTTGCAATTTGAGCTCTGAACCTTTGATGAAATGGTGTGTCGTGAGCTTCTCTGACACATTTCTTATCGAGTTCATAAGTTCCAGTGGCTTCCAAGCGCAGGACCACCGGTATGTGATTTGAAATTTGAAATTTTGATGCATTTATTAGGTGTTAGAATTTAGAATTTGGGGGCGTTGCTATATAGCGATGCCCAAACTTCAATCGGCAATGCCCAAATGATATATATCGACACATATGTCTAGGGCGACACTTTTCCAAATTTGATTTCCAGGTTTCAAAATTTAAATGGCGACATGTTTGTATCTAGTGACGTACTTGCCGATTTGAAAGTTAGGGTTAGGTTAGGCCAAATTCTAAATTGTGATGCCAGCTTGTCTAGCGACACATTTGTCAATTTGCATTTTAAAATGCATCGGGCGTTGTTGTTTAGATTTTGAATATAACAACACATTTGTAAACAGTGACACATTTGTAAACAACAACACATTTGTGATTTTTGAGCCAGAAATTCCAAATAACTTCAAATTTTGATGATTTCCTAACATCATGGGCTTCATGGGTGCAAGAGGTCTTCCCATCGTTGATGTCGAGGGAGCACATGCCCACATTACTAGAGAGACTGGGTGATCTTTTAGAGTTGCGTTGGGAGCACCTGGGAGAGATCGAATTGTGGTATATCACATATGCACCTGTTGTGAGGACACATTTGGCCATGATGATAGCATTGTCTAAGAGATGGCACAACGAGACCTCTTCCTTCCACCTTCTGACGAGAGAGGTGACAATGACCTTGGAGGATGTGGCAGATGTTGCAATTTCCTATCCACAGTGATCATGTGATATATGATCCTGATGCCAGATTGGATGCCTACTTTGAGGTGATGGAGATGGACTAGATTGCATTGGTCACATCACAAATTGATTGAGACATATCGGGGTCACATGTCGATGTTCAAATTGATTGTTGTGGCCATCATTTTAGGTTTGGTGGCTCTAGATAGATGCAGTTGATTATTCAGTCCAGGTTGGGGCTTGGCTTGGCAGAGGATGCTTTAGTGGAGGAATATTTTTGCGTGGGGGCCTATGATGCTAGCCTCCTTGTACCATGATTTACATGATTTCATGTATTGTGACAAGAGAGCCATTGGTGCAAGTGTGATACTCCTTCATATCTGGACATGGGAGCACATTGTTGTGCTTCAACCCATTACACAGATAGGAGATGTGGATCCAGATGATCCCATTATATGGATATACCGAGGTGCCTTAACACTTAGCCACATAGGACAAATTGGGCTCCCGTACTAGTGACAGGTGATAAACGATATTTCCGGTGGTGGTCATGGCTTCATATGCTGACCTGGTTTGATGATATTCAACAACTTTACTTTTCTCGGTAGACCTGATATATGCAGGGTTGAGAGCATACCATGGTTGAGTAGTACCTTCTAAACAGAGTGGCTAGACAGCTTGGCAATGTCTAGGATAGGCCTGACGATGTTTATAGAGTGATTTTTTGTGAGATCAGCTAGAGAGGTCCCAACATGGGGACTGGTGATTCTGACACCAGAGGCCGTGGAGAGTTTCAGACAGTTGGTTTCCTAGCCTTGGGCATATGATCAAGGTCAACCCATTGCACAAACCACTCTAGCATACGATGCATGGTTCGTCCCTCCACGATGACTCACATATCCTACAGGTGCTCCTCCTAGAGGGAGGTTGTGAGGAAAAGGTGTCAGGAGAAGAGGACAGGGAGGCCAGGATGGACATGATAAACAGGTTTTGGGGGCTCCTCTAGTGGGAAAACAACCTCCTCAGTAGCCTCTAGTAGTGCAACAACAACCAGTGCCACCACCACCACCACCGTTGAATGCTAGAGATGCACAAATACAATAGCTACAACAATAGGTGTAGGCTTTGACAGGTGAGCGAGACTAGGCTCGCCAACAGATTTTGGTTTTGACTATTGAGTGAGACCAGGATTGGCAATAGGTGGTCGCGGTGATAGCTGAGAGAGAAGCAATGCTACAAATAGTTCAGGTAGTTACATGTGAGAGAGATCAGGAGGTGGCTAGATGTCAGTAGATTGAAAGCCTTATGAAATTCACCCATGGTCAGACATTTTCAGTGCAGCTATATAGGGAGGCTATTACGGAGGCTGTGTATTATAGGCAACATTATCACAAAGATGTTCCTGCGACATTGAGACAACCTGATTTTTCACAGCGGAGCGATGCACGCCCTTGAGCAGAGGATCAACTTGAGCGGCAAGCTGGAGAGGGTAGCAGCCACCAAGGCTAGCCTTCTGATGTATAAACACTTTTTGATTTTTCCCCATTCTTTATACTAATATACATTCATGGGCTCCTTTTTGATAGCCTCATGGGTATTTGTACTTATCATCGATGTACGTACATTGATCTAGATTTTGTACCATGACACATTTTTTGATATATATGATACAGATACAAATGATTCATGCTAATGATGTGTTCATGTATATGGATGATGTATGGATGCTTATATATAATCATGTATGGATGTATTTACTTTTATGTCTATGTGATATGTGATGATCATGATATGGATAGATGCAGTGATATATTCTTTTTCATTATCTTTTCACAATATGATATGGATGAATGATTATGATATGCAAATGTTATGGATGCAAATGATATTTATTTTTGTATATTTTCTATGCATGTTTTGTAATGATGATGTATGCATATGGATGGATGAATGCAAATACTTATGATATGCAACGATTTAAGATGCTTAGAATAAAAAATCTATATTATTCCTTACAACTCAAATGATAATGAAAAATGTATGATGTGATATGCAATGATTATGAGATGTGTGATTATGCTGATGGATTCCTATGATTATGATATGTATGAGATGCATGTACGTTGATGGTTTGTGGATGCAGGGTGGATGCATTGATGATGTTTTTGTGTGTCATGATACCAGGTTAGTGCAGAGAGAAGAATAAAGAATAAAGAAAGAATAGTCATTGCTGATGATGATTGCTTCAAAAGATTCAACAAGTCCTTGATCCATCGAGACTTTATTAGAGATGGTGATGAGACAATGCAAAATAATGGAGGATGGGATGTTCACACTTTGGGATTGGGATTTTTTGTCATTCCTTATTGTTTGATATAACACATAGACACGATGCATCAAGGTATTGATAACCAGGACAACATTGTATCTAGTGTAATGGACTTTGACTTGATAAGTAGATAGGATAGTTCTTGTTCACATCTTGACATACAGAAACATTGTTGGAATGCAAGTTAGAAGTTTAAAACATATTGGACCAAAGCAAACACAATAGTCAACAACATACTCCAAACAACCTTCCCACACACAACTAAGCAAGTATGTGCCAAGATTATTTTACAAGAGTATCCACAAGCACAACAAACAAAAGATAATGATTGATGCCCCATTACTTTCTCTCTAAATAGTTCTAGATAGACATCATCGAGAGGTCCTCAGAATGGGTCATTAAGATAAATCATAATAAAAGATCGAAGAAAAACAATCAGTGTTATCTATAGCTCCTGCCTATTTTAAGTTTAGCTTAGGTGATATCTGATGCTGATGACCATTGCAGGAAGGATACATCCTAGGACATGTTGATCAGAGGGTTGTTTGATGTTGGGATGATGATGCTAAGATGAGATATTGCCATAAACTTCACTGACACATTTACCTATGATTTTGACTTTAGATTTTGACTTTTGGGTTCACACTTTATGACTTGCTATGTTTGTTTTCTACTTGTTTCGCCAAAGAGTGAAGGTGAATATCATTTTATTATGGGTGAAAGTTTATTGCGGGTGAAAGCGAGATGGGATGGATGGGTTTTAGACTGTTTGAATATTTCAATTTTTTGGTATTTTGAAAATGTTTTGAGGCTGTTTTTGGTCTTTTTGGAATGTTTATGGATGTTTAGGATTTTCCAATTTTTTGAGGTTGTTTAGGGTTTTCTAAATATTTGAGGCTTTTTAGGTCTTTTGAACGTTTTCTATTGTTTTTGGATTTTCCATTTTCAAATGTTTTTGTGTTTTTTGAAATATTTGGATGTTTTTGAGATTTTCGAAGTTTTACAAATGTTTAGGGGTTTTCTGAGATATTTGGATGTTTTTCGGATTTTTGAGAGTTTTCCAAATGTTTAGGGGTTTTCTAAGATATTTGGATGTTTTTGGGATTTTCGAGAGTTTTCCAAATGTTTAGGGGTTTTCTAAATTTATACACGCAGAGACCACATAGTTCGACTGACTCAACCAATTTATAGGACAAAGATATGGACAGAAAAAAGACAATAGCTAATTACAACTGACTACTAAGGACTGACCTAGGGTGTCTTGGGGGCACATCAGTGATGGCCTTTCCTACATTCAAGCTCAAATACAATGTAGTTTGACTGACTCGAACCATTTACAAGACAAAGATATGAACAAATGAGAGACAATAGCTAATTACAACGGATTGCTAAGGACCGACCTAGGGTGTCTCAGGGGAACATCAATGATGGCCTTGCCTACGTTCAAGCTCAGAGACAATGTAGTTCGACTGACTCGAACCATTTACAAGAAAAATATATGAACATATGAGAGACAATAGCTAATTACAATAGACTACTAAAGGATTGACCTAGGGTGTCTCAGGGGAACATCAATGATGGCCTTGCCTACATTCAAGCTCAGAGACAATTTAGTTCGACTGACTTGAACAATTTACAAGACAAAGATACAAATAGATGAGAAACAACAACTAATTACAACAGACTACTAAGGACTGACCTAGGGTGTCTCAGGGGCACATCAATGATGGCCTTGCCTACTTTCAAGCTCAAAGACATTGTAGTTTGAAAAGAGGACATTGTTTTTGGTTTTTGGATTTTTTACCTTTTTAGGGATTTTGATATTTTCTGAATGTTTTGGATTTTTCCTTTATAATTTTCTGATTTTTTTTGGATTTTCACTGTATAGGATTTTGCAAATGTTTTTGGTGTTTTTTGATAAGATGTCCCATGACCTCAAGATATACAAGAACCCGATTGTGACACATAACAAAATTCCCCTAGTGTGATATGTTAGCCTACTTCGATAAAGGCAAGATAGACTGACCTTGATAATATGCCAAGTAGTGCTAAAAAGTTCATGATACCTTACAGTGACAAGCCATGATAAGGACGCGAATGGGGGATGAATGGTGATGCAAAGAATGATAGGTCACAAGATCCAAATAATAGATGGAGATACCTTATTTATGTGAGGTGCCTATTTGCTAGGTTTTCACCAAGGTACTTGCCCAAAGTGCCACCGAAGTGGTTTTCACTAGAGGACGATTTTTTTTTTGTACTTTTTTCAATCCTTTTTCTCATTTTTTTAAGGATTTTGATCATTTTTTTATTGTTTTTTTATTTTCTAATTTAAACCCTTTATGTTTAGGCATAATTTTTTTTGAGATGCAAGCTATTGATTGGCTCCTACAAGGGTTCACCTTCAAGGGTTGACAATTGGTATGCTCCTGATCCGTAGCTTGTTGTGATGACAAAGGGACTCAACCAATTAGGCTCAAAATTTTCTTTGTTGTCTTGATCTGGGAGGTTCTTCTTATTTTACTTTAAGATGAGATCACCTACCTGGAATGACTAACATTTAATTCTCTTGTTATAGCTTTGTTTTAGTCGGTTTTGATACACTTGTAGGTGATTAAGGGCGTCAAGATGACGTTCATCCAGGAATTATAGCTCATTCAGTCGAGACACTTTGTACTCTTCCTTAGTTATCAAATTCTTTAGTTGTTAGGGTTAGAAGCTAATATCTAACAGTTAAATGCAGATTTGATCAATAAAATAGAGAAATACAACACAGAAAAATTATAGAACAAACAAGACAACACAAATAATTTAACGTGGTTCACCCAATCCAGGCTACATCCACAAAACCGCAACCATCCAATTATTTTATTATCTAGTGCAAAACTTATTACAATCTCACGAATAATCGTCTTTTTCTACATACTATAACCCCCATCCCAACCCCTTATAACAAGCCTTTTAGAAGCTTCAAGAAATTAGGGGTGTATAGTATAGCATGATCAGTCGCCACATACCAACATCAGTGACACTCACAATGATGGGAGATCAAACTCAATAGGAAAGATGGATTTTGATCCATAGAAAAGGGAGAAAGGGGGGTTGCTCCTATAGGTGTGCAGATACTAGTTTGATAAGCCGAAACAATGGGATTTAGCTGTAGATGCCAACCATGACCAAATTCATTAACTATTTTCTCTAGGATTTTTAGGATAGTTTTGTTCATTGCTTTTGCTTGGTCATTGCCTTGGGGATAGTACGATGTAGAGAATCGGTGTTGGATATTAAATATTTGGCACAACTCTTTCACATCCTGATTCTTGAATGGTGTTCCATTATTTGAGATGAGGGTTTGTGGTACACCATAATGGAAAATTAGGTAATTCAGGATAAATTTGGCTATCCACTTCCCCGTTATGTAGGTCATAAGAATGGCTTCAACCCACTTAGTAAAGTACTCAGTGGTGGTTATGACGAACTTATGGCCATTGGATGAGGTTGGAGTGATTTTTCCTATGAGGTCAAGTCCCCACTACGAAAAAGGCCATGGTGTAATAATTGGTTGTGATTCTTGAGCTAGAGCATGAATCAAATCCCCATGTTGTTGACACTGGATGCATTTCTGCACATACTGATGAGATTCTTTTTCCATGGTTGGCCAATAGTACCCTGTCCTCAATAGTTTCTTAGCTAATATCATACTACTAGAATGGGACCACATATGCCATCATGTAATTTTGTTAAGGTAGTTAAGGATTCCTCTTGGTTAAGACATCATAGTAATGTCCCTTTGATGCTTTGATGGTAAAGGGTATCACCTAGGATCACGAATTGGGATGCCTTTTTGAAAAAGGTCTTTTTAAGGTTCAAGGTGATGTCTAATGGAAGGGTTCCTCTGTTAAGGCAAGTAAAGATGTCATGGTACCAAGGAGATCTAGGACCAAAAATGACACACACAAATTCAAATTCAAGGATTTCAAGAGTTGGTACAAGAAGTTGTTCTACCAAGAATTCACATTGAAGAATGTTGTTCGACATGTCTAGTAGTGATCCAATTGTTTCCATGGCATCTACTGCTCCATTGTTCATGTGATGAATTTGCACAAAATTTATTTCTTTAAAAAGATCTTTGGGATTCTCCACCATATTCTTGTAAGGAGTGAGCTTGTTATCTTTGGTTTAATAGTCATCATTGACTTGGTTGATAACCAACTATGAGTCTCCATAGACTTTCATCTCTTGTATCTGCCACTGAACTACTATCCTGAGACCTGTGATCAAGGCTTTGTACTCAACAATGTTATTGGTACATGGGAATGATAGAATGTATGATTTTGGAATGTAATCACCTTGGGGGGTGATGAAAATAATGTAGGCTCTTGATCCATGTTGGTTGAACGATCCATCAAAGTACATCTTCCACTAAGCCATGAGATTAATAAGGAACACTGATTCATCAGGAAACTCAAATATTAAAGGGTTCTCATCATAGATAGGTGCTTCTGCTAGCTGGTCTGCTACCACTTGTCCTTTGATTGCCTTGCGCTCCACATACTCTATGTCAAACTCTGTTAAGATCATTTCCCATTTATCCATTCGTCATGTGGGGGTTGCTTTGGATAACGAATATTTTAATGGGTCAATTTTTGCAATGAGCTTGATTTGGTGTGACATGTAATGCCTAAAATTTTGTGAACCAAAAACTACCGCTAGGCATACTTTTTCAATGGGTGAATAGTTCATCTCATATCCTACCAAGGTTTTGCTGATGTAGTATATGGCTCTTTCTTTTCCGTTTTGATCATGTGCTAAAAGAGCTCCTAGTGTTGTTGGTGTTGCTGAGATGTACAAGATCAATGGCCTATTTAGTATCGATGACATGAGCATTGTAGGTGTTAGTAGGTAATTATTGATTTTTTGGAAAGCTTTATCACATTTTTCATCCCATTTGTAAGTTATCCCTTTATGGAGAAGATGTGAAAAGGGGCAAGTCTTATCGAATAGTTGAGCTATGAATCTTCTGATGGACTGCAACCTTCCTTTGTAATCCTCCAATCTACTTCAATGTTTTTGGCGATTCCATGTCTAGGATGGATTTTACCTTTCTTGGATCAATTTCTATCCCTCTTTTTGAAACGATGAAGCCAAGAAGTTTCCCTGATGTGACCCTGAACACACAGTTTTTTGGATTTAGTCGTACCTTGTATTCTTCAAGCCTGTCAAAGATAGGTCCTAAGACTTGTATGTGCTCCCTTCTCTTCTTTGATTTTTCAAAAATATCATCCACATAATCTTCAACTATTTTGTGGATCATGTCATGAAAGATGAGGGTCATTGCTCTTTGACAAGTAGCTCCTGCATTCTTCAACCCAAATGGCATCACATTCCAGTAGTAGGCTCCCCATGGACAAGTAAAGGTAGTTTTATGTTGATCCTCTTTGGTGATTATGATTTGGTTGTAGCCTGAAAATCCATCCATGAGCAAAAACATTGCATGCCCAACTATTAATGAGATCAATGTATGGAAGAGGGAAATCATCCTTCAGTCGTGCCTTATTTAGATCTCTGAAATCAGTACATATTCTGATGCCCCCAGTGGGTTTTGAGACTGGTACTAGGTTTGAAACCCACTCAAGATAATCTATTGGTCAGATGAATCCAACGTCAAGAAGCTTTTGTAGTTCTAGTTTAACCAAGAGTTCTATCTAAGGATGCATCTTCCTTAATTTTTGCTTGACTGGTTTGACATCGGCATAAACTGCTAAGTGATGCATAACCACTTCTGGATCAAGGCCTGGAATATCTGTATATGGCCATGCAAAGTTAGCTCTTCTCTCTTTAAGGAATGCTGCAAGGTTCTTCTATTCTTTTTCTAACAAGGATTCAATATAGAAGGTGATCTTAGGTTCTTTTGTTCCCACATTGACTGGTGTAGCCTTTTCTGCTAGTATCGCTGACTTCTTTGGATGCATTGCACTAAGGGGGAGATTGAATCCCTCATCCTTGAGTGCCTCAGGGAGGTTTTCACCATAATATCTGTCCTTTGTTTTAACTATATTGGGACCAAAGAGTGCCACTAGGTGATTTTCACTCAAGGATCTGCATGTTAGTTGCATTTCATTTATTTTGTGACTAAAGGATTCAATTGTCTCCCCATAGTGTGCCCCTGTATCGAGCTCTATGTCAAACCCTATTTTGTGATCTTCCCATGATAAGTTGTCTCGGAGTCCCATAAATTTTGAGATCGCTCCATCATTTTCGAATAAATCTAGAATCATTGGTCCTTGTTGGTCCATGTCAATGAGTTGCGGGTATACTAGACGTATTTTAGTTGGTTGGTTGTTTGAGACAAAGGATGTTATGGATATCATGAAAAGTACATTGTTATCAAATAGGTCAGCAACATCAAGAGGAAAGTCATCTAAGGTAGTATCACACGATGTAGGTGGCCAAGAGGAAGCCTCAACTTTTTTAACAACAATGCCTTTTCCAATAAGTGTGACCTTTCTAGTAGTACAACCTAAGCCAAGATTTTTTAGTCATTTCTCAAGAACAATGGGTTCTAGTAAACCATTGTCATTTTGTCCTAGCTTTTCATTCTTTTTATACCCCATGCTATGCATTAGTTGTAGACCTTTGTTATCATCTTCCATGGGAAGAATAGGAATAGGTCGTTCATCTTGATAGAGGAGTTTAGAGATATCTTGCTCATGGACGTCTTCTTGATTCAAATCTCCCCATTTGGTGAAGGTAGTAGCTGCCATCTTGATTATTTTAGGTTCTTTGGTGCTATATGTTGGTTTCCCATGTGTTTGAGGAGAAATAGGTAACTCTACTAAGACAAAGGTGTCTTTCAATATTTTGTAGCTACCACAACTGTCATCTTGGATTACTACTTTGACATTGGGTATGCTTTTCACAATTGGTACTTGTGATGATGAGGTAGAGGCTAAAGATGATGGATCAATAAATGAGCTTGTTGGTATAGGTCCTTCATCATTTTGGGTATTTTTGGGATCTTATAAAACTTGGCTTCAAGGATTTTGTAGTAGTAGAAAGGCTCAGGATCTCCATGGATAGTGATTTCTTTTCCCTCAAAAGGAAACTTCACACACTGATAATAGGTTGAGGCTACGAGTTTAAAAGCATGGATCCAAGGTCGACCAAGTAATATGTTATAGGGAAGATCAAGATCAAGTACTTGGCATGTAGTTTCTACAATAAGAGGTCCCACTTGGATAGGGAGTGCTATGATTCCTTGTGATACCCGTTCTTGGTCGTCGTATGCTCTGATGGTGGTACTCTTTGTCTTCTCAATAGTATGAATATCCTAGATGCTTGATCAACTGCAAGGTACAAATGTTTAGACTAGAACCTCCATATACCAAGACTCTTTTGACCTTGTTTTTATGAATGAAAACCTCAAGGTGTAAAGCATGGTTATGGGATGGTTGCGATGGTAAAATTTTTTTAGAGAAGTTGAGAAGATGGTTGGTGATGTGCCCTACCATTGCTTGAAACAGATCGGTATCAATGTTCTCGGGAACAAATGACTCAGACAAGGCTTTTTCTAGTATTTCCTTGTGTGTAGGAGATAATTTCAGGAGTTTCAAAATTGATATTTGGGTGGGGGTCTATTTAAGATGATCTACAAGATTGTACTTGTTAGGATTAGATGTGGGAAAAGTACGCTGTGTCCTAGATTGAGCTGGGACAACTCTTTGAACGGTTATTTTTCCATGTCGTGTGGTGACTCCACATTTCGTACTAGCTCCTTTAATGGTGACAACAATGATAACACTATCATAGGAGGCAACTACATTGGAATAAGTATGTTGAACATTGGTGTAATCCTTAGCTTTTCCATTATTGTTAGGTTTGTTATGATCAGGCATAGGGTTCTTTTATATCTTGAGATCCTGGTTTCCAACTGGTAACTCAACATATATGGTATTGTTCTCTATGAGATCTTTGATTATATTCTTGAGTTTCATGCAATTTTCTATTTTATGTACTTTGATTTTATGAAAGTCACAGAGATCACACTCATTGTACCAAGATGTCTTTTCTTGGGGTTCTTGGTATTTTTCAAAGTTAGGAAGTGTTATCAAATTTGACTCTACCAATTTCTTCATGATTGTCTCGCTAGGTTCTGATAACTGTGTGTACTTGTGTTTGGGATAGTTGTTCCTATTACTAGTTTTCCTTGGTTACATGTTGGTGTTATTAATCTGATTGTTCTGAGGTACCATTTTTTGTACAGTTCATTGGATGTTAGAAATTTGATTATTTTTGGGTCTAGGAGCACTTAGTATGACCTTAGCATATACTACACCATTGTTTGTTATGTTTTTGTTCTTAGCCCATACACATAGTTTCTCATTTCAACTGGTTGAAGGATGGTTGTATTTGTAAGCTTGAGTGTTTCCTTGTGAGATTAACTCTCTTTCAATGTTAAGGGCTCTTGGAACAAGCTCATCATAGGTTGTGATGCATTGCATTTTCAAGTGGAATGACAGATTCAGATCAAGGTTGGATATGAGTATTCCTGCTTGTTGTACATCAGGAAGAGGCCACTTGCTTTTACTAGTTCTTTGTCTCCATCATTGTAAGAAATTTGCAAAGGTTTCCCCTGGATTTTGTTTGAGAGTATACAACTCTTCTAGACTAACGTCCATGTCAATATTGAAGGAGAAGTGATTGATGAATTTGTTAGTGATTTCTTGAAAAATTTTGATACCAGGAGGCAAATGAGAGAACCGATCCATAACAATACTTGTTAAACTTTGAGGGAAGAGGCACATTAGATATGATTCGTTGTAAGCCACTTCCATGCACATGACGTTGAATTCTTTGATATGGTCCATAGGACTTCCTCTCCCTTTGTATTTTTCAAATTTGGGGATTTCAAAACTAGGAGGGAATGGTACTATTGCTATGTTTTGATCAAATGGATAAGGACACAAGTTCTTTGTATGAGGTTTCTTTGTCTTGCCCATGCGAAGGTCCTACATTTCTTGTGAGAGTGCTTTTAATTGTGATGCAAGATCATCTTGTGGATTGGGTAGAGGAACATATGATGGGATGAGAGATGAGTTAAATGGGGTGCATGAAGGTGTGAGATTCTATGAAAGTGATGAATATGTTCCTAATGTGTTTGGATTGATAATGTTCGTATGAGGAAAATAGGATCCTTGTTGCTATTGTTGGGCATACTGTTGAGCTAGTAAGGTTTATTGTTGAGCTTGTTGTTGTTGTTACACCACTAGGGATTGTTGTTGGGCTTGTTTTTGTTGTTGTGCTAATAAAGCTGCTTGTTGTGCTTGTTGTTGTTGAGCGACTTGTGCTACTAAAGCTACTTGTTGAGCTTGTTGGGAAATGGCCGCTTGTTGTTGTTGTTGTTGTTGTTGTTGTGCTAAGGCTCCTTGCTGAGCTTGATGTTGTTGTTGTGCTAGGGCTGCTTGTTGAGCTTGATGTTGTTGTTGTGTTAAGGCTGCTTGTTGTGCTTGTTGTTGTTGTTGTGCTAAGGCTTCTTGTTGTTGTTATACAGGTTGTTGGTAAGTTTTTTGTACTTGTTGTAGAACTAGAGCATGTGCTTACAATGCGAGGTCAAGTGGTTGTTGAGACATCTATGAAGGATTAGGGACATTGATGTTTTGAGTGATTAGCATATTGGTAGTGAAAGGTGGAGGATTCCCTTGGTTTAACATTCCTTGCAATATGGTAGAATGAGGTGGAGGAATGTAGTTTTGAGGTCCTGATTGATTTGGTATAGAAAAGGGAGTTGTGGGGAAAGATGATGTCATTAAATTTTGTAATGGAAATGACACACTAGGATCTTGAGTACATTGATTGAAAAGATTCCCTTGTCCTATGTTTGGAGGATTGCCTTGTGTAAAAGATATAAACAAAGGATTTGTGATCGAGGTACTCCCAGGATTGATAGAACTTGTAACCAATGGATTGCTTTGAGCTGGATTGATAGGAGATGATGTGGTAATGGTAGATGGAATGGATGAACCCACTAGGGGGCTTGGATAAAGATGTCCCTATTTGCATTGAGGGTTGATTCTATGATATGGTATTGACATTTCCTTGTGTGCCGCTATGAGATTTTTGGTTTTTACTGCTCTGCGTGATGGTAGGTACATTTGTGGTACTCATAGGTGTGGATGAAGAAGGGTGTCCCTAAAATGTTGAAGTGGTGGTGGAATAGTGAAGTTCAAGTGGAGTACCCACAAGTGTATTACTTTCAAATGGTAAGGTGTGACCAAAATATTTAGCAAGGTTAGTTGCAAGACTAGGTATGTAAGTTTAACTTAGCCCTTGTGATGGAGTTGGGAAATCCATTGTGAAACTTTGTGCTACAAATATTGGGGAGATAGGAGCTACACTTTCAAAAAATTGATGTTCTAAAAGTTCTTCCCTAGTGAGCTCAAATGGGTTGTTTGTGATGTCTTCAATTTCATATGGTCCTGAAGGAGATGATGGTTGTTGCGATGGTGTAACATGAATTCTAGGATCAAACTCTAAAGGATTTGTATCACTTGAGGTAAATGTAACCTTTTTCTTTTTCCATGATTCTCTTGTGTTGTGATCTCATCTTTACCATAAATTTGGTGTCAGCTATGGGAGAGTTGTGTTGAGTTTTGTAATGTTTGAACTCTCTAGTTGACTCAAACCTAGGTAAAAGGGATGCTCTAATTCTTTTGGGAGCAATGATGATAATGTGGGATGAAAATATGGGTGATGTGGGAAGTGATCTTTGCAAGTGTTTTGAGACAACACTTTTGACTTAAGTTTGATGTTGTGATGTTGGGATAAAAGTTGCTAATGAACTTAGAATTCTTTAGGGTAGATTTGTAACCTTCAAGATAAACTAGTTCAAAGGTGATAACTATCCCAACTAAGTGCATGGAAAAGGATACATTTCACATACAAAGTAGCTAAGGTAGCAAGTTGGTTTGATGTTTTAAGTCCCAAAGTGTTGGTGTATTTTGAAATTTTGCAAAGATAAATGAGGTGAAAGATGAAATGTGATGAAGGGGTGAATGAAATGTTGGACCCAATGTTGACCTAAAGTGAACCTTTTGTTTTGAAAAAACCAAGGTAGTGAGAATGATGCTAGACCTCTAAAATGTTCAAATCCTAAAGACTCAATGGTTTTTTAGAAAACTTGTTGATCTTCAAAAAGTTGAATGTTTTGGCTCATGAAGAATGTGTGTAGGTCTGGATTTCTTCTTATAGTGCATTCATAAAAGTTTATCAACAATTTGTTTATGTTTTCGTAGAGTGCCTCAATGCGGTTGTTGATTGCTTTTGTACTACAATGTCTAAGTTTATGGTGATGACCAGTTGATTTTCGTTTGGGGATCTTTACTTTGCGTGAGATCATTTGATAAAGTGATATTTTGTTTCAGCAAGACTAAGGTAGTGAGGATGAAGCTAGACCCCTAAAATGTTCAAGTTCTAGAAAATGTGAGGATGGAGGGAATGTTCAAACCTGTTCTAGCTCTTCTAGCCCAGGCATAAAAGTTTCTCAACAAAGTGTAACGGTTGTGATAAAAAATGGATGCCCACTTTTGACCGTACTCTATTCTACGATTCCTATGTCTTAAATTGAGGGTTGGAAAGTTTCTTCTTCGAATTTTGAATTTTTGGTGAATCATTTATAGGAGTTGAGTATCATGAAAAAGACTAGAATTTTGACTCCAAAAGAACACAAACAATTCTAGACTATACCTTGAAGCATGTCTATAAAAGTTTGCTACTAATTTTTTTTATATTTTTGTGAACTACTTGAAGGTGTTTCTTAAGGGATTTTGGAGTGAGATTCCTAAGTCTAAAATGAGGACTGGTAGACTTTGGCTTAGGAATCCTGATTTTTCGTGAGATCATGCGGGAAGAATTTAAGTTTATGGAAGAAAGGAAGATGTTCATTGCCACACAGGTGGTGGTAATAGGGGCCTTCCAGCCTCAATATCAGTGTGTTCCTCTTCTTCATCTAAAAAATTTGTTGTGTTTCTCCATTGCGAGTTTATTTCCTTGTTTTCAAAAGTGAAGGTTCTCAAACTGCTAATGAGATTTGTTTGTTCACCATTTATGAATTCAAATTTTGGTTGAATTATAACACTTGGAAGATTAGGTTGTTCAACGAGAGCAATTGGTCTCCAAATAGTCATGTGGGGTTCATTTGTCAATTTATCTTTGCTTAAATGAATTGATTTTACCACAAACACTTGTCTTTTGATTATGTTTTCAAACTAGATGTTTATGTCAAAAACATCATAACTTTCACAATGTCCATTTCGTGAAAATCATGAGGTTAAAGCCACAATTTCCTATGTTTTCTTTGGTAAATATGGGTTTGAGATTAATTTCAAGATATTTAGAAATCACTAAGGATAAATCCTTAGGGCAAGCAGTAATATCAAGGCTAACTCAAGAAGTCCATATTTAAGCCAAAGTGTTTGAAATTTGGATAGTGAATGTTTATTTTTGGATCATTTTGAAATCAAGGAAAGTTTTAAACTGAATCACAAGCATTACAACCCTAGGATAGAAATGACTATATTTCTTGTATTCCCACTTGGATTTCTCTAGTTGCGCTTATTCAGAGCAGATGATTAGAAGCTTGACCACACTGGCTCCCATCCACAATACTCACTTCTATGAGTCAATCAAGCTTCAAGTTCTCATGAATCTCCCATGAAAAAATTTTCATCTCTACTAAGAATCAAAAATATGTGGGACGACTTTGGAGGTACGATCTCCTGACATCAACAAATATTAGGAATTTTTGGCGCTACACAAAGGTTCGTAATAAGGGAATCCAGTTTAGGGGGTGCAATGATAAAATCCTTGTGAGAGGTCTCCCAACCCTTAGAACAAGGGATTTACACATCATAAAGATAGTGGGGGAGAGATATCATGCACCACGTCCCATTGATTATGATTTTCATCAAAACCACAAATTTATATAGCAGTTTGGAAGAGCTTGGCTTATGCTCATTATCGCTTGGGTCATTCCCTTGGGGTGAGTACTTTTTCCCACCAAGGTAGGTCCTCTAAAGGTAAACAATAGCGAGTAAGTGCATCTGTAGTTCAATCATCTTTGTTCACATGTACAAAGAGAGAACACATGCTATGCCTTTTCTCACACTAGCATGGTTGTTCAATTTTAAACCTAAATTGAAAGATAAAGGTAATTTTTTAGACAACCTATGTCACTAAAATGCTTTTGATTCTCAAGATCACTGTGAAGTGTGAGAGAATTTCATATGCATTCAAATGACACAAATTGCAAAGAAAATTATAAGACAATTAAAGCACAAATTCATTTTAAGCCTCAAAGCAATGATGAGTTCTTTTTAGAGCACCAATTGAAAGATGAAGTTGCCTTATTCAGTTTTAATCCCAATTGAAAGATGTGATGTGAGGGTTCATTTTTATCCAACTTTGAACATTCATTTTAAACCCAATAGAAAACTAGTGCGTTGCCTAAAACTGAAAGCAAAAAATCATGAAATTGGGTTATAATTGCCCCAAAGCATTGAACACTAGTTACAATTATAGAATGTTTAGATAGAAGAGATGGTCTTCAATTTCACTCAATGCCTTAAAACCTGCAAAACCTAGTTATTCTAACAATGAAAACATATTCAAACATCGATCAGTGATCAGATAATCAAAAGAAATAAAATCACATGTCAAAAAACAACGTGACGTTTCTTACCCTGGTTGAGCGTCGTTGCACACAATGGTGTCATAATTTGAAATTTGGCTGTCACTTTGGTGAATTTGAGTGTCACTCTATAGAGAGGCTAGTGAGCATGATTGCGTCACTGTTTTGATGGGCGTCATTGTAAACGAGTGTGTCACAATTTGAACTTTAAAAGCATCGATCTGGTGAAGGTGAGTGTCACCATTTTTGATCCACAATACTTCAAATTTAAATATGCATTGCTATATTTGAATCAGCGCTGACCAATTAAATACGCGTCACTATATCAAATTTCTTGGGCGTTGCTATATGGCGACGCTATTGAAATAGTGTCATTGTTTGTGTTTTAAGTGTCACTGCAACTTGAAAAATAGCATGAACATGGATTTCGAGCTAAAATATGGTTAAATGATCGGTTTGTCCTCCTTCTAGCACTAGAATGTCGATGTGAAATACTGGTCATTGGCCGAATTATGCTTGATCCATGAAGAATCAAATCATAATGGAGCCACCAATACTCAAATCTCAATAAGATCAATCAATCAAAATTGAAAGTAAACATTTTATCAAAAAACCTAACATGCTAAATTTATGAAAGCTTTAAAGAAAACATCTACTCTAATCTATTGAAATTTATCTTGTTGTGGAATTGGTGTCGCGTTGATGTGGACTGATGACCCTTTCCCGATCTCGTGATAGTGAGCTTGTTTCAGTCGATTCTATGGAAGAGAATCGATGAAACCATGGTGTAGTATGTGTGAAAACCTAAATTAAGCTAAAATGAACATGATGCAAGCTATGTTACCATGATTCTATGCTATAAATGATCTAATTATGCAATTTCTAAGCTAAAATAAGCTAAAAATGAGCTAAAAGATGAAAACCCTAATTTATTTACAAACTAGGATGGATGCATGGAAGCCATTAATGAAAGCTTGAAGCTATTATGCAAATAAAACAAACTGAAAAATAAGCTAAATGTGTATAAATTGAGAGTATGGATGTGAGTAAATTTAACAACATAAGTTTGCAATAAAAGATGGATGTATGAGTTTCAACAACATAAGTTTGCAATAAAATATTGATGTATGAGTTTCAACAACATAAGTTTGCAATAAAAGATGGATCCATTTGTCTCCAAATAATGATCTATTTATAGGAGAGCAAATGAGGAATGAGTGGTTGAGATCAAAAATTTTAATTGGTTCAAGATGAAGGAGATGAGAGGCATGGATCATGGATTCTCATCAACAAATGAGAATGCATGATGAAAGTTAATCAAAGGCTCACAATTACCTTAAACAAACACACTTTTGACCTGCTCATACAGGTCAAAGGTAACTTTCCAAAGAGGTAATTGGGTTTGGCTTGTTGAAGAAGCCAAGTGAGTTAATTGGAGGAGGGGGAATATTCCTTAGAATATTCCTTTTGGATGAGGAAAAAGGTTAATTTACAAATTAAAACAAAAATTTAATTGTGCAAAAAGGATAAAGAATATTCCATGGGAATATTCCCTTTGATTAGAGCAATAATTAGTTTAATTGCTAATTAAACAAAGTTTAATTGCTAATTAAATAAAGTTTAATTTATGAAATTAGGGGATTAGAGGAATTAGATGATATTCATTAAATTAGATGATTTAATAAATAGGGGAGGGGATGCGATGATATTTAATTAAATAACTTAGGGTTATTTAATTAAATAAGATGACTTAGGAGATTAAATTAAATATTTTGATTTATTTAATTTAATGAGATGAAGTGTTAGTACGAAAAGAGATGAATTAACCCAATCTAATTAATTATGCCAAATAGATGAAAATGATGTAATTAATTAATTAAGTGAAAAGAGGACGGATAAAGAGCAAATGATGTTAATAAATCCAATTCGAGTGTATGACATTGATTAGGACATTTTTTAGTGTCTACAGTAACATAATAGTATATATAGTATTTGGTATAATATAGTATTACATATAATAATATAAAATATTATAAAAAATACTAATGAACAAATCTTTTTAATTAAAAAAGGCATTACACATATGTAAATAAAGAAATGATTAAAATAATAATGAGATAAATTAAATTTATTGACTAAAAATGCATAGAATTTAAAAATACACATATTCTTAACTCTTCTTTAAATAAATTAATCATACATGGAATCATGCTTGTGCACATTAGAATTGACAATATTTATGTCATTAATTCATATACATGTGATTGATTCATATGGAATGTGAATCGGCCTAGTTCATATTATGGTTGAATATTATGTATGCCATTGAGTATTGTGCATAATAATCTCCATAATGTGTACATAGGATTAATTTTTATTAAAGTTGTATGATGTGCTAATGTGAATTAGGATTTTGTGTATATTCAATTGAATTATAGGCATACTTGTTTATATGGAATTTATGTTATGATTACATCACATATGCAAATTAAATTGCTATGGTGTACCTTGTGTGTTTGTGTACATTAGGATTGAATAGAATTATATTATTGAATTATGTATGTGATTGATTTATTTGTCATATATATGAGGATAATCCAATTTAAGGTTTTATTGTGTGCTCAATGTCTATGTATGCACAAACTCTTATGTTGGTGTGGTAAGAATGCATATGTGCATTACTAGTATTGGTGACATATATTTAATTAATTTGTATACTTGTGATTAATTTATATGAAGTATAAATTGGTCTAGTTTATATTATAATTGAATGTTATGTATGTCTGTGATTTTTACGCATAATAGTCTCCATGGCTCATACATAGGGATATTTTTATTAAATTTGTATAGTGCTTTTGGTGTGCTAGGGTAAATTAGGCTTTGGAATGTATTCGCCTGGATTATATAAACATCATTTATTAGGAATCTATGTTATGATTATATCACATGTGTGAATTGGATTTGTATGGTGTATCTTATGTGAATATTAGGATTGATTAGTATTTATATCATTGAGTTATATCTGATTGATTTGTAGTTCATGTACATGAGAAAAATTTATAAAAAGGTTGTAGTGTGTACCCAATGTGTATATGGGAATAAGGTTTTTATGTTGGTGTCGCATCAAGTGTGAATCAAACTTGCATGGTGTTCTTGTGTGTATTAATATTGGCAACATTTATGTCATTAATTTTTATACATGTGACTGATTCATATAGAATGTAAATTGAGTCTAGTTCATTTTATGGTTGAATATTATGTGTGTTATTGAGTTTTATGTGTAATACTTTCCATGGCACACACATAGTGTTATTTTTTATTAAATTTGTATGGTTTTCTATCATGAATTAGGCTTTGACATGTATGGAATTAAATTGTATACACATCCTTGTTTACATGTAATTTATGTTATGTTGACATAACATTTGTGAATTGAATTCTTATGGTGTATTAGTATTGGAGTTCTTGTGTGCTTTAGTATTGGTAACATTTATTTCATTGTTATATGCATGTGATTATTTCATATTGAATGTATATTAGTCTAGTTTGTATCAAGGTTGAATGTTATGTATGCTATTTTGAGTTTTGTGCTTAAATACTCTCCATGGTGCATACATAGGGCTAAATTTTATTAAATTTTCATGGAATTCCTTGTGTACTAATATGAATTAAGCTTTGGAATGCATGCAATTTACTTGTATACAAATCCTTTTTTTATATTATGGAATTTACGTTATGATTACATCACATGTGTGAATTGAATTTGTATGGTGTACCTCATGTTCTTGTGTGTTAGGATTGAATTATTTTTAATCATTGAGTTATATGTGATTAATTTGTATGCCATGTACATGAGTAATTCATATTAAGGTTTTAGTGTGTGCCAATGTGTATACATTCATAAGGCTTTTATGTTCTAGTGTTGTACCAAGTGTGAATCAAATATGTATGTTATGTATGCCATTGAGTTTTGAGCATAATAATCTCCATGGAACATACATAAGGCTAATCTTTATTAAAAAAATAGTTTTCTTGGTTTGCTAATGTGAGCCAAGCTTTGGCATGTATGTAATTCTCTTGTATATGCATCCTTATTTATATTGATTAGTACTTATGTGCAATTAGTATTGGTGGCATTTAAGTCATTAAGTCAATATACATGTGATTCATTCATGTGGAATATAAATTGGTCTAATTCATATTATGGTTGAATTTTATGAATGTAATTGAGTTTTATGTGTAATAATCCCCATGGCATGTACATAGGGCTAATATTATTAAAAATTATTGTGTACTTGGTTTGCTAATGTGAATTGGCTTTGACATGTATGTGTAGTTTAGGAAATTATATACCTTTACAATCTCACACTATGTTTGGGTCTGTTAATTAATTGGACTTAATTAAGCTTCTAATTTTCCAAATTATGCATTACAAAGCCTTATTCCTACCTTTTTTCAAAAGGGGAACTAACATTAAATAAATTCATTTAATAATTAAATTTTCATGGATTATGTCTATCCTAGAAATATAGGCCAAGAACCATTTTCCCATGGGCGAATGGGTCCCCTTTATGGGCCAAGACCCAATTTAAAATATGTTTTTGGTGGGTATTCTAATGATCAAAATTTAAGTTGTACAAATGTCAACTTTTGGAATCTAATTTTCAAGAAATTAGATAAACACTTATAAATACATAGTCATTTTATCATTTGAAATATAACACACACCTCCTAACTTTCAAGAGAAAATATTATTACCAAGAGAAGCATTATAATTCATTTGTAGCAACAATCAAGATCCTAATATCATTTCCAAGGTTATGTGTGTTCAAGTTATCTTGTGAAGGCTAACATGTGTTGTAGGTCTTCATACATTCAAGCATTCAAGAAAATCAAGCAAACAAGATCCAATTCCTTTTAAGAGATGTGTATGAGTTCAGTCCTTCAAAGAAGCCATTGAAGGGCGGTGAGTTGCAACATGTGTTCATTCATTATTTCCTTCCTTTCCATTCAAGGTTTTTATCATTGACATTGTCATTGTAAAAGTGCAAACACTATTCACAGGGTTTGATTGAGGAAAACCCCTATATGGTAGAAACATTTTTCCCTCTTTGTGTATGTGTAGATTACAAGTTGAAGAGATCTTGAAGAGAAATTTTGCATTGATGCATTTGTTATCATCATTCTTGTTAAGACACAGAAACTAAGTTACAAAATTTATTTCCTTCATTCTAACAAGTTTGCAAGTGGAAATCAACATCTCATATCTGACACTTGGGGATTGTCAAAAGTATTTTCAAAAGTCCTATCAAGGACCCATTTTCCTAGGAGCAAACTAGTCCTCCTACATATTCCAAAACCATCTTTTGGTGATAGGTACATGCCCTTTGATATTTCCCATATATGCCTACAAATTTTTGTTACAACTTGTATATCTTTGAGAATTTTTATTTTATATATTAGGTCATATAGTTCATTTAGTTTCATTATTTCAAATCATTCCTAATCATCCTAAACTACCCTTAAAGAATCCCACCAACCCAGGTCTGATTTACTCACCATTGAGGTTGAAATTCAATCTCTTGGCTTTGTGGTTGTCAATTTTGAATGAAATTTGGAAAGAGAAATCCTATATCTTAGGTTCTTTGTATTGAGGACCTAGGATCCCCATTCACTTTCTTTATTTTTTATTTTGGCGAACCTGACATTTTTCGTTGTAGAATCACTTTACAATCATAAACAATAACTCAGACACTTAGATTTTGATTTTTCAAAACCCTGTACAAAGACACATTTGTCCTTGGGTGACCCTATCCTTGTATAGGTGCTTCTGAAATTTTTTACATTTTTTTGTATTTGTATGCTTAGATTCCCTACACTTGTAGATCTGTTTATGTTTGAAAAATTTCATATTATGAAGAGTTTTTCATTTAGTTCATTTGGTAAAAAGAAAGTTCTTTATTTAGAATCAAAATTTGCATGCAAAAGTCATCACTCTTAGGTCCCTTCATTTTAAATTAGTCAATTATCATATTTTAGATCTGAAAATTGCATCAACATTTATTCAAACA
The DNA here is from genome assembly GCA_007258455.2 of Sequoia sempervirens. Classification (NCBI taxonomy): domain Eukaryota; kingdom Viridiplantae; phylum Streptophyta; class Pinopsida; order Cupressales; family Cupressaceae; genus Sequoia; species Sequoia sempervirens. The sequence continues at coordinate 548,784,758 of VDFB02281492.1, forward strand.
TATTTTACATTATTGCGTACTTTCATTTCACATCACATTAGAATACATTAAGAAAATTTTGGAAAGTCATTTATTGTTTCAACTGTTTGCAAGTATAATCAAGATCTTTAAGAAGTTTAGTTCATAGAAAAACTATGATTTCTCAGAATCCTTAAGCAGGACTTATTCGCCCCTAGGTGACCCTATCCTGCTTGTCTTGGTTAAACAATTTTTTTCTGAGACCTGTGTTACTATGTTTTTTGTTTGTTCCTAGTTGTCTTTTCCTATTTCTGGGTGTTTTATGTCTTTATTTAGTATATCAGTGTTCATCTTGGGTGCACTTTTGGTGTGGTAAAACTTACATGAGTTTTATATCCTAGTGTCCTACTTCCAATACTCTACTGAGACATAGTTCGAGACTCATGGAATCTCGCATTGGTACATCCATTATGGATCTTGGGTTTTCCAACTCTTTCACACAAAGTGTTGACAATACTCAACCCATGTTGGACTCCATCCCTAATTCCACATTTCTCATGACCACCTTGCCATCAACTACTATCACTGATGTTGAAACCATGGTTTCTCATGTTATTTTCATATACAATTGGATAAAGATTTAGAAAAACTTCAAGACTACGTGAGTACAAAATATATTGTTGGAATTGCAATTCTTGTCATAGATAACATGAGAAAAATTCTTGATAATGACGAAGGATTATTGGTTGTGTGTGGTCTAGGGCACCATAGGTCTTAATGTAAAAAGTTGCTAAGTGTTATTTTTTTGGTTTGATGAAGTCATCTTGTTTGTAATAAGGTCTTTAATACCATGTTTTAGTGTCTTTATGTGTCAGTTGGGTCATTCGGAGTTAATTGATTAGAAGTTAATTTTGCAAAAAGTTGCAAGGCAACTTTTGCATTTTTGTGTGTAGGAGAAGTTGGACCATTGGGGATTAGAAAGGAAATTGGAAAATAGTTGGGATATTTTTTAATGTCTTTAAAAATCACTTGTGTACGTGGGAACAAGGTTGGAGGTTGTAATATTTGAATTTTGAATAACAAAACTCTGTTTTATGTGTTCTAGGAGCATAATTTGCTGCTACAGTGACTTGTATGGCCTGAAAGTGACCAAATTTTGATTGGAATTGATGGTGATTTTAGTTTATGTTCTTTTTCACTTGGTTTCATCTAATTTCATCAAGATTTGAGTAAGTTAGAGTAATTTTACTGAAACAGTTTGAAACCCTCATTTGGCTGAGTTTTGACATAAAATTATGGATTCTTCTCCATTCCACTGATGAATTGACCTCAAACTCAGCAGGATGGAAGTAGATAGGGAATATTTAGTGTTAAAAATGTTGTAGGAGTAGGGGGGTGATAAGTGCAAGTTTGGATGATGCCCTAGCTTGAAAACCTCATGTTTTAGGCATAAGAGGTGCATAGGAGTTAAGGTTTGGTAAAAATATCTTGGAAAATTATTGGTAGTGATTGAAAGTGTTAGGGAAAACCTTATTTGACATGTTTGAGCTATTCGCATGAAGATTTGAGGCCTGGGTTTTGAAATATTTATTGTGAACTATCTAAACAAGCCTAATTAGGCCTAATTGGAACAATAGTAATCAAAATTTGAAGGTTGTGTTCCAAAGTGACCCCACCTATAAATTTGATGTTTTCAATTAGATAAAAGGGTATTTGGAATGATGATTAGATTTTGGGTTTGAGGCATGTTTTGGAAATTATGTTGGGAAAATCGATTGTGAAGTACTACTTGGGAAATAGGTAGATTGTGAGAGAAACCCATCAAATTAGGGTTTTATATTTGAAAAGGTTGTTTGATTGAGTTAGGTTGAAGTCCTCCACTCTGATCTACATCAAATTGGTATTAGATCATAGGTAGGTCTGTAAAAAGGGAAAGTGTGAAATAAGAGAAGGTTGAAGTGAAAAAGTGAACAAGATGCCTCCAAAGGGTAACCCTATGGCTAGGGAAATGAATGAGATGAAAGAAAAGACTACAAAAGAGATTAGGAGATTGAAGGAACTACAAGATATGGTGGTAGCAAGGCTTGAGGTTGTTGAAACCAATCAGAGGAGAGGTATGGTACTAGGTGATGTGAGTGACCCCACCTGCAAATTTGGTATATTTTCAATTGGCTAAAAGGGTATCTCGAATGGTGATTAGATTTTGGGTTTGAGGCTTGGTTTGGAAATTATGTTGGGAAAACCAATTGTGAAGTACTACTAGGAAAATAGGAAGATTGTGAGAGAAACCCATCAAATTAGGGTTCTATATTTGCAAAGGTTGTTTGATTGAGTTAGGTTGAAGTCCACCCTGCTCTGCATCAATGTGCATCCTAGCTCATATTATTGATGATCATGTTTCAACAATGGATAGTTGTGTTCAAGCTTTGGGATATACTCAAAGCCACAGAGGAAATAAAATTCCTCCCCTAAAACTATAACCTCTATTCCTACATATAAAAATCCAACTTTGACCACAATGATGCAACCAAACAACAATATAGCTCCAACCTTGGGTATTTTTGTTGGGAATCCTTTTAGTTTTATGAAATCAAACATTGAATATCTCCAAATTCATCACTTCTCACAAACTTGCAATATAATTGTCAACCTAACACATATATCAACATATACAACCTTATGTAATGCCTTCATTTTTGAAGATAAATTATTGGCTAAACTCTTTCCCAGGTCCTAGAAAGACACATCCTTGGAATGGTTTTGTTCATTACTGAATAATTCAATCCACTCATTCAATAAGCTTATTGATACCTTTCTTTACCATTTATAAGTGCACATTGGGCCTAAGATGGCTCTATCTTACTTAATTATGTGTAAGCAACAACAAGGAGAAAAGTTAGCTTTTATAACACGTTATCAATCGTTTTACTCACAAATCAATATTAACCTCACCGATGTGGATCTTCAACAAATGTTCATTGAAAACTTACAAAAGAAAATAAGAGATAAGGTTGGGATGATGAAGTTTCCATCCTTTACACATTTGTGTGCAGCTCTCCATGATCATTAAAATTCAATTAGTCAATATGAAGATAAAGCTTCCTTGAATTGTGATGAAAAATTAGAATCTATATCTCACAATAACTTTCAATCATTCAAGAATAAAAACAAGGGTTTTATTAACATAAATCCACCCCAATCAATCATCTATTTGTAGCATCAAGTTGTTATAAAGACAACCCCATACCAATTTCAAGCTAAGGGAATCAAATTCACCCCACTCCTCAATTCCCTTCATTCAATTATGATGCAACTCTTGAAAAAGAATTTAATAAATTTACCTCTAGTTAGATCTACTGATACAACCAAGGCTTTACCTCCAAACCATAACCCAAATTTCATTTTTCATTATCATCAACAAGTTTGACATGATACAAAATGATGCATGTGTCTTAAACATCATGTACATGACCTCATTGATTCCAATCACATCCAATTGGTCGGTGTTAATGATCAAGGGAATAAAGTTTGTTGCCCCACCTAACCAAAACTTACAAATCTTCACAAACCCAATGCCAAATCATTCAACCACCTCTATAAAAGCTAGTGAGAATAAGAATGATGTGATGAATGTTGATAAGAGTGATAATAAAGATGATTCTCTACAAGGCATGATTGGACTCATTGACGTTCAACCTCATAAGGGCCAAACCATTTGTCACCTAACATTTCTTTTACTAAGGATGATGCACTTAGAAATTTTCTTAATGGTCCTCTATACATTACTAGTCGTTTCAATAACATACCTACACAAGGAATACTTATCGATCCCACATGTGCAGAGAATGTCATCATTGAGGAATTCTTGTTTGTGAAAGATCTTAACCAAGATACTTATGAACAATTGAAATAATGGATTAAAACATATAATGGTTTTTCTTGTCCTACGATAGGTTCAATCACTCTTCCATCAAAACTTGGACCTAAACAATTAGATGTGCCATTCTCTATCATCTTGATATCAAACCAATTTCATGTAAGCTAGGCTACTCATGGTTACGCTCCATGAATGTCATATTATTGGTCATTCACAAGTGCATAAAGTTTCATGTGGGGAATGATATATTTATAGTGCATCACAATGGATTTAATCCTTTGTCTTCTTGTGGGAATTTTTCATTGGATTTATTTTTCCCTAGACCTATGGAACCTATAAAGCCTTGTGAAGATTTATTTTTCAAGTCCTATCAAATGTTCAAGGTAAAGTGCATAGCATAATTATCCCTTAGCAATATTACTAATTCCATGGTTGTTTCTTCTCCCCAACTTACCATTGATTAACCTATGATTGAGCCAAAATACCTTCCAAGTAACAAAGATAAATTCACCATAGTTCCTCCACCCAACTCATACAAAATCCCAAGGGACACTAAGATGATCCCTTTTGTACCTCCAAAGACAAAATGAAGTCTATAAAACCTAAAGTGACAACTATTTCCCAACCCTTAGCAGTTCCTTCAGTTCCTCCCATAAGGGAAGAAAAGAACCCAATGGTTGATAAGCCCACTCCTACATCATCACAACTTAAAAATTATGCTAAAAGAAACTGAAATGCTAGAGAGCATAGGCATAGACTTCGTGCTATTACTCGCTAATTACAAGAAACGAATAAACTGATATCATCCACACCTATGGAAACATCTCAAGAAGAAATCCAACTTCCATCAAAACAAGACATTGCATCAAAACAAGAGGGAAAAAAGAGAATTCAAAAGCAATAATCATAAAACCTCCTATTGTGATCAATTTGGATAATGATGATGAGATTGCTAAAATTGATGAAGAATTACAAAATGAGTTGAATTTGTTATTTTCCACTTCTATGAATTCAAATGGGGGCAACTATGATGATCCTTCTCATGGGAGTGACCCACCACATGTTGAACCTAGTGATAATAATGTTCCTAGCATGACACTTTTTATAGTCCCTATAGCTAGTTATCTACTTCTCATTTATGATGAGCAAGATTGGGATGGAGATGACCTACTCTAGGTTCGCTCACATGTGACGTACTACTTCATCTTTTTATGTTCTTAATGTTTTCTTGCATGTAATTTGATATATCGTATCGTGTTGCTTGGTGTGCCTTTATTTTTGTGAGTTTTCTTCATATGACCCTTGTTACTTTGTTGGTGCAAGGATACACAAGAAACAAATCTATTATGACATGTTTCTATTTGTATCTCAATTCTTCTATATGTCATAAAATTTATCTTTTCTTTGTCTTGTGTTTTCCTTTTGGGGACGATGCAAGGAATTGAGTCATTTAGGTATCTTTCATGTTGGCCCAAAAGCATATTTGTTTTCTCTCTATCTCTCTATGTATCATTCCCCCTTTTTTTTCTTTGTTCAATAAGTATTTGAGGGATGATAATAGTTTTGAGCTCTATTATATCACTGTAGCAAAGACATATGCTAACCCCAGATCCGTGGATCCCTCAATGTACATTTCTATATTGTTCATGGAATTGTATCCTAGGGTAAACCCCTTCTCATGATGTAGTTTATTTAGAAATGTATCATTCACATAGGGCTTTTGAACTAAGCTCTTTTGACTTGTTTTGCATGGAATTTATCATTTTCTAATTTAAAGTAATTTCTCACAATATGGTATACATTGACATTATCAAATTAAAATTTTTGGCTTCATTGTGTTCGTAAGAAGTTGAACTTAGTGTAGCACTGACAAAGCATTGGTCATTTTTTGTGGCACCTTATCAAAGTTATTAGGGAGTATAGCTTTGGTATGGATTAAAAAATGGGTACACACCTGTACCTAGTGTGTCCTTCCCATTTATATTACCTTTTTATGAGTGCACACCTTGTAGACCTAGTTTATGTTTCTCATTTTTTCCTTTGGGGCTCACCTAGTGAACAATCGATTTCACTAGCCCTTGTGAGCATATTTTATGGGCATACAACATAGGCTTACTAGTCCATCCTTTTTTTCATTTTTTTGCATTAGCTTTGACATTGGGTGTGTGTGTACCTTTTTTTGCTACTACACATGTGTGTCTTCATTTATGCCTTTGTTTCCTTGCCATGAGATCTTAGATCTTGGGGACTTGATCACTCTCCTTGATCCTTTGTCATCTTATCTTTCCAATAGTTGTATAATTGGACCTCCCTTGACATAAATTTCTCTACTTTAATGTGGGTTTGGGTAAAATTTTATACTCTCCCTAAAGTGGGGGCTAAATATAGTGTAGGAAATTGTATACCTTTACAATTTCACACTATGTTTTGGTCCTTTAATTAATTGGACTTAATTAAGCTTCTAATTTTTCTAAATTATCCATTCCAAATCCTTATTATTACCTTTTTTTGAAAGGGGAACCAACATTAAATAAATGTATTTAATAATAAATATTCATGGATTATATGTGTCCTAGAAATATAGGCCATGACCCATTCACCCATAGGCGAATGGGTCTCCTTTATGGGCAAGGACCCAATTTAAAATATGTTTTTGGCAGTATTTTAATGGTCAAAATTCAAGTTGTAAGTGTTGGATTTTCGAATCTAATTTTTAGGAAATTAGATAAACACCTACAAATACAGTCATTTTATCATTTGAAATATAACACACACCTCCTAACATTTAAGAGAAAATATTATTTCCAGGAGCATCCAAGAGCAACATTATCAATCATTTATAGCAGAAATCAAGATCCTAACATCATGTCCAAGTTTATGTGTGTTCAAGTTATCTTGTGAAGGCTAACAAGTGTTGTAGGTATTCATACATTCAAGCGTTCAAGCATTCAAGTAAATTAAGAAAACAAGATCCAATTCCTTTGAAGATATTTTTATGACTTCATTCCTTGATGGAAGCCATTGAAGGATGGTGAATTGCAACAAGTGTTCATTCATCATTTTCTTCATCAATATTTTTATCATTGACACTGCCATTGTTAAAGTGAGAACACTATTCATGGGGTTTGACTAAAGCAAACCCCTATATGGTACAAAAAAAATCCATCTTTGTGTATGTGAAAATTATAGGTTGAAAAAGATTGAAGAGATATTGAAAAGAAATTTTGCATTGTTGCATTTGTTGTCATCATTCTTGTTAAGACACATAAACTCGGTTGTAGAATTTACTTTTGTCATTCCAATAAGTTTGCAAGTGGAAATTAACTGGTGTATGCAACCTCCAAGGTTTGCTTGCACTTGACCAACAAGAAGACTTCACTCTGCCTTCCACCAAGAACCTGACAATCTTCAAGGCTCTGTTCCTGACTTAGCTCACCAACTGAACCTTGCTACAACTCTGTTCCAAGAGTTACCACCTTGTGCTTTAACCTTAGAGGATTCAACACCTTCTTGCACTTGCAATTTTTCCTTGCTACACCTAGAAGGATCTAGATGCCAACTTCACCATCTGACTTGAACTCGTTGCAGGGGAGGTAGATGCTCTGTTTCCATTCATTTCAACACCAATGGGATCCATTTTGGTGATTCTTTAGGTTTCAATGCACTCGATTCCAAGAAATTGCCTTGAGAGGGCCTAATTTCTACTAGCCCTTACCAGTCACTATTTTGCTTTTTCTGCCCAAAATCTCCACACAACCTAGCAAAAAAAACACATTTTCTGACACCCTTTTGGGACTTTTAAATCTTGCATAGGTTGTCAGGTCTCTGTCAATACTGTACATCTAATTCCAATGATCTTGGAGAGGAGGCCTAATTGGCCTATTTTCTAGGGCTTCACTAGTTTTGGGATCAAATCTGCCTATGATGGATTGATGGAAGCCTAATTCCTTTTGGACTGTAAAGGTACTATCTTACCCCTTCTGGAACTGTACGGATTCCGTACAATGGTCTATTCCCTTGCCTAAGTTCTTTGTCTTTACTCACTCAAACCTCTAACCGGGCAAACACAGCTCGCCTAGGGTTTGGAATTAAAAATATTTGCTTGGATTTCTAGAATCCCTACTCCCACATTCTTAAAATGGACTGGCTCCCCTGTCATTTCAAACTAATTGCAAGGAGATCCCGTGATTAGTTCTTATGGGGGAGCCATGAAAAAGCTTGATTGTTCAAAACAAAAGAAACTAATAATCTACACTGTGATCTATGAATTAGAAACAAGAACCCTACCCTAAGCTACCTGACTTCCAAGTGAAAAACATTGAAAACTATTCTATAAATCTAAATACAGTGGCAAAAAAATATTTACAATGCCTCTTAAAGTCACTGTTTCCAAGAACTCACGGGTACCACAGAATAACACAGAAATCTGCCAAAACAGAAATAAAAACCTTTACAATCTATTCTATGGATACAAAACACTATCACCACTCAAAGCAAACTGCTTATACAAAGAAAGATACCTAAACTACTCTGTGAACACGCATAAAAAGTTGTTTCAATATACACAATGCTTATATTAACTCTGCTTTGCAAAACACACGGGGTTTGCAAGAAAACATAGAAAATACAGAAATCTCCAAAAACTCGTCTTCTATTCACACCAAAATCTTTTGTTACAATGTCCTCTTTTACCTAACTACGAGTCACACCTCCTACATCAATGCCTTGCCACATTTCAAGGGATATTGATCGATCCCATGTTCCTAAACTTTAGGGAATCCAACCCCACTAGGTTGCATGCAAACGCACAAGAAGTTGCCATGCAATTTTATAAGATTCTTGCAACTTACCATCATGTCATGTTCCTAAATTTGAGGACCTCTAACACCTTGTTTTCGAATCATCAACTCCTTAATTGTCCTTTGGCATCTTTTAAACAATGATGATGTGGTTTTAATATACTAAATGCTTTGTAACTTAACATATGTTGTCCAAAGCCTAATAAAGCAAAATTTAGCAACTTTGATAACCTAATGAAGATTTTAGTCCTAGTGACTAACTTAACACACAAAATGAGACCTTCTAAGGTCCAAAGCAAACAACTAAGACCCTGACTTGACTAAGGTTAGTACAAGCCAAAATTGCAAACAAACATGAAGGAGTTAAGCCAAGGTGCTCCTGCACCATTAACATCTTAGATCTAATACCCAAGGACTATCAAAATTATTTTTAGAATCCTTATCAAGGACCCATTCACCTAGGGGTGAACTAGTCCTCTTGCACATTCCAGAACCATCTTTTGGTGACAGGTACATGCCCTCTAATATTTCCTAGATCTACCTACAAAGTGTTGTTATAGTCTATATGTATTTGGGAATCTGCATTTTATATATTAAGTCATATAGTTCATTTATTTTCATTATTTCAAATAATTCCTAATCATCCTAAACCGCCCTTAAAGAATCCCACCAACCAGGTCTAATTGGCTCACCATTCAGGTTGAAAGTCAATCTCTTGGCTTTATGGTTGGTGATTCTGAATGAAAGTTTGAAAGAGGACTCATATATCTTAGGTTCTTTGCATTGATGACCTAGGATCCCCCCCCCCCTCTTTTCCTATTTTTTAGTATGCAATTGAATTGTATACATGCAACATTATTAATATACAATAGTTCTTGTGTGAATAGTATTGGTGATATTTATATCAGTAAGTTGTATATATATGATTGATTCGCGTGGAATGTAAATTGGTATATTTCATATTATGGTTGAATGTTATGCACGTGTTCCATTGATTTTTGTGAATAATATTAGATCCATGACACATACATAGGTATAATTTTATTTAAAGTTATATGGTGTGCTCAGTGTGCTAATGTGAACTAGGGTTTTACATGTATGCAATTGAATTATATACACATCCTTATTATATTAAACTTATGTTATGATTACAACACATGTGTGAATTGAGTTTGTATGGTGTACCTAGTGTTATTGTGTGTATTAGGATTTAATAGTATTTATATTATTGAGTTATATAGAATTGATTTGTAATGCATTTGGATAAGGTTACTTTGTAAATTAAAACTATAGGGTGTGTGCAAAAATATGTGACAAAAAAGAATCTGCCAAAGTGAAAAAAATGCCAAAATACACCTTTTTGTGCACGCCAAATTTTTTGCACGCTAAATCGTCAAGACATTTGGTGCATGCCAAATTTGGCATGTGCCAAATGAAAAAAGTTAATAAAAATAAAAAATAGGCTTATGTCATTGTTTTCTGCTCAACCCATGACTTGGTTTGGGGTTTTTCATCTCTGCAACTTGCACTTGCCAAATCTCTTCCATTTTTTGTACTCAACTTGCAATTCTTCACGAGGATGACACCAAAACATCAAAGATGTCAAAGATTGCAAAGATGTATGTATTTCTATTGTTTTTATTTCAAATTTAAATTAGAATGTAGATTGAAATAGGTTTTTTCAATAAAACTTTGTTCTAATTCTTAGGGAATGAATCTCCACCTCCAAACATTGAAAATTCACAATCACCCCCTCACGAACAACCTCCTAAACAAGAACAAACTCAAACCCCTCCATCAGTTTGTAGGAATCCTCAAGGAACACAAGAAATATCCTAAATCAAATTGAAAACAACAAAAGAGACATTGAACAATTGATTAGAAGATTAACTAAGTATGCTAAAACCCACCCTTATAGGAGAGGGATTTTTGATTCGTTGAAGTCAATTATATCACATGTATTATAAATGAGTGAGAAAATTATTTTTTGGTCAAATAAGAGGGATGAGTTAAGACAATTTTATGCTAGTGGTATTTCATATGTAGATGCGAAAAAACAAAAAAATAGTAAAGCTGACTTGTTTGCCCTATTTACAGGCTCGAGAACCAACACACCTTTATCTCATGCATGTAGAAGGTTCCCCATCCATTGCTGCCACCATGAATTAATTAAAAATAAGTTTTGGGAGTGGTGGTGGATCCTAATAATATTTACCACTCAACGTCCTTCTCATTCTTTCATTCCCATCATCACACATATTTTAACCATTTTATATCACATATCCCAATCTTTAATACCTTATATATTATACCACCTTCCTCCATATTTCATCTTATACACGTATCTTTATTAGAAACCTTTCCTTCTGCTCATTATTTACCAAATATCTTATACATTATTATTACACAGCTCAATTTCCCACTTCATGTCCTATATTCAAACCTTAGACACCGCCTAGTTCACTTTATGGTCTAATATTCTCTCCTAATTACTTCCCATTAACCTCTAGTAGTTCACCTTAAATGTTTTATTATCCCATCCTAGCTCATCCAATTAATCTCTACTAGTCCATTCTATGTTCCATCATCCCCTCTTCATCATGTCCCATTATATTCTCCTAATTCACTTTATGTTCCTTTATTCCTTCCTAATCCCATCCCATTAACATTTAATAGTTCACCCTATTTTCCATGATCCCCTCCTAGCCCATCCCACTAATATCTACTAGTCCATCCTATGTTTCATTATCCCCTTCTACTCCCATCTTATTGTACCCTTTATTATTTCACCCTATGTTTCACCCTATGTTCCTTTATCCATTCTATGTTATACCATTTTTGTCCACGTTTCATCCTATAACTCTTCTCCATTATTACTACACATAGGTCAAGTTCCCACTTCATGTACTATAGTCAAACCCTAGACACCTCCTAATTCACCATATGTTCCATTATTCCCTACTAATCCCATCCCATTAACCTCTAATAGTTCACCCTATATTTTTTTTATCCCATCCTAGCCCATCCCATTAATCTATACTAGTCCATCCTATGTTCCATACCCCTTCTATTCCCATCACATTACCCTCTCTTATTTCATTGTATGTTCCATTATCCCCTCTTGGTCTTGTCCCATTAGCTTCCCCTAATTCACCCTATGTTACTTTATTCCCTCATAATCTCATCCCATTAACCTCTAATGTTAGAAACCAAGATCAGATTTGCAAACCAGAATATCCTTCCACAGAAGAGAAAAACAGAAAAAGCAGAGAGTTTACAAAAGGATGTGCAACATAATATTATTTAGGAATTGATAATTACAAGATATGATTTTCTTTATAAAAGAAAAGACGCATAACCCTAATCTTATCTTGAGCAAAAAGATAGCTCAATAATATAAAGATGAAAACCTATAACTTAGGATGGCCATCAATTTTTTTTGCTTGAAATGCTGATGTCAGCGGTCGTATGGCGCTCTAAGCCCCCTCCTAGCCCTGATTTTTCCTAAAGGAGCAATTTTTTTCTTTTTGGCATAACTTGGGCATACGGTATCGAAATCGAGCAAACGAGATATCACCAGAAAGTTGGTTCCGAGAACTTTCCAGTGGTACAATTTATTTTTCAATATTTTTCTATTTAACTTCATTTATTTCTGTTTGAAGTCAGATGTTAATTTTGGGCTTCTGAGCTCATAACTTTTTGCCATGATCTCCAATTTTCCTCTTCATTGCTACGTTGGAAAGGTATTGAGGAGCTCTATTTTTATATCCATTCACTTTTTTCTGTATCTGTCCCAAGTTTATCGTTATTCCAGACTTGTCCCAAAGGGTGTTTTGGAGATTACTTGGATGTTTTGGCAGTTGGAAATGTGAAACTTGAATATTTGCACTTCATTTTAGTACCACATCATCTTATTTTTTGTTTATGCACATTTAACATTCTCTCCTTTTACAATCGTTGGGTTATTGTAATAAATAAACTAAGATAAAGTTCCATCAGGGGGGTTTCTTGCATAATAATTTGATTAGAGTGTGCAAGCACTTTGATCTCCATCTCCATCTTGATTTGTTGGAAACTTGCATGGGTTATCTAGTTTCTTAGTTTCTTTTGGCCACATTTTTTCTATTGTTTGACACATATCAGATTCATTGGTTCACACTTCAGTTGAGAGATTATGTTTCTTGATCCGCATTGGTTCAAATTCTTCTCAGTTTGAGGGCCATATTTTTATGGTTAATGTTCCAGAGTCTTTTTGGTACTCCTTCCCATGGAAGAGTTTTAGTCACATTTTGACATCGACATCGAGATACACGATTTCCAGATCCTACCATCATTTCATCTACTGTTGCTTCACAAATTACAGGGTTCTAGTTTGTGAGTTTTCCAGTGTTCCGTGGCATCGGGTCTGTTGTCACATTATCATGATTATGTTTTTGGTTTCAGTTGTAGACAGAAGTATCATTCCTTGCTTGTCCAATTTCAGTTCCAGTGTTACTCCACAGTGTTCTTCTAGTGCTTCTTTGCAGTAGTCATCTCATTGTAGGGGGGTTTTGTCCCACTGGGTTTTCCTTCTCTACCTCATTATTGTATTTGTACTTGGGTACCTGATTAGGCCTTGTTGTCGGGACCCATTCATGCTTTCTTGCATTCATCTTAGTTTTAGGTGCATGCTTTTTTAGTCTCCCTAAGTTGCACTTATGGGGAGGTGTTGGTGTAATTAATATTTAATTACACTTTACATAAGTTTACCTAGGTAATTATTTAATTCATAGGTTAATTAGTTGTCATCCTTATCTTGTTGAGCTATCTTGTTGCTCAAGATAAGATTAGGGTTATGCATCTTTTCTTTTATAAAGCAAATTATTATCATGTAATTATCAATTCTTGAATATTATTATGTTGCACATCTTTTTGCAACCTCTCTGCTTTTTTTGTTTTTCTCTTCTGTGGAAGGATATTCTGGTTTGCAAATCTGATCTTGGTTTCTAACATTTTATTTTTTTTTGCAAGAAGATATGCAATATAATATTATTCAGGAATAGATAATTACATGATAATGATTTGCTTTATAAAAGCAAAGATGCATAACCCTAATCTTATCTTGAGCAACAAGATAGCTCAACAAGATAAGGATGACAACTAATTAACCTCGGAATTAAATAATCAGCTAAGTAAACTTATGTAAAGTGTAATGGTTTCTAACATGGTATCAAAGCCTTGATTTGCAGCCCCTTCTCATATTTTTTGAGAAAATCATTGTAGGGGTCGTTCGGGATTCCTCGAGGGTATCATGCCTTGAGTTCATTTATGAGGCATTTTGGATCAGATCGGGCTTCACCAATAGATTCAGAGCGCTGGAAAAAGTCAGGATTAACTTTTGTTTTGCAGATTTTGGTCATCGTTTGCCAGATCTATGAGGGTTTTAGGCTCAGAGTTTTTTTGCAAGCTCTGGGGGTAGCCAAATTTTTGGAGCAGCTTGAGCACAAATGAAGGTCACCATTGCGTTCGCAGTAGCCAAAAACCCTAAGATCGCCCTTCGTTTCGTCGATTTTGGTAAAAGTTGATTATGGGGCAAAAAAAAATTCCTGGGGGGTCGTACGGCCTTCCCAGCACGTAGTTTGAGGCACATTTTCTTTAAAAAAATTCAAAAAAAATTTTTGAATTTTTTATTAATTTTGTGTGCTGCCCGCACAGAACACAACACCACCACTGTGCCACTCGCTGGCCACTGGGCGGCGGCCCCAACTCTCTGCTAGCACCTCCAGCCCCCGCGGGCTCCATCTACTCCGCCCTGGTCACATGAAGGATCGGGGGCCATCCACTCCACCCCAGTAGGCCCTTCTACACCAGCCACGACCATATGGAGATCTGAGAGCTGAGATCCATCCCCCGACTGGTCCGAGCCCCCAGCCCTGATCATATCGACAACCAGGGGTTCGCGCCCAGCCTCCAACCGCACACAGGGAATATTCCCTTTTTCAAACATATTCCTCCGACGGACATGAATTTTTTTGCAGAGGGGGAGATTTTTTCCTGCGACGGCCAAATGGCCGTCAAATTTTTTCGCATGAACTGCTGATGTCAACGGCCGTACAACGCTCCAAGCCCCCTCCTAGCCTTGATTTTCCCTAAAGGAGCACTTTTTTTTTCTTTTTGCAATAACTTGGGTATACGGTGTCGAAATCGGGAAAACGAGATATCGTCGGAAAGCTGGTTCCGAGAAATTTCTTGTGGTGTAGTTTATTTTTTAGTATTTTTCTATTTAGCTACTATTTTTCTGTTTGAAGTCAAATGTTCATTTTGGGCTTCCGAGCTCATAACTTTTTGCCACGATCTCCGATTTTCATCTTCTTTGCGACGTTGGAAAGGTATTGAGGAGCTCTATCTTGCTATCCATGTAATTTTTTCTATATCTATCCCAAGTTTATTGTTATTCCAAATTTTTTCTGATGGGTTTTTTGGAGATTACTTGGATGTTTTGGCAGTTGGAAAGGTGAAACTTGAATATTTGCACTTCATTTCAGTACCACATCATCTTATTTTTTGTTTATGCATGTTTAGCATTCTCTCCTTTTACAATAATTGGGCTATTGTAATAAATGAACTAAGATAAATGGTGCTCCTGCACCAGGCAAAGGATTATTTTGTTTTTGAGTTATTTAATTTTGTGGTGCTATCATAAGGTCATTTTGACCATTATTTTAGGTGCTTAGGGTTGTTTTTGGTCTTTGGAAAAGAGGGTGTCAAGTTTCCAATGAGTTTAGAGGCTCACTTTGTTAAATAGTGAAAAATTGTAAAATGTCTGAAAACACAGCGGGTTTTACAAAAAGACATTTTTAGGTCATTTAAACCTCGACCCAAGAGCCTAAATTGTTGGGAAGGCATATCTAAGGCATTCCACGACCTTTTTGGTGGGTTAGAAGTTCTTTGTACGGACTGTTTTTCTAGAAATTAAAGAAAACAGCTTTCTTGTCTTATTTTCTGTGTTTTTCTGTTCTTGTTTGCAAGACAGCAGTTAAATGAATTAAAAGAGGCATTTTGTAAGTTTTTTTAGCATGTAGAGAAGCCTCTGGAAGTTCTGTTAAGGCACATTTGATAGCTATTTCATCATTTACAGCTATCAAATGTGCCTTAACAGCTCTAAGGCTCTCTACTGCTAAATTCTCTTTTCGGCTGTTGCGCTGCAAGCAAAAAATAAGATTAATTTCTGTCCCAAGTTCAAAAGATTGTGGTCTGATATGCCTTACTCGTCAAATGAAAACACCCTTTCAATTTCCTGTTGCAACCTCTCAAAAAAAATAATAATAGTTGTTATATAATAAAATATTTTTGGTCCTGCACCATTCTCCCCCTCTCAGCACAAACAACTAAGGAAGTTTGGGAGAGATCAGAGACATATCAATGCCTTGCTTCTTAAAATCTGCTTCTTCTACCCAGGTAGCTTCAGATTCATGCTTATCCTTCCATTTAACAAGATGCTCCATGTACACCTTGTGCCTTGTAGTCTTTTTCACTCTTGATTCCAAGATCTTTTCTGCTTGCAGCTTGTTTGGAGTTGGTATGGACATGTTGCTGATGTCTTTGTAGACCTCCTGACTGTCCTGATCCAGATCCTTGGCTGTCCCTTTATATTTGATCAAATCAGCAACATTGAAAACTGGAGAGATTCCCAAGTCTGCTGGTAACTCCACCTTGTATGCATTCTTGCCATATTTGGCCAATACCTTGCATGGATCCACTCTTTTCATCTGTAACTTGGTTGCCATGCCCTTCTGCAATCTGGATTTATTGAGGTGAACCATCACATAATCACCTACTTGAAACTGTACATCTCTCTTTGACTCATCAACTTTATCCTTCAATTTTTGTGTTGCTGCAGTAACTGTCTTCTTGACCTGCTCATGAATCTCCTTCATGGTTTGAGTGAAGTCTTCTGCATGTCCACTCCTATTCTCCATTGATCCAAGGTCTCTAAGTTCACAAATACCTCTTGGGTGCATCCCATACACAACCTCAAAAGGACTTTTTCCTGTAGTTCTATTGACACTATCATTATAAGCATATTCAGCTTGAGAAATCACCATATCCCAGGTCTGTCCATATTCCTTGGTTAGACACCTTAAAAGATTACCTAGCACTCTGTTAACCACCTCTGTTTGACCATCGGTCTGAGGATGGTAAGCTGATCCAAATGATAGATTTGTACCCAATCTGCTCCATAGAGTTTTCCAAAAATGACTCATGAACTTTACATCCCTGTCTGATACAATGCTCAATGGCAATCCATGGATTCTTACAACTTCCCTGAAGAAAAGATGGGCTATGTAACTTGCATCATGTGTAGTCTTGCATGGAATAAAATGACTCATCTTACTAAATCTATCTACCACAACATAAATACTGTCAAAACCAGTCTTGGTCTTAGGAAGACCTACCACAAAATCCATGCTCACACACTCCCATGGTCTGTTTGGAATGGGTAAAGGTTGATACAAACCAGCATTGCTAGCTCCCCCTTTAGCTTTCATGCAAACAACACACTGTTCCACATACTTTCTGACATCTCTTGCTAACTTAGGCCAGTAATAGAATCTTTGAACTAGCTCTAAAGTTTTATTAATACCAAAATGCCCACTAAGACTGCCATTATGTTTTCAATGGAGAGATTCTTGCCATATAAGCACCTAAAATAATGGTCAAAATGACCTTATGATGGCATTCCACTATCATTATAAGGCATTCCACGACCTTTTTGGTTGGTTAGAAGTTCTTTGTACGGACTGTTTTTCCAGAAATTAAAGAAAACAACTTTCTTGTCTTATTTTTTGTGTTTTTCTGTTCTTGTTTGCAAGACAGCAGTTAAATGAATTAAAAGAGGAATTTTGTAAGTTTTTTTAGCATGTAGAGAAGCCTCTAGAAGTTCTGTTAAGGCACATTTGATAGCTGTTTCATCATTTTCACACATTCTTGTAAATTTTGTGTTTTTCCCTTATTTGTTGTTTTGACTGGAACTGTGTAAAAATGGAGTTCTAGGCTGCATTCCCTCCGTACCTGGAAGTATGGAACTGTTGGGAACGTGGTCAAGCTCCATATCTATACATATTTTAGTGGTAGGTGTTAGGTTTTCTTTGGTTGCAAGAGTTATGAGAAAAGTCTTGCCCTAGGCGAGCCAATGAAGAGCCCGGCTAGGAAAGGCTGCAGAACAGCGTTGATAACTTGCAGGGGAGAAAATATTTTTGAAAAATTCTTTTTGGAGAATTTAGGGGAAGGTCTTGGCCACGTGTGGTACCAAGGAGGAGAGCCCAGCAATCTGTTTAGGAGGAGAACTTTTCACCAGTCCTAAAACTGGTTCTAGACAATTAGAAACCCTAGTTTTCTGGGTAGTGTTTGCATGAGGGCAAAGAACGGCTTGGATAGAGCCAAGACCCTAGAAATCTTGAAGCTGTAGACAAGGGAAACAAATTTTCTAAGCCAAGAACCACGTTTCTTTGGTGGGTTTAGGAGGGAAAAGCAATTTACCCCTATTCAGAGACCAAATAGTGGCTCAAGAGCAAAACCTTTGGAATAGGCTTCATGCAAGTGTTGGTAAGATGGAGTCTAAGTGAAGTTCCAGAAACCCTAGGAGGTTGTTTTGGAGTTTTGGAAAACATTCCCTCACCCCTGCAAGATTCATTCATGTATTGAGGGAGGATTAGTCTTTTGGATGGATAAAAGGCTAAGAAGGAAAGGAGTCATAGCACCAAGATTTGGCTTGGTAGTTGCAAACTTGACAAGATAGTGAGGTTGGCAGGAGAACCAGGGGAACTTAGAAAAGATAGAGTTCCTATAGGTTAGGGTGGAACAGAAATTTCACCAAGGAGGTCTATGTCAAGGCCTAGCATAGGAAACTGTGACTGTTTCCTGCAGCATCTGAAAACAGTGTAACTGATTCCTGCAGCCTCCCTATCAATAAAGTTCCTTCATGGGGGTTTCTTGCATAATAATCTTATTAGAGTGTGCATTCACTTTGATCTTCATATCCATATTGATTTGTTGGAAACTCGTAAGGGTTATCTGGTTTCCTAGTTTCTTTTATCCATATTTTTGCTATTGCTTGACACATATCGGATTCATCAGTTCACACTTCAGTTGAGAGTTTATGTTTCATGGTCCGCATTGGTTCAGATCCTTCTCTGTTTGAGGGCCATGTTTTTATGGTTAATGTTCCAAAGTCTTCATGGTACTCCTTCCCATGGAAGAGTTTTAGTCTCAGTTTGGAATCGACATCGAGATACACAGTTTCCAAATTTTGTCATCATTTCATCTACTATTGCTTCATAGATTCCAAGGTTGTTCCAGTTTGTGAGTTTTCCAGTGTTTCATGGCATCGGGTCTGATGCCACATTATCATGATTCCATTTTTGGTTTCAATTGTAGACAGAAGTATCTTTCCTTGCTTGTCATATTACAGTTCTAGTGTTACTCCACAGTGTTCTTCCAGTGCTTCTTTGCAACAGTCATCTCATTGTAGGGGGGTTTTGTCCCACTGGGTTTTCCTTCTCTACCTCATTATTGCATTTGTACTTGGGTACCTGATCAAGCCTTGTTGCTGGGACCCATTCATGCTTTCTTGCATTCATCTTAGTTTTAGGTGCATTCTTTTTTAGTCTCCCTAAGTTGCACTTATGGGGGGGTGTTGGTGTAATTAATATTTAATTACACTTTACATAAGTTTACCTAGGTAATTATTTAATTCCTAGGTTAATTAGTTGGCATCCTTATCTTGTTGAACTATCTTGTTGCTCAAGATAAGATTAGGGTTATGCATCTTTGCTTTTATAAAGCAAATCATTATCATGTAATTATCAATTCTTGAATATTGTTATGTTGCACATCTTTTTGCAACCTCTCTGCTTTTTCTATTTTTTCTCTTATGTGGAAGGATATTCTAGTTTGCAAATCTGATCTTGGTTTCTAACATTTTTATTTTTTTTGCAAGAAGATATATAAAATAATATTATTCAGGAATACATAATTACATGCTAATGATTTGCTTTATAAAAGAAAAGATGCATAACCCTAATCTTATCTTGAGCAACAAGATAGCTCAACAAGATAAGGATGACATTTAATTAACCTAGGAATTAAATAATTACCTAAGTAAACTTATGTAAATTGTAATGGTTTCTAACATGGTATCAGAGCCTTGATTTGTAGCCCCTTCTCATATTTTTTGAGAAAATCATTGCAAGGTTCATTCGGGATTCCTCGAGGGTATCATGCCTTGAGTTCATTTATGAGACGTTTTGGATCAGATCGGGTTTCACCATTGGATTCAGAGCACTGAAAAAAGTCAGGATTGGCTTTTGTTTTGCAGATTTTGGTCATCATTTGCCAGATCTATGAGGGTTTCAGGCTTAGAGTTATTTTTCAAGCTCTGGGGGTAGCAAATTTTCGGAGCAGTTTGAGCACAAACAGAGGTAACCATTGCATTTACAGTGGCCAAAAACCCTAAGATCGCCCTTCATTTCATCGATTTTGGTAAAAGTTGATTCTGGGGAAAAAACATCTTGCCTGGGGGGCCGTACGACCTCCCCAGCATGCAGTTCAAGGCACGTTTTCTTTAAAAAAATAAAATAAAAAAATTATTATTTTTTATTAATTTTGTGTGCTGCCTGGACATAACACAGTGCCACCCGGGGGCCACTAGGAGCGGCGGCCACTGGGCGGCGGCCCCAACTCTCCGCTAGCACCTCTAGCCCCTGCGGGCTCCGTCCGCTCCGCCCCGGTCACATGGAGGACCGGGGGCCATCCGCTCCACCCCCACGGGCCTTTCTGCGCCAACCGCAACCATATGGAGATCTGGGAGCTGAGATCCAGCCCCTTGCCTATCCGAGCCCCCAACCCTGGTCATATCGGCGACCAGGGGTTCGCGCCCAGCCTCCAACCACACACAGGGAATATTCCCTTTTTCAAACAGCATATTCCTCTGACGGCCGTCAATTTTTTGTAGAGGGGGAGACTTTTTTCTGCGACAACCAGATGGCCGTCAAACTTTTTCGTGTGAACTGCTAACGTCAGCGGTCGTACGACGCTCCAAGCCCCCTCCTACCCTGATTTGCCCTAAAGGAGCACTAGTTTTATTTTTGGCATAACTTGGGTATACGGTGTCAAAATCGGGCAAACGAGATATCACCGAAAAGCTAGTTCTGAGCACTTTCATGTGGTGTAGTTTATTTTTCAGTATTTTTCTATTTAGCTACTACTTTTTTTGTTCGAAGTCAGATGTTCATTTTGGGCTTCCGAGCTCATAACTTTTTGCCACGATCTCTGATTTTCGTCTTCTTTGTGGCGTTGGAAAGGTATTGAGGAGTTCTATCTTTCTATCCATGCACTTTTTTCTGTATCTATTCCAAGTTTATCATTATTCCATATTTTTCCCAATGGGTGTTTTGGAGATTACTTGGATGTTTTGGCAGTTGGAAAGGTGAAACTTGAATATTTGCACTTCATTTCAGTACCACATCATCTTATTTTATGTTTATGCATGTTTAGCATTCTCTCCTTTTACAATCATTGGGTTATTGTAATAAATGAACTAAGATAAAGTTCCATCAAGGGGGTTTCTTGCATAATAATTTGATTAGAGTGTGCATGCACTTTGATCTTCATATCCATCTTGATTTGTTGGAAACTCGTAAGGGTTATCTGGTTTCTTAGTTTGTTTTGGCCATATTTTTACTATTACTTGACACATATTGGATTCATCGATTCACACTTCAGTTGAGAGATTATGTTTCTTGATCCACATTGGTTCAAATCCTTCTATGTTTGAGGGCCATGTTTTTATGGTTAATGTTCCAGAGTCTTCATGGTACTCCTTCCCATGGAAGAGTTGTAGTCTCAGTTTGGCATCGGCATCGAGATACACAGTTTCCAGATTTTGTCATCATTTCATCTACTATTGCTTCACAGATTCCAGGGTTGTTCCAGTTTGTGAGTTTTCCAGTGTTCTGTGGCATCGGGTCTGCTATCACATTATCATGATTTCATTTTTGGTTTCAGTTGTAGACAGAAGTATCTTTCCTTGCTTGTCAGATTGCAATTCCAGTGTTACTCCACAGTGTTCTTCCAGTGCTTCTTTGCAACAGTCATCTCATTGTAGGGGGGTTTTGTCCCACTGGGTTTTCCTTCTCTACCTCATTATTGCATTTGTACTTGGGTACCTGATCAGGCCTATTGGGACCCATTCATGCTTTCTTGCATTCATCTTAGTTTTAGGTGCATGCTTTTTTAGTCTCCCTAAGTTGCACTTATGGGGGGTGTTGGTGTAATTAATATTTAATTACACTTTACATAAGTTTACTTAGGTAATTATTTAGTTCCTAGGTTAATTAGTTGTCATCCTTATCTTGTTGAGCTATCTTGTTGCTCAAGATAAGATTAGGGTTATGCATCTTTTCTTTTATAAAGAAAATCATTATCATGTAATTATCAATTCTTGAATATTATTATGTTGCACATCTTTTTGCAACCTCTCTACTTTTTCTGTTTTTTCTCTTCTGTGGAAGGATATTCTGGTTTGCAAATCTGATCTTGGTTTCTAACATCTAATAGTTCATGCTATATTTTTTTATCCCATCCTTACCCATCCCATTAATCTATTGTAGTCCATCCTATGTTCCATTAACCCGTTCTATTCACATCCCATTACCCTCTCTTATTTCACCGCATGTTCCATTATCCCCTCTTGGTATTGTCCCATTATCTCCCCCTAATTCACCCTATGTTCCTTTATTCCCTCCTAATCCTATCCCATTAACCTCTAATAGTTCACCCTATGTTCTACGACCCCCTCTTGGAGCATCCCACTAATCTCTAGTTTTCCATTCTATGTTCCATTATCCCATTCGACTCCCATCCCATTGTACCCTTTACTATTTCATTATATGTTCCATTATCCCCTCTTGGTCTTGTCTCTTTATCTCTTTTATGCTATACCACCTCCATCCAAATTTTATCCTATACACATACCATTACAAGAAATATTTCCTTCCACTCATTATTGACCAACTCTCTTCTCCATTACTGCTGCACACCTCAACAACCAACTTCATGTGCTATAGTAAAACCCTAGACACATCCTAATTCATCCTATGTTCCATTATCCCTTTAAAATCTGCTAGTAACATAGTAATCCTCACTTCATTCATGTGAACTTCATTGTGGCATTATCACTATGTTGACAACATTCCCTCGTTAACATTACTTCATCAACATATGCAATTTGAATCTTAGTGAGCACTGAGCTTTTGCATTTGCAAGAGTTTGGACTACCCCAGTGGACTTATTACTTTCACCATTTTGTGATCTATAAGCACTATAGTGTAGTCTCAATTGAGGCCAACCATTTACTCTTTCATGCAAGGTCACTACCACCAATAGGGATTGTACTGTTGCGTAGACTGCCATCACTTCCCAAATTTTTCTTAACATTGGGTTTCAAGTTCTTTCAACTATAATTGACCTTTACCTTGTATTGATTTTTGTTATCACTATCACCATTCTTGACTAGCTTCCTTCAAAAGTGTGCCTTATATACAATCAAGCATCTTGGACTTTCAATGCCTTTTTGGATTGTCATATTTTGAAAAAAGGTGACTATCTTTAGTGATTTTTCTTTTGTATTGAAGAGACTTCATCTCTTGGTAATTTGATTGAAAAATATTTTTCCCTTTCTCTTGGGTGAAGAATGTTGTCTCAAATCATATTCTAAAACCTTAAAAGTTCCTTTTATGGTGCACTATGAATGTCCATTGTATGGTGACTTGTAAATATTGTTTTCTTCTTGTTTGCATCCCTTGCATCTCCTATCAACACTTGACATTTCTCACTATTTCTTCAAAAATTACTCCTTTTGACACATGAACTTTGTCCCTTCATGGTGGATTAAAGGTTGTCCTCTTGATTTTGGGGTATTGTAACCGTTTGTGCTCTTCATAATGAATTTGATACTCTAAATAGTGATATGGTGGATTTTCCATTAGTGCATAACTATTGCCCTCATGATTTATGATTTTTCTGCCCTTTTGTCTAAGAAGTTGTTGCACTCATGATGCATGAAATTTCTATATTTTTTATCTATGAGGTTGCTGCACTTTTACATCTTTAATTTCTTCTCATTTATGCCAATCATATTGCTTCTCTTTTCATCTTCATTTGCTACTTTTATGATAGTTATATTGTTGCTCTTTTCATCTTGGTATGAAGACTATGATTGCCTCCCTCTATGAACATGTTATCTTTTGTGGCATAAAAGATTATTATTGAAGTTCTGAAATTGCACTTTGTCCTTCATGAAATGATTGGGCTAGGGCTTTTCAAAATGCTTCCTTTTAACACAGTCCTCTTTTATTTTCATTTTCATTTATCATGCAATGCCTTTTTAACCTTGTGTGATGTTCTTAGGACTATCATACTTTATGGGATCTACCAAGACTTGACTAATTTCCTTTCCCATTTATGTCTGGTGGTTACTAATATGCCCCTTTGCAAAATGAATGGCCTTTATGAGATATTTTCCTGCTTGTATCAATGACTACTATGCTTAAGAGAGAAATATACCACTTGGTTTCTCACAAAACCAATTGACAAGAATCATTTGAATTCAAACTAAATTTATCTCCATTTCTTGCATTTGCAACATGTCCACTGTGTGTTCTTGTACTACCTTCATATGCATAAAGGGACTACCTAAACTTGGTTATATGACTGTCAGATTTGTTTTTTCATTTTCAAATGTTGACATCAGACAACCCTAGCGATTTTGGTGGCATGATGGACCATGGAGTTGCTGCAACAATAGCCATTTTTCATCCTTTGAGAGAGTTATGCAATAGATTAGTCAATTTGACATTATATTTGCTCTTTTATAATCTATTATTGAAAATTTTCATGATACTTGTATGTATTTTAATTTCTATCTTGATGGTTGCTACAAGTGGTTGCCACTCTAGATCATGGATGTGGTAATATTGTAAATGTGCATGATGGCTATTTTTATGCAATAAGTGATTATTTTGTTATATGTCATTCCACAATTCAATCTTTATGTATTAACATCTATACTTTTTATTGTATCAATTGTAGCTCTAGAGGAGTGAAGAGAGGAGGACTAGTGAGCATGTTCAAAAGACAAGAGAACCAACAGACACTTCATCCAGTCGACTGTCAAAGGAAACATGAGATCTTTTTCCTTCCCGTAGAGGGAAATGACTATGTATTAGGGTCATTTTTTGTATGCCTACATGGCATTTTGGAACATATGTTTTGTATCCTTTGCAATGCTTCCATTAATTTTGCTTCACTTATTCATGTGTATTCTTCACGTATATTACGTGTATTCACATGTATGCTTCATGCTTCCAATGTATAATTCATGTGTTCACATGTATTCTTCATGATTCATGTGTATACTTCATGTATTCGTGTGTATGCTTCATTCTTCTTGAGTTCTATTGTTGTCTAGTGGCAAGGATTTTAACACCAAAAGGTTTCAAATAAACTGTAAGAGCTCCTTCCCATAAAAAAATATCATAGAAAAATGCATTGCTTTTAATTCATGGCTGAGACTGGCATCCAACAACTAATGGTTTTGATTCTAAAGCTTAGCAATCATTGTGTTTGTATGTATAGAACAAGTGGATGTTTCAAACCTCATAAGCATATATATCTACCTCTATGAACTTGTATAAACACATCAAAACCCATGATAGTTGTTGATCCAACCAATAAAATTTATTTGCATCTACTAATGTCACACCACTTGACTTCTCATTAAATCAAATCAATGCACAAGTTAGTTTTGATGATATTTTGAAGATATTAGATGTGTATGAACAACAATATAAGCTTGATTTTCGGATGCATCACCCACGTGTATTTATCACATTTCTCTTATATTCATCATTTAAATAAGTTAAAAAACCTCCTTCCACTTTCTATGTGTGAAATAACATGACAAATCATTGGAAAACATGGTCCTATAACTACTGCCACATCATGTTTTATAAATCTAGAGCACAGAGAACCATACGTCATGGATATTGAATATCTAGATCCAATGTTTCACTAGTAGGCTGAGTTTTGCAACTCCACAAGGGTGCACTATTCAATGACAATAATTACAATTTGGACTCTTAAGGAATTGAGTCGGTACAACATAGCTCAAAGTGATTCGACGTGTTTAGGTGCAAAAGAGGACCATGCCTAGTGTAAACATACCCATTCAGATGCATTGGAATAGTTTGTTTGGTCACATGAGTTGCAAAAGGAATGTTGCACCACTTTGCAACTTTACACTGCTTGCATTTGACAACTTTTTCCTCAACCAAAAAGTCATCACCACGGGAAAATGCCTCTAAGATAGGAAAAACCAAGAGAGGTTATTGTAGAGGGGCCAAACACGATCACATGGCCTCAAATGAAAATTTTCTAAGTGTCACGATATCCGAGTAACAACCTGTAAAACATTGCAGTCATTTTGCACTTTAGACTCTTAAGGGATTGAGCCCGTTGAATGTAGCTCAAAGTGATTTAGCATGTTTGGGTGTAAAAGAGGACCATGCCTAGTGTAAACATACCCATCTAGATGCATTGGAATAGTTTTTTTGGTCACACCAGTTGTAGAACGAAATTTGCAACGCTTTGCAACTTTGTGCTACTTGCATTTGACAACTTTTTCCACAACTAAAAAGTCGTTGCCATGGGAAAACGCCTCTGAGATAGAAAAAATTGATACAGGTTATTATAGAGGGGCCCAACATGATCCCACAACCTCAGATGAGAAGTTTCTATGTGTCACGGTATCCAAGTAACAATCCATCAAAGATTGCAGCTATTTTCCACTTTGGACTCTTAAGGGATTGAGTCGGTTGAATGTAGCTCAAAGTGATTCAACATGTTTGGGTATGAAAGAGGACCATTCCTAGCGTAAAAGTACCCATCCAGATGCATTGGAACAATTTTTTTGGTCACACGAGTTGCAGAACAAAAGTTGCACCACTTTGTAACTTTGCACTAGCATTTGACAACTTTTTTATCAACCAAAAAGTCATCACCATGGGAAAATGCCTTTGAGATATAAAAAACTGAGAGAGGTTATTGTAGAGGAGCCCATGCCCATATGTGACACATATTTTTGTAATTTTTTGCAAGTAAATAATTAGTTATGAATTTTTTAATAAGAATTTTTAAAAATATTAAAAACTATTTGTCCAACCACCCTAACTTGGTCAACAACTTATAATTTTTTTTAAACTATGTTTTGTGAAGCATAGAGTGTGATCCATCTTTTGAATTCAAAAAATGTGTAACCATTTAAAATTTATAGATGTTTCTCAATAAGCCTATCAATCGAGACTTTACACAGTGCATGTAGAAAATCAATAATTATTATTTATTAAATTCAAAATCAAATATATTTTAGATTGGATGAAAAAATTCATCGACACGAAGGTTGAATTTTGAAAAATCATTGCAACCCCTCAACACATTGGGGTAGTTGACTTTTTAGGTTGGAAACCCCCAAGCCAAATCCCAAAGCAATCTTGAGGCGATAATTGAGGCAAAAAAAATGTTAGAAAAAATGGATATCTATTATCAATGGATATCCATTTCTTTTACTTAAGAATGATTTTTTGGGTTCAGTATAGATTAAAATTTAACATATTATAATATATGTATATGTATATATATATATATATATATATGTGTATGTATGTATGTATGTATGTATGTATGTATATATATGTGTATATATATACATATGTGTATATATATACATATATATATACACACACACACACACACACACATATATATATATATATATATATTAGGTAAGTTCTACCAAAGGGGGTAGATCCAGTAATTTTAATTTTACATAGCATGCAACATGGAATGAGTTCCATTTGCAATATTATAGGATCGTTTTCCTTCTGCAACAAAGGTACGCTTCTCCAAGCTTGTCTTCTTTAACACCTTTTTTAGGACTTCTCAGTGACATATGTATTTTCCCTCTAATCTTGCTTTAATGTTGTCATATCCTACTTCAATTTTTGTTTTAAAAAGAGGAATAGAAGAGTGAAATGAGTTCCTATGGTCTTATTACATTTTTAATTAAATTAGACAATTGACCTTGCCTAAAAAAGAACTTCAACTCTAGACCTAATGGATGACATGAATTGTTCCATGTTACACTACTTGGTGAAGACAGGAATAGAAAAGATTGCTAGATAAAAATGAACCCATATTTTGACACATTGGAGTGATGAGCTTCTGACATAAGATTAATTTATTTTAATTACAATGTCAAGCCAATCTTTAGTGTGATGTTACTTCAATCCTGAATCATATGTTGAATAGACCTATTACATGTGTGACACCCTAGAATTAACAAGATATGAATGCATATAGCACCCTTACATCCTATTTCCTTTGATCTTGTGGGATAATCATTTAGAGACATGTGAATTTATTTCATCTTAAATCTAGACTGAGCTGGAGGTGGTTACAAAAATGACCAAGGAAATCTTTGATCCAAATCTACTTAATGGGTTGTACGAGGTGGTACCACGAACCAAACACATTGAGTGCCATATAGATCTAAACATAGAGTTTCTATCATTTCTTCTGAATGTCTCAAGAGAGGAGCTTTGGGGGCACCATGTTTGGGCAAAGGAGTGTTTTAATTTCTTGAATAAACTCTACTACTACAAACCGGTCGAAGATATTTTGTTTTGAATGCTCTTTTACTTTTTCTCCTAAAGCCAGAATATTTTTTGCTAAGAAAACAAGAATCTAGTTCAATTATTGGATTGCAGTAGTACCATTCAAAATCTAGGTCACACAGTATTAAGCAAAATCCTATTAATATCGTTCCACACCTTTATTCTCTTATTGTGTTTTCTAGCCTTGCATATTCCTCACAAGTATGATAAGGTATAACCTCATGGATAGTCATACCAAGTACCTTTTTTATAAGCATTTGGGATTTATGATGATGGAAAATCCAAATGATGGGATATGATATGATTTAAGGCTTTACTTGGGGAAAAAACTAAAAAAATATTCTCTTTTTGGTACAATAAGTCATAACCCAAAATGGGGTTTTGACAAGTCATGCAAGGTTCCCATAGTTGTTAAGGGGTAATGATTATACTATTAGAGGTGTAATATTACCTACATTGATTAGGTTTACTCTTGTATTCCTCTTTTAAAGTTTTATTACCTTTGATTGCACAACATTTTCCTTGATCCTTTGGTAGCAGGTCTTCCAATCTTTCCCACTTACTTGGATTTGACTCAATAATTTTTTCAATTTCTTGTTTAACTCTAAATTTTTCCAAGAAATATACAACCCCATTTGCTTCTTGTTATATATGTGATAATGAAAAAATCCTCCAATTCTTCCAAATATTCCATATCTTTATCACCCAACTTTTTTAATTTCCAGTTTGGTGTATTTTTCTTAGTGATTGCTTGTATGCAAAGTAATGAGTCACCTTCAATATCTATTTTTCTGATGTGTTTTCTCTGCATAACCATAAACCCAAATCCAAAGCCTCTATTTCAGCTTTGTTATTTGTAGCATGTCCAATTTTCTTGGATAATTCCCGTATACACTATCCACCGCTATATCTAATAATGCAACCTGTACAGGTGTTGGTCCAAGATTTCCTTTTGAAAAACCATCAAAATTGATTTTGAATCTTTCCTACATTGGTCTCTTCCAAGCTACTTCCCTTCTGATTTTCAATTTTTCTTTTAGTTGTCCCTTGGGTCTTTTTAAATTAACCCACCTGTTATTTAATTCCTCATCCCACCTTGTGAACTTGGTGTCTGATTTCACAACACTTTTTGCATTTAATAGTTCACAAAGACCTTTGATTTTTTGTATTAGTTCATCTTAATCCATACTTTTTTATTGAAAAATTATTTGATTTCTTTCCTTCCATATGTGCCAAACAATCATTGATGGCACAAAAATCCATAAATTTTCCCATATTGCTTCCTTCTTTCCTTTTCTCTAGCTAATCAACCATTCTTTAAGATCATCTTATCTAGCTCCACTCCATCCTAAAACTTCTTAGATCTAGTCCCAACACCTCTTTAAGTATGAACATCCTCGAAGGAGATGATTTACTATTTCACAATTTTTATAACATAGTACACATCTGTTTGGTCCTTGTATGCCAATTGTATTTAATTTCTTCACCGTAAGTATACTTTTTTGTAGTGTCATCAATAGGAAAGCACCTACCTTGGGTAAACTCTAGGATGCTAGCATAATGTTCTTGCCCAAGTTTTATCCACTTGTATTGCATCTTGAATTAGATACCCCATTTTAATAGTATATTCTCCTGACCTTGTCATATTATAATATTAATATTAATATAATTATTTATATATATTTAAATTATTAATATTTAATATAATATATAATAAATTAATATATACTAGGATAAATTAATATTCATATAATATATTTACTATAATATAATATTATATATGATAATATAAAATATTATAAAAATATTTGATGGAT
>VDFB02281492.1:548815502-548854439 GCA_007258455.2 Sequoia sempervirens
CTCCCCCACTCCTCCCTCCCTCTCTCTCTCCCTTCCCCCCTCCTCATCACCCTCCCCCTCTCCCTCTTCCTCCCCCTCCCCCTCTCTCCCTTCCCCTCCACCTCCCCCTTCTCTCTCTATCTCTCTCTATGAGTCAATCATATGAACTAGACCAATTTACATTCCATATGAGTCAATCACATGTGCATTAATGACAAATTCAACCAATATAGGTTTGGATTACAATTGATGCAACATCATACAACTTAAACACATCAACCCTAAAGTGCACAAGGACATTGGACACACCATGCAATTTTCACATGTTACACATACACATCATGCAACTCAAACAAATAACATAAATAATATTTGAAAATAATAAATAAATAAGTTCTATATTTATAATAAAAATAGACAATTATAAAAATATTATAATATTTCTATTTCTATTCCCTATATTTATTCAAATAATAGATAACATAATATATATCAATAAACTCTCTCATTCTAATGAATATTTCCTCAAAATTCACTTCAAAATCTAATATTTATATAAATAGACTAAATTATAATCATATTTTATAAGAATAATGAGACTATGAACACATAAAATTAAATTAACAATTCATGCCTTGTTGTCAAACTTTAAATAAACATATACTATATTGAAAGAAAGTGTATTTATACTATATTAAAAAAAATTATAACTACATTTTAAAAGAAAATGTAACTACTTTATGGTGTAGTTCTAAATGTTATTTAATTGGTAATAAGCTAATTAATTTAATTAATTTTTAGAATAATTTTGATTAATATTTAAAAATAATATATATATATATATATATATATATATATATATATATATATATATAATATTATAAAAGATATGAATTAATTATTTAATATCAATAATGTCAAATTTGATGGGTATTTAATGTTAAGTATCCAATTTAATCAAAAATAAATAAATTATTTTTTTAACTTTTAACACATGCATTTATTCTTATTTAAATAAATTATAACAATAATATCTTTGATAACTTTTTAAAAATAAAAATAAAAACAATAGATATAGAAAAACAAGATACACTCTCAAAGATGTCCATGACCATCTTTGAGAGTTTTTGAAGGGATATTTCTACCCCTCCTCAAAAAAATGGTATAATCTTTATTAATTATAATTGTTGACGAATATTTACAATAAATATAAATTAAAAGTTACTTATATTTGTATTTTCATTTCACTGTAAAAAATACTATAAGCTGATATCTTCTTTGAAGTCTTCATGTTCAAGTTCTTCTTGTTGTGCACCAACCGTCCAGTAATCATGTGTTCATGTTCTCACTGTTATGCAAAACAAATGTAAGTTAAACAACGAAAATCTTGTCAAAACTAAATTTTACTTCAGACAACTCGAGAAATCCTGCATATTGTACCAATTTTCATAAACCAATTTTTTTTTTTAATTTGACAGTAATAAAGCTAAGCTGATCTTTTCTCTGAAATCTTCATGTTCAAGTTCTAGACAAAATATTAAAGATAGATTATATACAGACATCAGAAATTACAGTTTAATTAAGAAAACATAATCTCAATGAATATGTTTCTAATTAAGAATAGATTGTATACCGCAAGCAAGAGAGACATGACATAACAAGACATCTGACACAAAGGGTAGTTAAGACCAAAGCACTAAAGACTCTAGAGAACTAGCAGATCACATAGTGTATTCACAAGTATGGAAAGGGAAGGGACGAAATGCTAACCAACCCATAAAATCCAAGGAAAATATAAACAATATATATGGACGACATTCCAACACCAAATTGTAAGTGGAAATGGACAGAATAGACGAAGTTCATGGATAAAGTCACAACAAATGGTACAGAAGTCACGAGATCTAAATAGAATACTAACAGTGCATATATGAATTGATAATGCTAGGGATTTCGTATAGCTTTGATAAAGAGTCGCATGATTGTAAACTGTGGATGACAAGTTGGCATAAACAAAACTATCAAAGGGGAATAACAAGCATGACAGTCTAAAACGAAATGACTGAACTCACAAGCATTGAAAGAAATCTCCAGAGAATTAAGATTACATTGGATTATAGTGAAGGATGAACTGTCAAATAGAAGATATGGAAAATTAAATACTATGTAAGTGCCAAAAAGATTATAAAATCCCGATCCAGATCCATGCCACCATACACAGAATGACAGATAATTTAATAATCCCGAATGTAATTGTGATTGCAAGAAAGAAAACCTAAAGGAGCAGATGAAGGAAATACTCAATATAAAAATCAGAAATGGAAGAAGAGGCCATCAAAGTTGTCATTGGTGAAACCCATAATGCAAAGATTTTGGACAAGATTTTGTAAAATTTAGTGAGGACATCGGGCAACTTTGAATGGATAGCTTTGTGAACCCTAAATATCAGACAACTCGTGCATAAAAAATCAAAACATTCAACTACACTAAAGTGTAGACCAAATCTCTGTACCCATCAAAGAAAGAAATTATTTAATATAAAATAGGTGATCAAGTGGTGAGATTGCCTGAATATGAAGATTATGCACCTCCGGTTTGCCATAAGAAGTGTGCATAACAGCCAGCATGGAAAGGATTCTTAGGAAATAGGCCTATGGACTTTAGATATGTTTTCTCTGCACTAAACAGGTCACCCTTTTCCAACCACAGAAAATTTGCAAACTTGGCAATAGCGTCTCCATCCCTAGAATCAGATCTCAAAGCTTCACCAAAATACTCTTTAGCCCTGTTGATCACAACAAAACGCAGATATAAAACTTAATCCAATTCAAAATTTTGTAGTCAATTTGGAAATAATTACGACCATATATTTTTCTATGGAGAATTTTATATCATCTACAATAACATTTTGCTATCTGATTGGGAGCATAAGCCTTAGGTTAGAACATCTTTGACTGAGTGTTAAAGACTTGGGTATCTATTTTACTAAAGTTGTCTGGTGCATGATATTGGCCTCATCCTCTTATGTTGTCAGAGCCTTGCACTTTAACATGATTTAATTGACCATTCAACTTCACCAACCAAAGACTCATTGACATTATGACCATATATATGGAAATGTAGGTCACGGAGGAAATAAAAAACAAGTAATACAAGTTAATTAAATCTTCTAAATTGTGGATATAGATTATAGAATCTAACAACCTGAGAAGTGTATGAAGCCTATAGGTGAAATTTTTGAGTTAGATGTGTTTCTATATAACTGAGCCTTAATCTGATGGAGAGATCAGTTAGTCTGCCATTCTCTTCTTTCTAGAAAGATAATAAGATGGCTCCGTTTGCTTCAAACAAAAATGTTTCGAAAGCAATCCCAAAGTGCTTCAAAAGGTTCCCTTGACGTAGGTCTGTCATGCTCAGACATAGATTCTCCAAATGGAGTCTCTATCACCCCAAAAGAATAATATGAGACTTCATACACCTCAAAGTTCATAGAGCGAAAAGAATTCTTTTTTGAGGTCCTCGTATTGTACTCATTATGTCTGACATTGAATGTCCCCGAGATTGACCATATCAACTAGATCTATAGTTCGAATCAGAGCGAACTTCATCTTTGTCATGCTATTGTTCTCCCAATTCATAGAGTAAGACTCAAATCCATTTTATGGACCGGATGAACCAATAAACTCTCCTGAAAACCATTGGCGCACGTGTAAACGAGGTGCTCTACCTAGCTGAGCTATAGCCCTTCACAGTTTAGTCTTGAAGATATACTAACAAAATGGATCACTTTCTGTCAAGACGGATGATATTTAATTGAATCATTCGATACTATCCCATAGTTAATGGGCATATTGTTTATATGTTGAATTATACCTAGAATTATTTCTAGGTACGACTCTATCTATGATAATAAATAACCCACTTAACTCAGTGGTTAGAGTATCGCTTTCATACGGCGAGAGCCATTGGTTCAAATCCAATAGTAGGTAAAACTTATTTGATGCGATTGAGTAATCAAATAAGTTTTACTACATTTATTTATTTTATAAGTCAATTATTTCCCTTTAAATAATCACTATTTTTAGATCATTATCGAAGTTGAACTTTACAAAGAAAAAGATGACTAAGTAAGTTAAAGTTCTAACTCTCAATGATTATTGACTGATCAACTCATTACATCTAGATATCCATTCGTTCCAGTATAAATCATAGCTATTTGTTCTTCCACTGTCAAAGGATCTGATTGAGATTGTTTGAGTAACTCGCGTAATCGTTGACCTCTTGCCAATTGGTCTTGCGTAGTTTTATCAAGATCAGAAGTGAATTGTGCAAAAGCTTCTAACTCTGCAAGTTGAGCTAACTCTAATTTTAATTTTCCAGCTACTTGTTTCATGGCTTTCATCTGAGCTGCGGATCCTACTCTGGATACGGAAAGACCAACATTAATGGCAGGTTGAATTCCTGCATTGAAGAGATCAGCTGATAAGAAGATTTGTCCGTCGGTAATAGAAATTACGTTAGTGGGAATATAAGCTGAGACATCTCCAGCTTGAGTCTCCACTATTGGTAAAGCAGTTAAACTCCCTCCACCTAACTGAGAATTTAATTTAGCTGCTCTTTCCAATAAACGAGAATGTAAATAAAAAACATCTCCTGGATAAGCTTCCCGGCCAGGTGGTCTTCTTAATAGAAGAGACATTTGTTAAATAAGGGAAATTCCTTCATTTGAAATAAAAAGAAATAATTTGAATGCGTGTTGATGCATCAGTTTATTATACGAATAGCATGGTTCATAGAATGCATACGAACGATGCAGTGATGCTTTTCTAGCAGTCTAATTCGAATCGAAGACTGAAGGTTGCTCAGTTGTCCATATGTCCAGCAATGCAATGGATTCTGTATGAGAAACATAGTATCAAATTGATGCTATGTCTTTCTAGCAAATTGAAAAGACAATGGAGTTTGATTATATATGATTATATTCGATAATAATCTTTGATAAAAAATAAAAAAATGAATATGTGCCCACATTCCGCCATGATTTATGATCTATTGTTTAGTGTCACAGAGATCTTGGGGAATAAGACTCTGGGTCGCAATCGAAAGAATTTTCATTCTTATAATTCTAAATCCTTTTTTTTTTCTTTTTTCTTTTCATTCATATTTCCTTTTTACTCATTTTTGAATAAATTCTCTTCTGTGTAAGTCGTCGGTTCCGCATTTAACAAAAAAAATGCGATGATTTTTAATCGCAATTTAGCATCGGATCATCGGAACAGGTTCAATTCAAATAGCATTGATTTAAAACACCTTCTCCTTTTTTTTACACTCTTTTTAAAACCTAAGGACTTAATCGTATAGATATAGAAAATACAAGATTTCTAATCATAGCAAAAGAAAGGAAACGGATACTCAATTGAGAATGAGTAAACATAATTTCATGCATAAGAATTATATCTTTTATATCTTATATATGCAGATAGAATCATGTGGAAAGCCGTATTCGATGAAAGTCGTATGTACGGTTTGGAGGGAGATCTTTGATACCTTTAGAGATCCACCCTACAATATGGAGTTAAAAAGCCGAAATAAATAAGTAATTATTAGTCTTTATGAAATAAATTTATGAACCTTTTTCACACTCATGTCACGCCAAAGTATTGTAGAAAAGAAAATTGAGAAATTTGATCCGATTTATCATAATCGATTAGTTAACATGATCGTTAATCGTATTCTTAAACACGGAAAAAAATCATTAGCTTATCGAATTTTTTATCAATCTCTAAAAAAGATTCAACAAAAAACAGAGAAAAATCCAC
Organism: Sequoia sempervirens; assembly: GCA_007258455.2. Classification (NCBI taxonomy): domain Eukaryota; kingdom Viridiplantae; phylum Streptophyta; class Pinopsida; order Cupressales; family Cupressaceae; genus Sequoia; species Sequoia sempervirens. The sequence continues at coordinate 548,821,301 of VDFB02281492.1, forward strand.
TAATTGTTCTACGTCAAGCAATACACAAATTAACTCCCAAATTGATAGTAAAATCAAGACGTGTAAGTGGATCCACTTATCAAGTTCCCATTGAAATAAAAAATAAAGAAGGAAAAATACTTGCTATTCGTTGGTTATTAGAGTCATCCCGAAAACGTTCTGGTCGAAATATGCATTTCAAATTGAGTTACGAAATAATGGATGCTGCCAGAGAGAAAGGCAATGCTATACGCAAGAAGGAAGAGATTCATAAAATGGCAGAATCCAATAAAGCTTTTGCACATTACCATTAATATATAAATAGATCCATAGATCTATTCCATTCTGATCAATAAAAGAAAACTTACTTTATCAAAATTTATACAAATTTTATTAAAAGTATAAAATTTCTAATTGATTATCCTATACTTAGAAGGTCTAAAACTATTTACTTCATATTGATTATCAATTTTTTTCAAGAGATTTTTCTTTTTATCAATCTGATCCGATGATTTTATTTTATCTTATTCGGGTTTATATTGCCGATCCAATTGTGAAATTGAGCCGGATCTACTGATCCATAATGATCATATATATATATATTATGAATAATTCTTCGGTAAGAATTAATGGTACAAATTAATTCATAATGACTATATTTTTATATACTCAATATATTATATGTGTTATAATGGGTATGCACGCACAATCATTTCGTTCTCATTATGCATGCAATGATCTTTTCACTTACTCGTTTGCTCGTTGGGATCACGAGCATACGAGTGCGAGACTTATTGAGTTCGCAGAATATAGAGAAACAAACATTTTAGACAATTTTTTTTATTAGTTCATCAATAAATTGAATAAAGATTTATTTCAAATATTTCCAATTTCTCTTTATTCAGAGAAAATTGGAATGTTCACATATTTCATTTACGATCGTAAGGAAATCCATTTATTATGCTATTGTACATTGGAAAATCATTTTGTTCATGGAATCATTTCCGTAGGGGGAATGAAAAAAATTATCAAATTTATAATTGACTATGCCTAGATCTCAGAGAAATGACAATTTTATCGACAAGACTTTCACAATTGTAGCGGATATATTATTGCAAATAATCCCAATGGCTTCAGGGGAAAAAAAGGCATTTACCTATTACAGAGATGGTGTGAATTTAGAATCTCCATCAAATCGTTGGCAATATATCCAAATTTCTATTTTCAATTAATTGAAACAAAAAATATATATTCTTTTGAATTGGCAAAAATAATCCATCAATACTATTTCCAAAAAATGGCTAATGAATACTTTTTGGAATTCAATTTTGAAAAGTTCTATTGGAAATTCCAAAAAATAGTCAATAAATACTATTTGGAATTCAATTTGTTTCTCATACGAATGGATATTTAGAATGTAACTATTGAAACAATCCATTTTTTTTGTATCAAGTGAATACAAAAATGAATCAAAACTTTTTGTCAAATTATCGTTATCGAAAACTTACGGCAGCTTGCCAAGCAAAGGCTAATAAAAAAAAGAACAGAGGGATAATTGGCATTACATTAACAATTGGATCGAAAATCGCATAAGCTTCGGGCAATTTGGCAAAAAAGGGGTTATTCAAATGAAAAGCGGCATCGTCTAGACAAATAGGGAGGTTGAGGATAACTGGCATTTTGATTCTCCGATGAATAAAAATGATGTAAAGACCCAAAAGTTTTTGGCCAATCAATCGAATTTCTTCGCCAAGATTAGACTTTTAGTCTTCGAGTTGGAAGGGATCATTTCTTCATATAATATTTTAACCATTCTGATAGAGAATGACCAATGAATATATATTCTTGTTTCTTTTTAGGTTCCTCTATAGATAATATCTATTTTATTCACTCAAGAATCTATGCCCCTCCGGTTTTCCTATGCATAATTGCATAGCACCAGATAAGAATGAATCTCTAATGAATTACAATGAAACATTGCTTTAATTTCTATTAATTGATTAAAATAAAACAACACCAATGGGGCGTGGCCAAGCGGTAAGGCAGCAGGTTTTGGTCCTGTTATTGCGAAGGTTCGAATCCTTCCGTCCCAGGTGGAACAGTATTATTTCGAAAAATCGGAAAAAAAATAAGAAGAAAAAAATTCTTTTTGATTTCTCATCCTTTCGTAGACTATACTTATAGAACGGAAATATGATTTCAATAAGATCTAAATAGAGAAAGGGATATTTTTGTGGTGTAGGATGGGAATACAGATAAGAACATTGCATAAAAAATGCAGAAAGAATATAATGCTAATGCAAATAAAATAATTGATGGGATGCAATTATTATTTTATGATTTCGTTCTACAAGAAGGGGATATGGCGGAATCGGTAGACGCTACGGACTTAAATTTTTTGAGCCTTGGTATGGTGTACTAAAAAATCAGCAGTTCCTAATGGAATAGGTAACAAAGCTACTTTGGCACCTACTGCTACCAAATCACCACCTCCCCAGGTTAAGCTGGTGCTTGCTGTTGCATCAGGAGCTGTCAAACTGGGTGCTAAAGCATGAGTGTTTTGTATCCATTGAGCAAAGATAGGTTGTAATTGTATAGCAGTATCTGAAAACATATCTTTAGGACGTCCTAAAGCACTCATAGTATCATTATGAATATATAGACCAAAACTATGGAAGCCTAAGAAAATACATGCCCAGTTGAGGTGTGATACAATTGCATCACGATGTCTCAGAACACGGTCTAAAAGATTGTTGTATTGAGTAGTCGGATCATAGTCCCTTACCATAAAAATAGCTGCATGTGCAGCAGCGCCAACTATGAGAAATCCACCAATCCACATATGGTGCGTGAACAGAGACAGTTAAGCAATGCATTGAGTATTAGTTCAAGACACATAAGTGCTTTAACCATGTTTCGACTTGTTACTAGTCCGTAAATACCGATAGAGAATAAATAAGCACCTAAAATAAGTGCATGTTCGAGCATAATAGAGGAACTCCTCATACCTTAACCTCTTCAGATACAAACAAAAGTTATAATAAGTTTCTCCTTTTCCATTATCGAAAGAACTTCTATTGATTTGTTTTGAATATGATAAATCAAGGTGAGAAAAGATAACATTTCTATAATATTTATATAATTGTATTAATCATCCATAAGATGGAGATTCGAATCTTTTATGCACCTAAAAATTCATTTCGACCAATTGAACTTTCTCAAATTGTTTCTTCTTAAGAACCAGAAATATCTGTGCTAAAATGACAGATGCTAAGAATAATAAAAGACCTTGAACACGTAAAGGATCTTGAAGTACTATTTCTGCATTTTCCTGACCAAATCCACCTACTGATCATTTATTTAGGAAAAGTGGAGAAACCTTATAGTATTGCTATTTAGAAAAAAGAAAGAAAAGAAATCTGCGCAGGAAAATTTGATTACCAATAATAAGAAAACTCATTATTGTGGGCTGGTCCGGTCTATTGCTTTTTCCTTGTGCTTATTTTGCGCTAGGTGGATGGTTCACGGGTACAACTTTTGTGACTTCGTGGTATACTCACGGATTGGCTAGCTCCTATTTGGAAGGTTGTAATTTTTTAACTGCTGCAGTTTCTACGCCTGCTAATAGTTTAGCACATTCTTTGTTGCTATTATGGGGTCCTGAAGCACAAGGAGATTTTACTCGTTGGTGTCAATTAGGTGGTCTATGGACTTTCGTTGCTCTTCATGGTGCTTTTGGTCTAATAGGCTTCATGTTACGCCAATTTGAACTTGCTCGATCTGTACAATTACGACCTTATAATGCAATTGCGTTCTCTGCTCCGATTGCTGTTTTTGTTTCCGTATTCTTGATCTATCCATTAGGTCAGTCTGGTTGGTTTTTTGCGCCTAGTTTTGGCGTAGCAGCTATTTTCCGATTTATCCTCTTTTTTCAAGGTTTTCATAATTGGACCTTGAATCCATTTCATATGATGGGAGTTGCTGGAGTATTGGGTGCTGCTCTTCTATGTGCTATTCACGGTGCTACCGTGGAAAATACTTTATTTGAAGACGGTGATGGTGCAAATACATTCCGTGCTTTTAACCCAACTCAAGCCGAAGAGACTTATTCTATGGTCACTGCGAACCGTTTCTGGTCCCAAATTTTTGGGGTTGCTTTTTCCAATAAACGTTGGTTACATTTCTTCATGTTATTTGTGCCGGTGACCGGTTTATGGATGAGTGCCATTGGAGTAGTTGGCCTAGCTCTAAACTTACGTGCTTATGATTTTGTTTCCCAGGAGATTCGTGCAGCAGAAGATCCTGAATTTGAGACTTTTTATACAAAAAATATTCTTTTGAACGAAGGTATTCGTGCTTGGATGGCGGCTGATCCTGAGCCGCCATCCAAGCACGAATACCTTCGTTCAAAAGAATATTTAGAATCACCTATAGATGGAATTGCTACCTCATGCTCATTCTTTGTTTTCGCCGTGGTTGATAATAATAGGAGCACTACAAATTATCTATGCAGCTCTCACTTCTATGGGTCAACGCAATTTGAAAAGAAGGATAGCCTATTCATCAATATCTCATATGGGCTTTGTAATTATAGGAATTGGTTCCACGGCATCTATAGGGCTCAATGGAGCCATTTTGCAAATGATTTCTCATGGATTAATTGGTGCTGCACTTTTTTTCTTGGTAGGAACAAGTTATGACAGGATACGTACTCTTTTCCTTGATGAAATGGGAGGAATCGCTATACCAATGCCTAAAATCTTTACTATGTTCAGTAGCTTTTCAATGGCTTCTCTTGCATTGCCAGGAATGAGTGGTTTTGTAGCAGAATTTATGATATTTTTGGGAATAATTACTAATCATAAATATTCTTCGACCTTTCGGATCATTATTACTGCAATAGCGGCAATTGGAATGATATTAACTCCCATTTATTTGTTATCTATGTTACGTCGAATGTTCTATGGATATAAGGTTTCGAATGTCCCGAAACCTTATTTTAAGGATTCGGGACCACGCGAACTTTTTATTTTGATCTGTCTCTTTCTACCAATCATAGGTATTGGTCTTTATCCCGATCTAGTTCTATTTTTACATAATGCTAAGGTAGAAGTTGGTCCCGGAGACTTTTTGGTTCATCATATAATTTCTCTGATTTACCTCGATGTCGGCTCTTCGCCACCTGGGGCGGTAGTATGTTCCAAGGGTTGGGCTGTTCGCCCATTAAAGCGGTACGTGAGCTGGGTTCAGAACGTCGTGAGATAGTTCGGTCTATATCCGGTGCGGGCGTTAGAGCATTGAGAGGACTTTTCCTTAGTACGAGAGGACCGGGAAGGACGCACCTCTGGTGTACCAGTTATCGTGCCCTCGGTAGACGCTGGGTAGCCAAGTGCGGAGCGGATAATTGCTGAACGCCTATAAGTAAGAAGCCCACCTCAAGATGAGTGCTCTCAGAAGGTCATGGCGAGACGAGCCGTTTATTAGACGATAGGTGCCAAGTGGAAGTGCAGTGATGCATGCAGCCGAGGCATCCTAAGAGACCGGAAGATTTGAACCTTGTTACTACATGACCCGATTGATCTGATCGGGTCCTGCAGATGTGATAAAGAATAAAAAAAAGAATCGATTCTTTGCGACTCCTAATTTAATATGAAAAAAAAAGAAGCTGAGAGAATCCAAGAAGTTTTTATTGCATAGCTCCATTCGTATCATTCCGAGTTTCTCTACTTGACAGGGCCCCAAAAGCCCCGCCAAGTAGAGAAGAGAACTCGGCGAGTACTAACTAATTATGGCCTTCTTCGTTTATGGTTTTCAATTCTGGTGTCTCAGGCGTAGGGGAACCACACCAATCCATCCCGAACTTGGTGGTTAAACTTTACTGCGGTGACGATACTGCAGGGGAAGCCCTGTGGAAAAATAGCTCGATGCCAGAATAATAAAAAAAGCTTACTTATTTTTCAAAATAAACCCAACCCCGGCATTCTTTTTTTCCCATTCCACACTGCGAAAGGCAATATTTGTGATCGATCTCGTGGAGACGGGGCCTGTAGCTCAGAGGATTAGAGCACGTGGCTACGAACCACGGTGTCGGGGGTTGGGTTTATTTTGAAAAATAAGTAATAGTTAGATTTACCAATGCCTTAACCTAATAGATTTATCATTGCTAACATTCTAATTGAATAGCCTATAATTTCACCTATAAGTAGTGGGTGAAACCTATTATCCGACGGATAGAGGAACTGCTTCGCTCAAAAAAGATCATAAAGATAAACATTCGACCAGATATCGAGAGTACAGAAAAAAATGATCAGCTTCCCGTAATAATTCGGACCAGGCCTACGTCAAATATTAAATTTTCTTTAGAAGTTGTACAAGATCCATTGGAACCATTTTCAATGCAGGTCGAACCAGATCTGGATCTGGAAGATTCAGATAATTGGACAACCACGATGCATGATCGAATTAAGCAGATGAATGAAGAGTATCTGGTGAATTTAGAGATTTATCAACAGTTGCAAGCTGATTTTAAAAAGAAAATGGATCAGCCTTCTCCTGACATAAAATCGAGATTCAAAAAAGAATTAATTCGAATCAAAATTTGGGGTTCTATCTTCCAAAAGAAGAGCACTCGATTCATTAGGAAGAAATTGCCCTATTTTATGAAAGTCCTTTATTTTAGGACGAAACTAACAGTTATTGATCTTAAAATAAGCATTTTCAATCTCATCGAGTCCAGTTTGCAAGTTTACATGCAATTGACGATAAAAATTGAACCAATTCAAAAACTATTCAATAGAACACGATATTAACTACCTGAGCTACGGAAGAAGCTTTTTGACCAATAGCGACATAAACACATATTACATTCTGATTTTTTTGATTTATAATCGTATCTGTAGCTACTGCCGTCTTACCGGTCTGTCTATCTCCAATAATCAATTCTCGCTGACCGCGTCCTATAGGGATCATAGAATCAATAGCAATAAGACCCGTTTGAAGAGGTTCATATACAGAACGTCTTGAAATAATACCTGGGGCGGCGGATTCGATCAATCGAGATTCGGAAGATGAAATCTTCCCCTTACCATCAATAGGTCGAGCTAGCGCATTTACAACTCGACCCAAATAAGCATCACTTACTGGTATCTGAGCAATTTTTCCTGTTGCTCTCACGGAACTGCCCTCTTGTATCATCAAGCCATCACCCATTAATACAGCTCCAACATTATCTGATTCTAGATTTAGGGCAATACCTACTGTGCCATCTACAAATTCTACTAATTCCCCTGCCATTACTTTATCAAGACCATGAATACGAGCAATGCCATCTCCTACTTGAAGTACAGTGCCAATATTCACAACTTGAACCTCGTTATTATATTGTTCAATCTGTTTACGTATCATACTACTGATTTCATCGGGTCGAATAGTTCTTTTTGGATCTTTGCCGTCCAATGTGGCTTCTCAACTAAATCTAGAATTAAAACGTCAATCCATCAAGGTATCAGGTAGGAAACTCTTCTATTCCTTCTCTCTCGTATTGTCCCTATGATCCGATGCTAAATTGCGATTAAAAATCATCGCATTTTTTTTGTTAAATGCGGAACCGACGACTTACACAGAAGAGAATTTATTCAAAAATGAGTAAAAAGGAAATATGAATGAAAAGAAAAAAGAAAGAAAAAAAGGATTTAGAATTATAAGAATGAAAATTCTTTCGATTGCGACCCAGAGTCTTATTCCCCAAGATCTCTGTGACACTAAACAATAGATCATAAATCATGGCGGAATGTGGGCACATATTCATTTTTTTTTTTTTATCAAAGATTATTATCGAATATAATCATATATAATCGAACTCCATTGTCTTTTCAATTTGCTAGAAAGACATAGCATCAATTTGATACTATGTTTCTCATACGGAATCCATTGCATTGCTGGACATATGGACAACTGAGCAACCTTCAGTCTATCAAAAGTAATGGCAGGGGAATTAGTAGAATTTGTAGATGGCACAGTAGGTATTGCCCTAAATCTAGAATCAGATAATGTTGGAGCTGTATTAATGGGTGATGGCTTGATGATACAAGAGGGCAGTTCCGTGAGAGCAATAGGAAAAATTGCTCAGATACCAGTAAGTGATGCTTATTTGGGTCGAGTTGTAAATGCGCTAGCTCGACCTATTGATGGTAAGGGGAAGATTTCATCTTCCGAATCTCGATTGATCGAATCCGCCGCCCCAGGTATTATTTCAAGACGTTCTGTATATGAACCTCTTCAAACGGGTCTTATTGCTATTGATTCTATGATCCCTATAGGACGCGGTCAGCGAGAATTGATTATTGGAGATAGACAGACCGGTAAGACGGCAGTAGCTACAGATACGATTATAAATCAAAAAATCAGAATGTAATATGTGTTTATGTCGCTATTGGTCAAAAAGCTTCTTCCGTAGCTCAGGTAGTTAATACGTTCCAAGAACGTGGCGCAATGGAGTATACCATTGTGGTAGCGGAAACTGCGGATTCTCCTGCTACATTACAACTGAGCAAAAATACGACAACAAATGGTCAACGCCTATAGATGGAGAGATCTGAATTAAAAATGTTATATTGAATTAATTATATATAACAACATGATAGAGGATAAACCCAACTATCATGGAATTAATTTTTATGAAAATGTTAAAAACATGATTTCAGAATATCCTAATTTTCTATTTTTTCTTTCTTTTGTCCATTTACAAATTATCGATAATTTAACTTCAATGATTAGTCAAAAAATAGAACTAGATCGGGATAAAGACCAATACCTATGATTGGTAGAAAGAGACAGATCAAAATAAAAAGTTCGCGTGGTCCCGAATCCTTAAAATAAGGTTTCGGGACATTCGAAACCTTATATCCATAGAACATTCGACGTAACATAGATAACAAATAAATGGGAGTTAATATCATTCCAATTGCCGCTATTGCAGTAATAATGATCCGAAAGGTCGAAGAATATTTATGATTAGTAATTATTCCCAAAAATATCATAAATTCTGCTACAAAACCACTCATTCCTGGCAATGCAAGATAAGCCATTGAAAAGCTACTGAACATAGTAAAGATTTTAGGCATTGGTATAGCGATTCCTCCCATTTCATCAAGGAAAAGAGTACGTATCCTGTCATAACTTGTTCCTACCAAGAAAAAAAGTGCAAAAAAAGAAAAAAAAAAAAAATAGATATAGATATCTATCTTCTAGAATAAGATAAGACTCTGGCCGCAAACAAATTATTATTCATTTGTATTCTCCTATATTCATTGAAGAATATAGGATGAATAAAATAGTTTTATTCATATGGCAATAATTTTTTACCACGCACATCTCATCTACAAAAAGGAAAGCTCCTATAACAGTTTAAGTTTTTATTAGATTATATTGAGTCTAACCATCAAATCTTTTTCGATTTGAGTTTGATATATGATACATAGTATCAAGATTCGGAATGTGGGCACATATTCATTTTTATTTTTTTTATCAAAGATTATTATCAAATATAATCATATATAATCGAACTCCATTGTCTTTTCAATTTGCTAGAAAGACATAGCATCAATTTGATACTATGTTTCTCATACGGAATCCATTGCATTGCTGGACATATGGACAACTGAGCAACCTTCAGTCTTCGATTCGAATTAGACTGCTAGAAAAGCATCACTGCATCATTCGTATGCATTCTATGAACCATGCTATTCGTATAATAAACTGATGCATCAACACGCATTCAAATTATTTCTTTTTATTTCAAATGAAGGAATTTCCCTTATTTCCAATACTTACTATGTTTTGTTCACGTAACCGAAGAAGAAGCTTATTTTCAAGAACAAACTCAAGAACAAAACGTAGCGAAGGAGGGGGAGGACGACGCAGAAGAGGACCTCGTAACTAAAGATATACATGTCTTTAGTTACCCATATGAAGGGGATTTTCGTAGATATTTAGTCAAAGGGGCCGTCCGTTTTCAGAGCCGTAAAGTTTCAGTCTTGAGCCATTGGATACCTCGACCACAGTCTCCTCATTTCGCGAGACTAGAGGAGATTACTCATGAGACACATAGCAAACCCAAGCCTAAGAATAAGAAATTAGTTGTTAAAGAGAAGATTACAACTTCAAGATTGATGGGATTTGTCGAGAAATTTTTAGAAAGGAAACAGAAAAGGCAAGAAGAGCAACGCCGTCAAATGCAACAGGCCTTCGATTGGGAATTGCTTCACTATCTAAGAGCTGGTGTCTTATTCACTCATGCATATCTTAGAAAGCGACTCTATTTCCCTCCATTGATAATAGTGAAAAATCTTGGTCGTATTTTATTATTGTATGGCTCGAAAGAAAAATATCTGCGGGAATACAACAACGTATTGGACCTGAATACGCCGGTCCTTTGGGAATTATTCAAGCTTTGACAGATGGAATCAAACTACTGCTAAAAGAGGATATTATTCCATCTAGGGGGGATATTTGGTTATTTAGTATTGGACCAGCGGTAGTGGTCATACCTATTTTTTTAGGCTATTTAGTAGTTCCCTTTGGTCGCCACATTGTTTTAATTGATCTTAGTATAGGCGTTTTTTTTTGGATTGCCATTTCAAGTATTGCTCCCCTTGGACTGCTTATAGCAGGATATGGATCAAATAATAAATATTCTTTTTCAGGTGGTCTCCGAGCTGCTGCTCAAGCTATTAGTTACGAAATTCCTTTAGCTTTATGCGTGTTATCTATATCTCTACGTGTGATTCGTTGGAATATGAGATATTTAGATAATCAAATTGAATTCTAAGTAAAACCAAATTAAGTCAAGTGAGTCAATGGATAAAGCTGGATGGCTTGAATCATAAGTAAAACCAGAAGAACGAGCTTCTGTTCCTCATTTCAACGAGGAATTCCCTTTACTAATCGGAAGTTAAGAGCCTTTTAGTCACCGATAAGGGAAGTTTTTCCCTGTAGTAAATCAGGGATTTCTACATCCACAATGAGTCCTAAGTACTCGAAGACAAATGTGTAAGAGAAATAGTGTACTGACCATGGAATTATATTCCATGAGTCAGGAGAGCGATCGGACCGCCAAAATAAAAGATTTTCGTTCTTCCTTATGACGAATGAAGATTTATGTGAAGAAAATTATCAGATAGATATTTTCTATTATGTCCCGACTAGATCGCACCATGTATTATTAATCCAAGAGGTTATTCTTGGGTCCGGGGTTTTTTCAAAAATGGATGAATTACAAAGAAATCATCTGGAACTAGTTATATAGAAATGGATGATCTAGTTATATAGAAATGGATGATCTAGTCACTAGTAGAAATTACCTGGATCATTTGATACAGGATGATCTAGTCACTAGTAGAAATAGTGTGGAGTTTTTCCAGTGTTATGATATCCTGGGTCATATTGATTATGATTATCGACTCTATATTACAAATAATGAGTTTTTTCACCAAATAGAGAATCTCGCTTGGTCTGAAAGAATACTCTATTAAACGGGTTATTTTTTCACCCACTACCGAGCCCATACTGCCTCCCATGAATTGAAAATCCATAACTCCGAGTGCGACAGCCATACCATTTATTTCACCTAAGCCTGTTTGAATAGCGTCGGATAAACCTGTTTCTTTTTGATAGGAAGTGTTATAATCTTCATAAGATTGTTCTTCTGTTTCTATAAATTCTTCCTTTCCTAGATTAAATGTACTCTTTATTTAAACAAGTGGAACCATCTTCTATCGTAGTACAATCTTTTTCTTATTGAGTTATCACTTTTCTCTCGATCCAAATAAACAAGATGACTGAATACTAGCAATTCAGTCAAAAATAAAAAATTGAGCCAGCAGCATAGTTAAGTAATTAACTAACTAAAAAAAGAACTGTTTTTCCCTAGACTTTCTCAGTTTATATTGCCGATTGGCGGGCACAGCCGCTCGGAACGAAGAATATATTCTATTGATACATTTTATCATAGGCCATCGAAATAATCCTGAGCAGCCAAACCATGCCACCCAAACCAAAGCACGAAAGTCAAAATCTTTTATCAAATCGATTCCTAGTTAAATAATGGATCAATTTACTCTATCAATAACTAAGCCTGGACAGGGTTACTCTGATGAAATTGTTTATGATGAAATTATCCTGAATGTGGATTTAGAATCCGAAACTGCATTGGATAAGTATGCTTTTCCAAAATCGTTCCAGAAGTATTCTTTGAAATGGAAAAAAGTCTTTAAAAGATTCTATTTTCAATTAATTGAAACAAAAAATATATATTCTTTTGAATTGGCAAAAATAATCCATCAATACTATTTCCAAAAAATGGCTAATGAATACTTTTTGGAATTCAATTTTGAAAAGTTCTATTGGAAATTCCAAAAAATAGTCAATAAATACTATTTGGAATTCAATTTGATTATCAATTTTAGAATCTCTTCCCAAACCGAACACGATAATTTGTAGAAAAAATTCGATAAGCTAATGATTTTTTTCCGTGTTTAAGAATACGATTAACGATCATGTTAACTAATCAACCTGAGAAGTGTATTGTTGGAACTGGATTGGAGGGTCAAGCAGCTCTAGATTCAGGAAGTATAGCTATAGCGAAGCAAGGGGGAAAAATAAAGTATATTGATGGTGGAAATATAACTATAACTTCATCCGTTCTTCGAGAGAATATAGAAACAGAATTGATTCTATATCAACGTTCTAATAGTGACACTTGTGTGCATCAAAAACCCCGAGTTCGCCAAGGGGAATATGTAAAGAGGGGGCAAATTATAGCAGACAGTGCAGCTACAGCAGGGGGAGAACTTTCTTTGGGAAAAAACATCTTAGTCGCCTATATGCCATGGGAAGGATACAATTTTGAAGATGCAATACTTATTAGTGAACTTCTGGTATATGAAGACATTTTTACTTCTTTCCAGATCGTAAGATACGAAATTGGAGTTTATATTACGAAGCAGGGCCCTGAAGTAATCACTAGAAAAATACCTCATTTAGATGCTTACTTACTCCGTCATCTGGACGAAAATGGCCTTGTAATGATAGGATCTTGGGTAGAAACAGGTGATGTATTAGTAGGTAAATTAATACTGGAAGCAGAAGAAGACTCACTATTTTTGAACTTTTACCTGCAAATGCAATGTATGCATTAGGCTCGACAATCGTGACATTAGCCAACATACCAAAACTAGCAGTGACTCCACCAGTTGTAGGAGATGTAAGAACTGAAATATATAGTAAATTATTCTCTTTTTGATATGTATGCAACACAGCAGCTATTTTATTCATTTGCATTAAGCTAAAACTTCCTTCTTGCATGCGCGCTCCGCCAGAAGCACATACGAGAATTACTGGAAGAAGATTATCAGTAGCATACTCTATTAAACGGGTTATTTTTTCACCCACTACCGAGCCCATACTGCCTCCCATGAATTGAAAATCCATAACTCCGAGTGCGACAGCCATACCATTTATTTCACCTATGCCTGTTTGAATAGCGTCGGATAAACCTGTTTCTTTTTTATAGGAAGTGTTATAATCTTCATAAGATTGTTCTTCTGTTTCTATAAATTCTTCCTTTCCTAGATTAAATGTACTCTTTATTAGTTTTACGTTAGCGTCGACATACTCTTTTTCTTCTTTAGTTAAAGAGTGATAACTTAAAGGAAATTCTTCCTCAATATCCTCAGTATCTTCAATATCTTCAGTATCTTCAATATCTTCAGTATCTTCTATATAAGTCTCTTTTTTCTTACAAAATTTTTCTTTGCTATCTAGTGCTAATATAGAAAACTCTTTCATTATCTTCAAGTATATCTTTTGTGAATTTAGAATCTCTTCCCAAACCGAACACGAACCTTTCGATTCATTCGGCTTTCCGCTCGGCTCTTTTTTTTTTTACCAAGCCTACCCTTTTCGTTCATATTATGTCAAAATAAGATCAATCTATCAAAGACCGAAATCTACGAAGGGCTCTTTTGCCAAAAGGGATTTTTTATTATCAACAAAGTTGTTCTTCTTTTTTTCTTCTTTTTTTCTTCTTTTTTCTTTTCATTCGTATTTCCTCTTTACTTTTTCTTGAATAATTTCGCTTCTGTGCAGGTCGCCGGTTCCGCATTTAAACCAAAAAAATTGGATGGGAGATTAGGACTATTTTTCAGTCGATAGATTGAATAATTCCATTGATATGAATGTTATATATCGGATGAACCTCCAACTATGCCTTTGAACCCATCTCATATTAGCACAGCGGTGGAAAGAGTACCCAGTTGTGCTTGGACTTCAAGCAGTTTAGCTTTAACCATTCTAAAGATTTTCTCTTGTTGGTTGGGATTGGTAATAAAATTTTCCAATCAACTATGAAATGCTATAGTTCTTCCATATTTCTTTTTTCCCTTTTAGAAGTAATTCGTTGAGATCATGCACTTTTCTATCTACAAAGTGCAGTTGGTTGGATCCAGCTAGATTATTCAAATATACAACTCGCACACACTCCCTTTCCGAAATAGATCAGTACACCAAGCACCACACTGAGATTTATTATATTTGTTTCTAAAATATTGGTATTTAACCCGAAACCCTCAGCGGAGGGTAAATAAATTAGGGAAATGAAAGAATCAGTTAGTATAAATAAAGTATCCAATTCAAATTATGTTGATTCGTTAGAATAGCTTCCGTTGAGTCTCTGCACCTATCCCTTTCTCGGAAAGGAAACTATTGTCTCTAGAAATCCACCTACTGATCATTTATGACAAATGAATCATGGATTAACGCTTGGTCACGTAAATATTTATCCAATAATATATTGACTTGTGACTTTATGAGTGAGATAGTTTCTTTCTCTGAGTACACAGCTCTTATTCCAGCAATATACAAAGAAAGCGGATTGTTATGAATGGGAACTAAATTGGGAACTAAATTTAATAATTGTCCATATGTTATATTCTTATTTTTGATATGAATCCTTTCTATGTAAGAAGCTAATCTTTTTTTATAATTTAAACGAGGACGGTGTAAATAATCTAAAAATTCAAGTGTATTTGCTTTGCAAAAAGAAGCTCTCAATGAATTTTGATTAGATAGTTTTAAGGGATTTAACCAATTGTCTCGATTATTGAATATTGCCAAAAGACTAGATAATTCCATGGAACTTTTTCCATTATCGAATACGTCAATAATCAATTCAATTATCGGTTTCTTCTCATTCAAACCTAATCGTACTATTGTTTTTTGTAGATCGATTTTCGGGGATTCAAGATTAGGAATTGATTTTTCTCTTTGCGGATTGATAATCTCGTTCCAGATAATCTTATAAAATTGAATCTTGTCCGAGATAACCTTATAAATTTTATTCTCAAATCCATCTCTTTCAAACCTGTACCAATAATGTCTTGCAATTAGTTAGATTAAGGCTTATTTGTAAATGGATATTTTGTCTTATAGAAGCTATAATTGTGGTAGCTTTTTTCTACTGGATCTTTTTTTTCAGGTAATAAAGAGCCATTCTAATTGGATCGATCCAATTAGATCGATCCAATTTTCTAAATCTTTCTGAAAAAAAGAATATGGATTTGGATCAATTATGATCCTATCATTAATCATACAGTTTACTTTACAAGAAATAATAAGTAAAGATAAGACCTTACCTTCCTTTGTGTTCAAAGAAAGATAAGATCTTATCCTTATTTTTCAGTTTTTACTTTCATATGTACAGTATCTCTTATAGATACGCGATACATCTGTTTTCTATAAAGATGATCCTAATCCGGAATAAGAACCGTAGAAAAAAATACCTATTAAACCAATAACGAGAATACCAGTTAAAGTACCTATCAACCAAAGAGGGATCCTTCCGGTGGTATCGGCCATTTCTATTACTTCCTTTCACATTTTCTTAAGTAGTCATGCTCAAGACATAAATTTTTCTTTTGTATGTCCTGCATAATTCCCTCAGAGTTGATTATTTTTTATAGGAACGTGGGGCTCATCAGAGATTTGCAGTATAACTCCTACTGCTTTGAGAAAGTAGGAATAATGATTAGATCTTTTAGAAAGCTTAGAAATGTTACTAATTTAAATTGGTATGGTTCTTGGCTTACATTTCTCGACTATGCCGAGAAGGACTCGGATCCTGATGATGTCGGATTATCGCTACTATTGAAAATTTGGTATGTCAAAAATATTAAATCGCGTTTACTTTCATTTAGCGGTCTAAGGTATTCGAAATTTATTCCCTCAATTGTAAAAACAGTAAAAACAGTTTTGTACGAATGTGACCTGGATGATTTCCTTTTGAGAGAAAAAAGATTGTTATTAGTACAAGAACAAATATCTCAATTTGAATCGAAGTTAACTCCCCCTATTGGTTTCTTTCATGAATATTTTGAACAAAGAAAACAGCCGGGACTTGTTTACTTTCGATATTTAGCTGAATTTATTCAGCGAGGTCTAACTCATAGAATAGGTGTAATGAATTCCGAATTAAATTCATTGTTTTTAGCAGAAATGCCGATCCGAGGCATAAACAAAAACAGGGATAATTTGTATTACTATTCTATATCAAGATATGAATTCTAAAAGAAATTTTGGCAGCCAATTTAGAATTATTATAATATAAGAAATATATATATTTCTTATATTATAATAATTCTATATATATATATTCTATATATTATATTATAATCATTATATATATATTCTATTTTTTTTTTTTTTACTAATTTAAATATAAAAATTTATCAAAAATTATAAGAAGATTTGTGTTGTGTCAAAAAATACAAAAAAATTTGTGTCAAAAACTAGAAGAAAATATGTGCCACGTAGAGCTACAAGAAGATTTTTGCCACGTAAAACTAAACATCGAATACTGAAAGGAGTTATTTATGTTCGAGCAAGTTTTCGCAATACCATTGTTACTGTTACAGATACACGGGGGCAAGCGGTTTCTTGGTCTTCTGCCGGTGCTTGTGGATTTAAAGGTACAAAAAGACGTTCACCATTTGCTGCTGAGACTGCAGCAGCAAATGTTGTTCATACCTTAGTAAATCAAGGTCTTCTGAAAGAAGCAGAAGTTATGATAAGTGGCCCTGGTCCGGGGAGAGAAACAGCATTACGAGCCATTGCTAAAAGTGGCATACAATTAACTTATGTACGTGATGTAACTCCTATGCCACATAACGGATGTAGACCTCCCAAAAGGAGATGTGTGTAAGAATTGAATAAATTGAAAGAGAAAGAAATGATTAAATTATTTATTTAAATAATATTATGAATCAGAATAAAATAGCAGTCTCAATTAAGATACCAGAATTGAAGTGCGTGGAATTCAGAACAGAGAATAAGCGTTTTAATTATGGTCGTTTCACTCTATCTCCGCTTCTTAAAATAATCAATGTTGCTTCTGTTAATTTGAAACAATTAGAAAATTCAAAGAATGAGACCGTTCACTTTGAACAACAAAGAGTAATTGAACAGGTTCAACAACAAATTTCTCGCCAAGCTGTACAAAGAGCTCTACGAACTCTGAATAGTCGTTTGAATAATGAGTTACATTTACGTACGATCGAACATAATATCGACCTACTTCTAGCCATGAAAAACATAACTGATTAACATTATATATATATTGATATATTAATACTACTTATATATTATATATAATATAGTAGGTCTTATTTTTCAAAAGAGAATTAACTAGTGTTAATGGTAACTATTCGACCCGATGAAATCAGTAGTATGATACGTAAACAGATTGAACAATATAATAACGAGGTTCAAGTTGTGAATATTGGCACTGTACTTCAAGTAGGAGATGGCATTGCTCGTATTCATGGTCTTGATAAAGTAATGGCAGGGGAATTAGTAGAATTTGTAGATGGCACAGTAGGTATTGCCCTAAATCTAGAATCAGATAATGTTGGAGCTGTATTAATGGGTGATGGCTTGATGATACAAGAGGGCAGTTCCGTGAGAGCAACAGGAAAAATTGCTCAGATACCAGTAAGTGATGCTTATTTGGGTCGAATCAAAATGCCAGTTATCCTCAACCTCCCTATTTGTCTAGACGATGCCGCTTTTCATTTGAATAACCCCTTTTTTGCCAAATTGCCTGAAGCTTATGCGATTTTCGATCCAATTGTTAATGTAATGCCAATTATCCCTCTGTTCTTTTTTTTATTAGCCTTTGCTTGGCAAGCTGCCGTAAGTTTTCGATAACGGGGCGCATATACTTGATAAAAA
Source organism: Sequoia sempervirens (assembly GCA_007258455.2). Taxonomy (NCBI): domain Eukaryota; kingdom Viridiplantae; phylum Streptophyta; class Pinopsida; order Cupressales; family Cupressaceae; genus Sequoia; species Sequoia sempervirens. The sequence goes on from VDFB02281492.1 coordinate 548,839,562, forward strand.
TAGATTAAATAATTTGATAACATAACATTCTAATTTTAAAAACATTAATACAGTGACAAATTAGGAGAGTTTGTACCTACTTCCATTTTTGAGGGACATGCGAAAAAGGATAAAAAATCGAAAAACGATAAAAAATAAAAAAATAAAAGCAACAAAAGAAAAAAAAAAAGAGAGAAACAATAAAAAAGTATCGTTGTATATAAATAGTATACATTAATTCATTGTGGAGGATGAAGATGATTTTTATAAATAGGGCTTCAGCTAGAAGAATACGAGCTGTAGCTAAACATGTACGTATGTCTTCTAATAAAGCACGTAGAGTAGCTCATCAACTTCGTGGTTGTACCTATATGGAGGCACTTTCGATACTGAATTGGATGCCTCATAGAGCATGTTATCCCATATTAAAAGTACTTCGTTCTGCAGCCGCAAATGCATATTACAAGATGAATATAGATAAGGGCTCTTTATTTGTCATTATGGCTGAAGTGAATGAAGGTCCTATTTTTCAAAGATTTCGACCTAGAGCTCGGGGACGCGGTTATCCAATACAGAAACCCACTTGTCATATAAGTATTACATTGGAGGATTTAGATATCTCGGATAATTTAGATGGCTTGGAGGAACCATAAATTTCATCCCCGGTAAGAGTAGATGATAGATCTGTACTTTTTAACAGAAGGAAAGTTCTTCTTGTTAGAGCAATTTCCTGGTCCGTTTCAGCTTCTGATCCAAACGAGTCGCACATACACCCTAGCACATACTCCTTTACGCTGAGGACATCCTCGAAGAGCAGGAGATTTTGTTCTATTTTCTATTGGTTGTCAAGCAGTTCCACTTCTTCAACCTGAGAAGTGTATTGTTGGAACTGGATTGGATTTTGTTCATAAATTGTGGATATAGATTCTAATCAAAAGGCCAAACCAGGAGAGCATTTGAAATCATTAATGTGAAAATCTGAAACTATTCCAAAATGATCTCTTCTGCAACAATGAATAATTTTACATGACATGTATGATGCAAAAATATAAATTGTCTATACAAAACAAGTGCTAGGAGAAATAAGAAGGACATGCTTACCTGGGACTGTCATGCCTGACAAGTTGAAGGAATTGAGCGTATTGAAAGACGAACATTTTCAGGATCTGCACTGATAGCTTCCTGATAAAGCAATTCAGTTCTATCATAGCAGTTATAATTGTCTGGCTCAAGGGGAGTACTAGTAGCTGCAGCTAAAATTTGTAGGCTTTCATGATCAAGATGAGTCTCGCTTACAATTTCTCCCTCTGAATCCGAGTCAAATTCCTTGAGAAAACATTGCCACAGTTGTGCAATTTTTATAGTCTGGTCTGAAGGATTCACAGTCCCCTGGGTTTCCACAGTTTGGGTTGTACCTATTTTGGCCAAATTTGGATTTGACAAAGAATATGTTGATGCCTTACAGCAATTGCACTCTAAAAACATTGCATGGTTTTGATGATTCCTTCACATGGCGGATCTTCGTAAGAATAGCCTGCAATTGAATCATTTATATGTCTGCCTCCACCAAACCGATCACCTAAACTCGATGCATTTGGCACTCCAACATTACAAACAGATTGGCCAGAAAAATTGATCCATGATCAGTGTTCTTGTATGACTTTGATTTCTCCTTCTGCGGAACATATGGCAGATGTGGGGCTTCCAGCAAAAGGAATGGCAGCCAAAGCAACGTTCTTCCCCATTCTATATACAGTAAAATTAGCTAGCCGAATCATTACAGAAACCATGAATATAGGAGTGGATGAGAAAACTTGTTGGAACATCCAGACAAAGGAAATCTGTATTTCTCTCTGCACCATTCCAATGACCTCGTGTAAATCCTCACACAGAAGGATCTGCCTCATTTGCAGAGCATATGTTTGAAGCTCCCTGATCATGAAAACCATTGAAGAAAACACTCTCTTGACATAGTAGATGCAACAACACGAAAAAGTGAGAACTTCACATTTCCAAGGGAGGGGCTTCAGTCGCTCGCTTGGCGGTAGATGCCACATCCATTCACATGCCTATCTCCCCTTGCTTAGCTGATCTTCGGTTTCATAACTTCCTTGATTTTTGAAAGTGTCTGACACTTGTATATATGTCAACTTATTGGAACATTATGAGCATCCATTTTTTTTGGGCTATGATAATATCCGAGTTTTCAAATTTTAGGTTCATTGTTGCTGGGACGGAGACCCCAATATATTAAAGTCCTGAGTAATAGTGTTTCAAGCTATCAGCACATAGTAGGTTCATGCATCCATCAGGAGGTGTATGCATTTTAGACACCAATGATTACTAGATCCAGTTTCCAATCAGCTCCAGGCATCACAAATCCAAATACAGTCCAAGGAGCAGTTGGTTCTTACTGGAGTCAGATCTATGTAGGAGAAGGCAAGGGGCAGTTTACAGTCATCAAGGTAGGAAACCAACAAATTAAAAGCATACAAATCAACCCTAATATGTACCATATTACCCCATTTTTTATTTTTTGAATGTGTCTGACGCTTACTTCTCCGACTTAACTAGGGTTCTGGGTTTAATACACTTGAGACAACTTCTCACTTCCATGTGACCCTTAGCTAATTTTCTAACTTGTTCAAGATTGATGAGGAAGGCAGAGGATAAACATAGATTAAAAAAATAGACATAGAAAACAGAGGTGAACTGAAAATGAAAACATACAAAGCTTGATCATATATGCTCTTTCATGTATTCAGAAAACTAAAAATAAAAGAAGCACTCCTTTTATTTTCACACAGACTGCCAAGTTTAGCTTGAGCAGAGAAAAAAAGAGAAAACAAAAAAACAAATTAGTTACATATAATTTCTGAGATTACGAGTTAAATTCTCATTTAAATTTGTCCTTAATGCAGAGAAAGTGGAGACAGGTGAAATGGAACTGGGCTAGTTACGTGCTATGAACTCTGTGAACTAGTCAACACTGGACTAGTTTCGTGCTATGGACTCTTGAGCATGGCCAAAAGCTTGGTTATTGGTAGCTAGCTTTAGTGAAAGTAAACTACACTTAATAAACACTGAATTTTCTATGCCTCGCGCATGGGGCCCTTCCTACTGTGAACTCAGAAACTCACCAGATCTTCCTTCAGCCAGATTGTAGAACATCTCCCATGATTTCAATATAATTTTTTCTTTTGACTTACAAAGTTTATTGTCACTTTATGACATTTTATCAAGAAAAAGCAAATTACTATCAGTATAACTATAAATCCATATACTGATACAGGAGCATAACTATAAAGGCAAGCAAGGGGATTACCACCAACCAAAACAACAACAGATTTCAACTCCAAGTTGTCAAGCAATTGAGGGTTCCGCACCTCAATTTCCAGTTAGGCGTTGCGGCAAGTTTCTCTAGATCCAAATGCCTAACCGAAGAATTGGAACCATTAGAAGTTGGCATTGCAATAGAAGGTAGCTGAAGAACCCCTAATAGGACCAAATATATTTATTCAGTCTAAACCAGGCCTAACCCTAGGGAATCACATATTTAGGAGGTACTATCACTCCCTGCACAGTGGAGTCTGCCTTCTTCAATTCTGCCAGATAAATCTGACTGCAATGATTGAACTAATGAACAACCACCTAACCGCTGGTAATCCTTATTGTACTACAGCTGTAATCTAAGGGCATACTAATGGAAGACATTGTTGTAAGAATAATTTATTCTTTCCAGATCTGAATTTTCTCATTATCTACAAAATTGACTATGGCTTGATTTATTTAAACTTGAGTGCAATGAATGAGCATAATCACCACAAATCTGATAGTCCTTTCCAGATTTATAGTTTTCTGATTATCATTTACTAGGTTTTAACAATCATTGACAACAGTTGTTTGATGTGCTTTGAATTTGGTTTTTCTTAAGACCCGACCCTAGGGATATAACATAGAAGAAGCTTAATGCTTTAGGGATCACATTCAAAAGTGTAGTGGTATGCAAGAATAATGATAGGAACTGGGGAATGTCTTTGGAAATCTCCTGAATGCTCTTATAGACAACTTGATGCCTTAGTCTAATCTACAAAGTGAAAGAAAGCCTAAAACATAACAGACGGCATTGGATCTCATGATCCATCTGTGCTGGTCATAGTATTAAGAGATCATCAGAATGGTCAAATGTCTAATAAGATAAGCAGTGGTTAACAAGCAACAACTACAAGAAACATTACTACCAAAATCCAGAAATAATTCGATGAAGAAAATAGATTTGGGAAATGAGGCATGCAAGAATAATGATAGGAACTGAAGAATGTCTTTGGAAATCTCATGAATGCTCTTATAGACAACCTGATGCCTTAGTCTAATTTACAAAGTGAAAGAAAGCCTAAAACATAACAGACGGCATTGGATCTCATGATCCATCTGTGCCGGTCATAGTATTAAGAGATCATCAGAATGGTGATTTGAGGGTATTTCTTCCACAGACGCATTTAATAGATCAGCCTCTCTGGTCACCTTTCGAAATATGTCTGTGTATTATCTCCTTGACGAGGGTCATGTTGAAAGAGTGGGATCATAAAATGAGACGTATCAACGGCCTTATTGAAGGAATGTGAAGAGGATCAAATTGTTTCCATCGGAAAAAAAACCTCAAACTCAAACTCACTGTTCCCGCCCTGCGAAAGTTGGTGAAGCCCGTAACATGTTTATGATTGTTTTAATGTGATAGATGTTTTATTAGTTAAATAGTTAAATGTAACTCTAAAGTTGGTGAAGGCCTGGTTACATAGGGCAATAGAGAAAACATATAGACGACATTCCAACACCAAACTGTAAGTGGAAATGGACAGAATAGACGAAGTTCATGAATAAAAACCATAAGGAATAGACTAAGAACAGTGCATGTATGAATTGATAATGCTAGGGAATTTGTATAGCTTTTGATAAAGAGTCGCATGATTGTAAACTGTGGATGACAAGTTGGCATCAACAAAACTAGCAAAGGGGAAATCCATAATACAAAGATTTTGGAGAAGATTTAGTGGTCCAAAGGCACTGGATAGCTTTGTGAACCCTAAAACACTCTCTCCATAAATTATAAGAGTGAAAATGAAAGCAAACCCACAAATAACAGAACAACATAAAAAATAATAACCAATTTAAGAGGCTATTCAGTTATAAAAACGTTAACAGGCTAATTATGCTTTGAAGGCATAATCATCAGCAGAGGACTGATAAAACCTTTATGCTGGACATATTGCCAGGAAATAATGTGAATCTCACCTTGATAGCCCACCTAATGGATATCATTAGTGGGTACTCGATAAATCTCTGTAAATGAAAAGTAGTTTCAGAACAGGGGAAATGTAAATTTTAAAATCCATCTCTGGCACTCCCAATCAGTTTCAAAGAATGAAAAACTCCCTGGCATCGGTTTGTTTGAGGATGTTGTGCAATGTAGTTTTGTTCAAGCCATAGAGTAAGCTATACCTCTTAGCAAAAGAAAATGCATTCGACAAGAAACACACTGATCTGCATTCAGATATTGAAGACATACCTCAAGGCTTGAATATATTCACAACATCTTCCCCGCATTCCCTCGGAGCCCTCAAATCAGTCTTGTCCCTCTGCAACATCTTTAACAGCATTCCCTTGAACAATCAGCTTGTGCAGAATAGTACATGTAAGAACCAAAGAGGTCACAAAGGGCAGAATAGCTTGGCTCCACCATCTTGTACAACTGTCAGCATTTTTCTGAATGGCAGCAGTAAAAAGAAGAGTTCAGAAAAAATCCATGAAAAGCAAAAAAGAAGCAAGAAAGCTGGAAGATCCCTAGGCTGGCTGATTATCCTTCTCCCTCTGCCATAGTTTGAGCATAAGCAGGTGGCCCCTGCTATTTGCGCATTTATCAGCATCCATATGAAATAAAAAAGATCTCAATCCAACTACAACAATAAAACCATAAAACAATCAGAATGTTGCTTCAAATGATAGAATAAAGAAATGCAAAGCTTTGAAAGCTTAATTTGCAGAATTTGAAAGCATTAGTGCTGGTATTTGAAGAGCCTTCACTGTTAACGGCTAGTTAGTTTCTTGAGGTGACCATTATTGCTTTGTTGCTTTCTTCTTTATGCTATTTTTAGCCAAAAATTGCATACCCACGTCCATTTCCCTTATGATAAAATAGCTTTATTGAGTTTTTTTGAAATAATCTAAATAGCCAAACTCTGGTTCTTATTCTACACTTATTTTCAACAGAATAGATAAAACTTAGGGATGAACTATATACTCTATATATAGAATATAGGGTCCCAAATGATTTCTTAGGGATGATTTCTCATGCCAACTAAGTTGATGTTTATATGTAAAGTGATGTTTTTCTTCAGAGTAGCAAATCAGGGGCTTCTTGCTCAATAGCTTCTTTTTTTTTTTAAATAGAGGGTTATTTATTATATTTAGGTTTGTGGACAGGTGATAAAAGAATTGGTAGAACCAGCTTATTGGGAGTATGCGGTTTTATGTTTAATAATTATTTTATTATTTTTTTAAATTGTTTGTAATCATTTGATTATGTGAGTATAAATGATAATTAATAATTTGGGTCTTTTAGAAAAGGTTTTTTTGGTTTTTGTAATTAATCTTTTTTTTTCTTCTTCTTCTTTTTAAATTTCTTTCTTATTTGCTTGTAAAAGTAAATTGTAACAATACAAATAACAAATGATGGAAACATAAAAAAATAAATGTAATATACGCAGTGAAATAATATTTTGATATTGGAGGTATTGTGGACCCCCTATAAAGTGTCAAGGTTTTGTATTTGTGGTTGAAGTGTTTTTTAAATGTAAGATTGAGTTTGGTTGGTGGGGGATATTCTAAAGTCTTTGGAATATCAAGGATAGCAGGATCTCCTCACATAGTCCTTAGGAAATGTCTTCTAATTTGATGAGAATTTTAGGGAAATTCCTTAGATTTGTTTGGATTGGAACAAAAAGAGGGTATTTTGTTCCCTCAACTTTTGAAAGTTCTTAGATGAGGAAAAGTGGTTAAAATTCTATAGATGTGATGTGTCATTGAGATATATTGAAAAAAAAAAAATTGTTTTGATCATCTTTTATTCAATACATAATTCTTAAAGTAAAAAGTGATTTTGCTCAAATATATGGACCAAATTCAAGTTTTAGATATGGAATTCAATGTTTGATGCTATCTCTCAAATATTTTATTAGGAACTTTTACATTACAAACTCATTGTTCATTAGAAATTAAGATTTTTACAAATTTATGCTATCAATTGTTCTTATTATATGTGATCTAAGTATGTAAAGTACATTCTAAGATTAATATGATGAAACAATAAATAATAATTTTATACCTCATTCTTATTTAAAAATGATAAATAATTGAGAATTTCTACATTATGAACTCATTGTTTGTGAGAGATTAAATTTTTTACAAGGTTATACTATCAATTGTTCTTAAACTCAAAACAGACCTAAAAAATAAAAAAAGAAACAACTTCATCAAAGAAATGAATAAAAACCATCACAAACATCTCAAAAAACTCAATAAAGCTATTTTATTACTTGGCCCCCTTTTATTAGTGTTTTTTTATTATAATATCAAATTTATAAGTAGTAAATTGTTGTAGGAATTTTGTTTGCAATATCATTTTAATAATCTTACTATTATTCATTTTTAGAAATTGGTTTCAATATTTATATTTATTTATTTATCATTGTAGATCAAATTTATGGTTGTAAAATTGATCCATAGTAGTTCTTAATTATAGATTTAAATCATAATTTCTTAAACTTTTAAAATTTACATTTACATCTTGTCAACCATTGATGTTCAATCTAGTGTAGTTTTTGTGTGGATTCAAATGTGGTACATTGTTGTATTTATCATTCATTTATTCATTTCAAACCATTGGGAACATCTTAGCAATATAATGATAAAGGAATAATCAAATAACATCAATAGCACCATGCAACATTATTAAAAGATACATCATCTTAGATCAATTGAATGCTTGATTATCATTCTCGACCATTATTCTTGTTATAATCACTTCATCTAGGATTTTGACTTAAGAGGACATGACCCTCATGATTAAGTAGATTCCCCAAATGTGTGTAAACACCACCCATTCCTTATTAATATTTACACATCAAAAGATCAAGGTGAAGTGTTTTCAATCAACCACATTTATGTCAATTCATTCTTGTTGATATAGGTTTAAGTCTATGTGCCAACTCAATTTAGGCATGGATCTAAACTAGAGCAACATATAATCAATTTATAAATATTGAAATATATTTTTAATCAATACCTTAAAATTATAGCATTTAATGGTTAATGAATTCCTAACACCTTTAATGTCACTTTTTTATCTTCAAAATTTAACTATGTTGTATTTTGTTCATTTAATTTTCATATTTATAATTCCATTAATTTAGCTCTTCAATCCTTTATTTCATTATTTTCTCTAGGTAAATTGTAGTGGTATAACACTTATTTTTCATTACATTTTTTGACAACCTAAATTTCTTACACAATAATGTGTTTTTTCTACTTGGTAGCTTTGATCTACTTCAAGTGCAAGTTAGGGTTACCATAAAAAAATTATATTGTTCCATAGGAGAACAATAAATGGTACCCTAGACATCCTTCACACCATAGGTAGGTCCTTTAGTGCAATGATCTCTTCATAAATCACGTCTTTAAACTTTTCCTTGTTACTAGATTCAATTCTTACCTTGTGATAGCATTAGATGAATTCTTTGATCAACCTTTCTCCTTGGGACTCCAAGGTGTAGTTGTACTCACCACTCCTCCTACATCACTATGTTGAGATCCTCTATCCAATGTTACTAAGAGGTTTGGGCTAGTGAATTTTAGTCCATTAGGCTCATGAGGTATTCAATGTATATAGATAACTCACCCTAGTTACACAAAAAATGGTTTTCCTAATAACATTGCATCTTTCATACTATCTTAATCAACCAAACATATTCTATCTAATTTGGAAGTGTCAACTTCAAAGCCTTACCATCCATAATCATGACAACAACTCTATATCATGATTTATACTTACACTAAAATATGGTATTCTCATAATGTTAGGAGATGAATCCCTAGTCCCAGGCCTAAACATCAAGGACTCATTCATAATGACCCTTCTTACATATCACTTCCTAAGAATTAGAGGCTTTACAATCCTTACACCAATAACATAAAGTCATCATCCTCACATTTGGGATTAAGTCTCTAAAATTTTATTAAATTTAAGCTAATAATTAAACTAATGCTTCAAATCAATCCATAAATAATGGTACTTTAACAAATACTTTCTAGTCAAGTATTTCCTTTATGCCAATATCAATGTATGAACACACAAATCTATATAGTGATTAACTGATACGTGCATCACATTTACACATTATGATTATCTTATATGTATACAAAACATGTACACAATGTGACTAAGTCATGCATACATTATATAAATTAAATTTGATAACTCATGGATGCATAAAATATAGATATTGCAAATTGATCGTGCATGCATCACATAAACATAGTGTGACTAGCTCATGAACACAACACATTTTCCGTGTGCAACTAGCTTATCCATGTACATCACATATATACATAATGATTAGCCCATCCATAGACACGCGTACACAATATGAATAACTCATGCATTATCACATATGCATTGTGTGGCTTGCTCATGCATACAACACACATACACAATGTGAATAAATCAATATCATTATATGTACACAAGTGACCAACCAACAAAACGATGTGGTTAGAACCTTACTACAAGCAACTTCCCCTTTACCTAGTTCTCTAATGCATAATCCCTTAAATACATCCCAACCAAAAATAATATTAGTTCACCCTATACTACACTATAGGTCCCATCATTTATACCAGTTCACTACCAACTATAAAGGAAAGTGAGCATCCTTACTGATAGGTCCAGATATTAGCTCATTTTCTATTGTTTTCATATATATTTTGAGACACTTTTAGATATACTTTCCAAAAGATGCTCCTATATTATACTATCCTTTCATACTTATTATGCAAACTTGAACCTAAAATATACTAATGGAAATATGGTTATGATATCATAAGTATTACATGGTTTATATGCAGATATGTATGAATGTGGATGGAATTCTATGCTTTAATTGTGATAGTTAGCCTTGTGTACATGCTTTGTAAATTAACCTTTTTGTATCCAATGAGGAACTCTAACATGTAGCAGTTACAAGATGAACCTGCAATAAAAGGAACGTTGGGATAGCAAAACAGGGGAGTTCCAGATTAAGTTGAACGTGATGATTGTTGATTAAAGGAACTTTATGAAGGTTGCACGTGTGTTGTTATAACCAGTTAATAAGCACTAAAGAAGAGGTATCCTTTACTAATAGGATTTTGACAAATGTTTGTATGTTTACATGCAATTGTTTTTTAACTGAGTTTTAGTCCTATTAGGATTATTTTTCCTCTTTTGTTATAGGTTGAATAATTTAGTCTTAACTCTACACTCTAATATCTAGGAGTGGAGTTAATGATTTAAATTTAGTTGTTGCTTTGAATAATATTCCCTCAAGCTTGTATATAGCTGATGGTTGAATCCGTAGGTAAGTTAGTTGGTTTTTCAGTTTTATGTTACTAGTTATTTTCAGTTTCAAAGACATCATAGATATTCAAAATGATTGAATACAATATGTGAGAATATCTTATGTTATGTGCAATGAATTGAGTTAATTTCATGGGATGCGTAGAATCTGTTAGTTAGATTTGGGTTCAGTTAAAGTGAGAATAACCACTTGAACAAGCCACTCAAGGTATTGTTCCTCACTTCATTTTCTAGTTGTTTATTTCTATTTAATAGTTTTTTTTGTTTATCATTACTTCATGAATTATATGCAAGTTAAACTAGAATCTTATACTTTGCTTATTGATAATGAATGCTCATGAATATGCATGTAATTGTTAACCAATAGTACTTTGGACATTAAGTTAGCTAAGTCAATAGTTTTTATCAGTTTTGAGTTGTCACAATACTATTTTATTAGTTATAGTTTAAGTTGTAGGTACCCGTAGCAACTAGTTCTAGTTTATGTCTTTACTATTTTGTAATTATGTGAATTTTCAACTAGAATAACTTGAAAAGGTTAGCTTAAGTAGTTTTGAGTCTCTGAAGGCATATATAATGTTGCACCATCACAAGCTTACAAATCTTGGGATGACATTTTAATGTAGTCTTAACGATGTTTGATGGACTGTTAAGTCAGATAAACCTCTGAATTATGTAGGTTCTACCAAGTTTACAATACATTAGTTTAGAATCTACACTTACTACTTGTGGTAATCACCAAAAAAGGCACACTATAACAACAAACAACACATTTAGCCATTAATAACATTTTCATACATGTTTGAACTGTCAAAGGAAATGGATGTTAATAGATATGACCTCAATGACACTAGTGAAAGCTAGTTAAGCCATGTCATACCATGGGAAAATCTTAGCATCCATCAACTGCATTCCATCAGTGATAGTTAGTTAAACTCTAAGGTATGGCAATTACTCCTAACATATTTCACCTACATGATACTAGTGATATCCAATAAAACCACTTGTCTATCATAACATGCATAGCTCCTAAAATATTGCATCTCTAGAATATTGGTGAACGACATCTAATCCTTGATATATTTTGAATAAATATATAACATCCATCGCCTACATAGTATTGGTGATAGACAACTACCCATGTACCTATATCAAACTCGACTCTAACATGTGGGTCCATCTTATAGTCAAGTATGCATAATCAAGATATCACAAGGATCCACAAGCACTTGGTAGGTTGTATTTTTTACATATAAACATAAAGTGATCGATAAACCTATACACATAGTCTCATAGGTTTCTAAAAGCTATAAATACACCATGATCAACAATGCTCACTATTACTTTTCCACTATTTGTAATGGAAATTATAAGGAGATCTATCTTAAACTCAACATATATCCATGCTAATTAATATTTATAGTAGCTAGATCATCCACACATATTAAGGGTTGTTCAAACCATTAGATGAGAATGGATTTATTCAACATAATCCATAAACACAAAGTTTGTAGGTTTCTATAACTCATTCATAACAGTGTCATATCTAAGTTTATCATTATCTTATTTCTTGGAAGAGTAGAACTCACTAAGTCTTGAGCCTAACATATACCTTCCTATACTTCTCGACAAGACAAGACACATTGGCATAGTGTTCAACACATAAATTCTAATTATTTTAGTTATAACAGGTCTAGAGGCATTCTCATAGATTTAGATTAGAAATAGACCATAGAAGTGAGATAGTATATGAGGAATACCATAGAATGGATTAAAAACATCTAGTGAAACAAATCACCATTTACCAATGGCCAATCCAAAATATTCATTGTTCTTAAAATTTTATTAATTGATAATATAACTCAAAATTCCTAGATTATTTTTCCATATCTCAACAAAGTTCCTTTAAATGATTCCCAAAAAATAAAAATTCTTATTAGTATTAAAAAATCCAAGCATCTCCCTAGTTTAGTGAACATATCATAAAGAATTTGCATCCAAGGGCATCAAGATCTCAAATTAATCCTCACCCTATTATAATTCATAACTCAACATGAATCTCCTAGAGTCCCTTACAAAATCATCTCATTAACACATGGGCTAGGTTGGTTACTTATAAATAATAAACAATCAAATTGTGGTCATTTCATAAAACTCATAATGCTCAAAATTCTAAAGTAATCACCAGTTCAAGTCTCCACACATACCCATTAGGATAAATAGAGTTTTATACTAGATCTCTTTAAACCCTTTCGAATTTCCCACTTGGTATGGAATGTTTCATTTATTTATTTCAAAATTTATGATAATTATTATATCATCCCATGTTAAGTATATGATTGTATACATATATATATATATATATATATATATATATAGCTCAACTAACACTAATACCCACTTTATATGAAAGTCTTATTATAAAAAAAATAGGTTTCATTGTCCCACCCAATTTGATACTTACAATTATTAACCTTACAACAATCAAATCCATAATGCATATTAATCAATATAAGATAGGCATGGTCGTATCAAAGCAGAGCAAAAAATGAAAGAGTTAGCACATTGTCACAATACAAAATGTATGCAAACATGCTTTTATGTCTCCAAGTGGAGTCCTAACATAATATGATCAATGATATCAAGTATCATAATCATATTATATTATATATCTTTCTTGAAAAAGCATATCATGCATCAAGAAGTGCACATAAGAATCATCACGGTTCAAGGGATATACAATAGTAATTATAAACTTTCTTTAGGGGTGATCCCACAATAGTGGTTTACAATTTTTGGCCAAACTGGACACTGAATTATTATTTTTAACTAAATCTTCACATTCGGGCACCTATAGTGGTTAAACCGTGAGGAATTTGAAGATGATGCAAACTAGAGTCTCGTCACATTTTGTCTGTAGATTCTAAAACTATTTTTTTCAAAAAAATTGAAATCAGATTGCACTCTTTTTTCCATCTCCCATGAAAACTGGTTTTTTTCAAAAAACAACATTTTTAAAAAGTGATGCACATCATATAACGCATAAATTTTTTTCCTTGAAGGATAAAATTATAATTCTTTTGAATTTAGATTTTTAACTCTGATGTCTAGTGCTTCCACTTGGTTAGATAGTTTTTTATTGAATATTTTTTCTTTAATCAAGTTTGAAAGTCAAACCAACTACAATTCAGACATAACACGACCATATAACGCATAACTTTTACTATATGTATCAAATTTTTATTTTTATTTTTTTGGATCAAGGACTCCAATATCTGGTGCACTCATATTTTTCAAAAAAAAATTGATAATCTTCTATTTTTCCACATGTGCAAAACAGAGAGTTTCATTTTTGGTGAAAAACCTAAATTTAATAAAACTTAAAAAACAAATAGATAATAAAATCAAAACATATTAAAATTATATTCGTTGGATAGCTCATTTTGAGGGCAACCTGATACCAGTTGGGTTTTTGAAATCTCCTCCATTTTAATTCTCAAATCGAGCTTCGAAGTGCAAAATTCTGAGCAGTTTTGGTGCCTCAGAGGGTGGAGGTGAAAATAAGGGTATTTGGTCGAACAATTGTTCGGTTGAACAAAAATAAAATGTTCGATCGAATGGGGGTTCGACCAAAGGGCTACTTGACCGAATATATTTTACATATAATAAAAAAATAGATTTAAAGAGGGTTCGATGAAACATGATAAAAGTGTTTGGTTGAACCCCCTTTATCAAATATATATTTCTTTATTTTGCCCATTGTATTTTATAATATATAATATTAATATAAATGTAAATTATTATTTTTTAATTATAATATATAATATACTTAAGGGTACGGGGTAGAGGAGATAGGGGGGAGTGGGAGAGAGATAAAGGGTAGGGTTTAAGGGTTAAGGGTAGAGGGGAGAGAGGGAGAGGGGGTAGGAGTGAGATACTTCAGAGAGAGAGAGGTGGGGAGTGGGAGACAGATAAAGGGTAGGAGTTGTACAAGGGTTAAGGGTAGAGGGGAGAGAGGGAGAGGGGGTAGGAGGGAGAGGCTTGGAGAGAGAGAGAGGGGGGGAGTGGGAGAGAGATAAAGGGTTAAGGGGAGAGGGGAGAGAGGGAGAGGGGGTAGGAGGGAGAGAATTGAGAGAGAGAGGGGGGAGTGGGAGAGAGATAAAGGGTAGGGGGTGTACAAGGGTGTAGGGTTTAAGGGTTAAGGGTAGAGGGGAGAGAGGGAGAGGGAGA